>CAMZMU010000080.1:20132131-20302210 GCA_947311845.1 Poa pratensis
CATCGAAGCAGACGATTCCACACCTTCGTTTATCCATAGCTTTCATCCTTTGTTCATTGCCACACGTCTTGGGAAAGAAATGGTCACGTACGGCCGGATTGCTCCCTAGGTCCGTAGAGACTGTACAGTGCCACTGCGAACACCCTCTCTTGTCTGGACCGCCGTCCCCGTCACATCATCGATCGGCCGGCAGCTCGCCATTTTCATTTTGCGGCCGTTCCCGTCGACAACAGGACGCAACCCTCTTGACAACGGCAGCAAGGCATAGAAGAGTCCACTCTCTCAACTGACGAGAAGAGTCGCCGCGGGTGGGTGCGTGCGCGTGCCCGTCGCGTTGGTTCCCCGAGCGAGCTGTGCGTACGTTTCGGTCGTGGTCGCTGTGTCCTTGTGGGGATACTGATGACGGGACGGCGACCGATGGACGGCGAAAGTAATTTAACACGAGCAGCTAGCTAACTCTGTGGAAAATCCTCGCGGCTATCGTTTTCGCAAGAACTCACACGACGTCGAGGATGGATAATATATTCTCCCTTTTAGCAAGCTGTTTTAGCTTCCTTATATTCTAGTACAGAGGGAGTAGTGCACTCGTGCTACATTGCACAATAAATGTGATATTTCGGCGAACGCTCCTCCTCGACAACTTGTACTGTGTGGCGTTGAGTAGACAAGGTCAGTCTATCGATGAGATAGATAAATCAAATATCTCTTAACTAAATCCATTATTATATAGCCTTTAGATATATCACATACTCTATCTCCTAAGTAAATACATAATGTTTCATAAACATTGGGTATCATCTCTAACTAAAATTGCACTCCCCGCTGAACAGAACCTAGTTCATGATTCACTTAAAGCAGGTGAGATTCATATTGTACCGCCAACTATTTTCGGAGCATAAGCAGCCCTGCGCGGGGCTCGGGGCGTAAAGAGAAGGGAGTTCACGGGTGGCGACACGGGGCGGCAGCGCTTGTCCTAAGAAGTGTGGTTCATCCGGCGGTAGAAATAATTTGAGTTAGCATGCGTCTAATTGATTTTGAATAGGATAGATTGTTAGGTTTAGTGTAAAACGCGTCAAATTGTGCAGTAGAAAAAATTGTGAAAATTAAGGCCAGAGTAAAACTAGCCGAATCTTGTTAGGCCCAAAACTAGCCCAATCAACTAAAATCATTCGCAATGAAAGTATATAATAGCCACTGAAATATGTAATACAGTACAATGCACCGTAAAATATCAGTGTATACTGCCGGCCCCGTCACATGCATCGATACCGCCCGACACCGAGTTGGTGGTGTCACGGTTGCATTGGGTGGCCGGCCGGCAGCACGCTCTCGCCCTCGTACGGGCGCGCCATTCCCCGCGCCGTCGGCCGTCCCCCTTCGTTCCTCACCTCTCTCTTTTCTTTGCGCTGGCAAACCAGCAATACCCGAAGGACGGAGATGCAGGAAGCTCCTGACCTCCACGAGCTAAACCCAAGGAGAGAAGACGAGCTGGGATTCCTCCAGGAACACTGCACACAGAAACCACCACCGCCAACCCGGAAGCCTCCGCCCCCACACCAACGGCAACTGCATGCCGGATCTGGGGGAACCCGGGACCGAAGCGCGGCCGCAGCGTCAGCACCGCCACCAGCAGCCGTGCCCGGTAGCCCTAATTAGCCGGACCCGCCTGACCTGATAGCACCCTGCGGCCGACCGCTAGGTCAAGCTTTTGTCTTCTGCACATGCATCGCTCGCCTGAGAACTGAGAAGAGTCGTCACGACCGCGTGCGGGTAAGCCAAAGGGGTATGAATGAATGTGATTAAGAAGGTCAAGGCGCGCGTTACTTCCGCGAGCGCGCCCGCCGTTGCGTGCGATCGCAGTGGGATACTGACGAGACATGAGACAGCAACCGGTGGCCGGCGAAAGTAATTTAGAACGAGCAGCTAGCTAGCGCGATGGATCGAATCGGGGCGCATACCCGCACGCTAGCTAGCTATAACCACTCTCCGTGGAAAATCCTCGCGCGCGGCTCTCGTTTCCCTTTCGTATGGGCCTGGAGAAAGCGGTACGTGGATTGGACATGCAGTGTAACTTTGCTGATGCAACGGCGCTTCAGTATGTGATATTTCCAAGTTGTTTCGCGTGCTGGTGTGGGCGCAGCGCACGGTGTCTAGTATCTGATCTGTGCACCGATTCTTCAGGAAACCTTTATGACTTGTTCGAATATAAATGGGTTTTTACTGCCTCGTCGACGATAGTCTTCTTTACTATTATATTGCAGTTCGTACGTACGTATGCTTGGCAGAAAAGTCTGCCGATGGACGATCGCTGCTCCCTCGATCGTCCTTTCGCTCCGTCGCGTCCGTCCTCCCACCCTCACTCACGCCCGCCCCTTCGCCTCGCCAGTAGGCGGATGGGCCAGGCCCACGCCCGTCGCTTCTCCCCCATTCCATGCCGCCGCCACACCCTGACACCCACGCATCCGATGCTGCGAATCCCCGGGCTCCCCACCAGCGGCAGCCGCCGCACTTCCCCTCAAGAAATTTCATGTGCCTCGCACCAGCGGCAGTCACCACGTGCTCCCCTGCCGCCTTCCCATGCTGCCGTTCCGCTGCGCCGCCTCCACAATTTCTCAGTTCGGCCACGGCCAGTCGGGCTCGCGCGGAGGACGCGGGGAGGGTCTGAGAGCCCCTAGCCTGCCCACCTCCCCTCCCCTTCGCTCTGGCATGGCGTCGTCAGGGAGTGCGGCATGGAAGAGGACGAGGTGATGAGGATGGGCGGCGAGGCCCTTCACGCCGTGCTCATGCTCCTGGTGGCCGCCGTGAAGAACACAAGGGTGCCCCTCAAGGTGTCCGTCTCGCCCACGCCGAGGTCGCTGGGCGGCGGCAAGGTTGCTCGGCACGAGTTTGAGGGTGCGACACAGGATCACAGTTTCTCAGGTAACGTTTATCTGTAATCTCTCAAAGTTGTCTCTTGAATTTATGAGTACTTAATTTCTGCACCCGTGTCACCGTGTGAGCGTGATGAAAGAAGTAACGAGGCGCAGAACAGTAGGGTACAGCCGTAAAGCTGTGTAGGATTGAAATTATTTAACCGACCCATGTACATTTTTTCATACAAAATTCAGTAATTTGTTGAACAACCTTGATGATGTCTTAACTGAAACAGTGTTCTGATTGTGTTATACTAAATTAGCTTCTGACGCGTAATCACTATCGTAACAGTGCTAATGTTAGAGTTCTAACAAAGTAAGGTGAAAATAGGCATATTTTGTTCTGAACTAACATCCTGATGAAGACTTGAAGAGGATCTACTAACCGAAGAAAATTACATGTGGCCTTCCTGGTAGACGATCAGCAGCTTTGCTCTCCGTCGAGAACTTGCTCTTCACCGTCTTGGTGAACTCCTTGTTGCGCTTGGTGACCAGGCCCTAAAACAGGTTGGCGAAGTTGTTGTGCACCTGTCGCTTGATGATCGTCCCTGGCGCGAAGAAAACAAGAAAAATCCATTCATGATAAGATGCGAGAAAAGGAGGTGTAGTCTCTAGACTGCATATGTCCATAGCAGCACGCAGTACCTAGCCAAATTAAATGACAAGCATGCTCGCAATATATTTTTAATAGAGCAACCTCACATAAGTTTTCAGTTTTGGGACCGTGGACACTTCAGTTTCTAACTTCATAGATGTGCATAGGTTACAGTATGCTATGAAAAAACGTCCTGGACCTAATCTTGTGGTCCATTTGTGGCTCTTACCCTCCTAAATAGACATGCAAGAAAGCAAGCCAGATATCTATAGGACATCACCACCACAGATCTAACTTTCAGAACATGGTACAATATGTTACTGGCACACACAAATCAAGTATAAGGTCGATTACTAAATACTTTTTGTTTCGTTTCATTTCTTATAAGTTTAGATAACCATGTGTAGCTAATGGAAGCTAGGTAATAAACAAGTTACACAAATGGTCCCTAAATCATTTCATTTCTTTGATGCTAGGAGACTTGTTCATGATAATAATTTTCTGAGATAGTTGCCTCTCTTGAAGGGTTTACAATCACCTTACTCGGGGTCCTTGAGTTCCTAGCAAGCTACATTACCGAGTTATCAATTCTGCACTAGAACTTGTGTACATATTCAACCTTCTGTATGGATATTTTCGTTCTGAAATTGCATCGGATATCATGTTTAGTTTTTTCTTATAAATATTTTACCCCTATCTGTGTGGATCAAGAGTACTATTTATCATATTATTGAAATTCGGCATTTTTCTTTTCTTCCACAACGTCCTTATTTAGCTGGTCGTGTCAGTTATGTTACGAACAAATTTTTATTGATGTTTTATGCAGGGTGATGTTAGATTAAGATCACTTGGGTCTGTCTTGAAAGATGGAGCCATATTGGCAGTTGTGCATAACTGACTGCTATTTGATGGCCTCAATTATATGATACACGAGGCAAGGTCCAAGGAGATAAGAATTAAGGACCGGAAAGCATATGAGTAGATGCTGGTGATATGTTACTGCATCAGCCGAGCCGATAACCGATGGAGAAGCAGCAGAAGAGGGGAGAAAAGAAGGGGAGGATGAAGATCTGAGCTAGAATTCGATCAACTCATGCAAATCTTTTGTTTTCACTTCAAGGGTAGCCGGGTTTAAACAGATGAGAACTTTTATATAGGAGTAAAAACAAAGATGTAGAGAATCTAAGGAAGCTGTAGTATGTGAATGCTAGTTTTAGGAAATAGTTTTATGCATGTTTCTAAAATCTGCATGTAATAGAAACAAATTAGTTGGTGTGGTTTCTCCATATTTTAGTGCCCATATATTTAACCACTACAAATTCGTTCCCCCGTTGCAACGCACGGGCAATTAGCTAGTCAATAGTACATTCTCACTATATGAAAGACAAGCAAGACAAAGCTAGATGATATACATGCTAACTGGATGGACAAACAGGACAAATATAGACCAACGATATGAAATATGAAAAATTTATAAATGTTAGAGCAAAAAGAAATGTTACCAATGTGTCAAAATTTTCAACATCTCCATCGACACCCCCAAAACCCTCCAAAAGGTCAATAAGCCCCGAACAAAACAAAACAAAAACAGCGGCACCCTCATCGGTCCTACCGTCCGAAAATGTGTTCGGCACTCCCCGAGGCCACCCCCAATTTTCGGGGTCATTCCAGGGGTGCCGGATAAAAGCCATGACACATCCTCCGATAGATAGACACATAAGGCACATGCCGGTCATCAAATTCTTCCTGTTCCTTCCACTTGCTGCCCCGCACCATCAGAACCTCAAATTATTTCCTCCCGTTCCACATTGTCGTTGCCGCCGCAAACGTGTCCTTTTCCCGACGCCTCGTATGCCCCCCCTCTCGTGACTCCCTCGCAAGACGTCGGCGTCGGGCAACAAGACGATGGAGCTTCTGACGAAGGAGATAAAACCCGAGCGGGGCCGGGAGCTGACGCAGGAGCATATGGCGAAGCTGGAGGTGAACAGCACAGTGGTGGTTGCCGATCCAGCTGGCTGGCGCAAACGCGCGAAGGCAATACAGCAGCAGCAAGCCCTATGCATGGAGCCCTCTGTCACCGACATGCTGACCGGTTTCTGCCAAGAGAGCACAACAGCCAGCTCTTCTAGAAGTTCCTTGCCGTCTTTCCCAAACTATTTCAGCAACCCCGCCGCTCCGACATAGACATGTTTCTCCTCGCCCGAGGTGAGTGAGAACGACACCGTAACCCCAACGCGGTCTTCTCACGGTTGTGCCCATCAGACAAGGCCATGTCATTGACCTCAACTAGGATGCCGCCCAAAGCGACTCGTCGGCGCTACGTCGGCCGGGACACACGAACGGTGACTCGGCCATCATTTTGATGACCAGACATATGTTTTTGGCATATTGGTGGTTTAATTTTATTCTAAATGCGGGAAAATGATAGGGCCGACATTATGGGGTGCCGCTACGGGAAGCTCCTCCATTGGTCCGGGCATATGTCCAACACCCTACATAGCGGACACATTTTCAGGGGCACTCGGGTGGAGATGCTCTTACAATTACAAGTCAACCAGTCACCCATATACAACCTAAAATCCACACGGCGATCAAAAGCAGACGATGCAGTACATATCGATCAGTACAAAAACAAGGCCGACATCTTTCTAAACTACACATTCTCTCCACTTTCGTTCGTGAGGTCACTTGTACTAGTACTACGTTTAAAACCTTGGAGCTGGAGATTGGTTTTCTTCCTCACCATCCCTGCAACAGCAAGTCATCCCCTTCCTGGCTTCCTCCCATCATATATACCTCCACGCCTCTCCCTCCCGCTTCTCATCCTCATCGATCACTAGCTAGCTCTCCAACTCTCCTACTGCTACTCCAATATCTCTATCTCTGCCTGCGCGCACGTTAATGGGGGAGCCCGCGTACGACCACAGCAGCATGAGCCCGTCCACGCCGGCGGCGCAGCACAGGGGTTCCTCGCGCCACCACACGACGGTACCATCATCCAAGACTGCCGCCACGCGTCCCGCGATAAAGATCATCCACATCGTCTCGCCGGAGATCATCAAGACCGACGCCGCCAACTTCCGGGACCTCGTGCAGCGGCTCACCGGGAGGCAGAAGCAGCATTCGGCCCCCGCCGAGGATGCAGAAGATAGAAAGGCGGTGACGGTGGCCCTGACACCACGTTCGCCCGTGGAGGAGAAGCCGCAGAACAAGAGGTCGCCGAGGGTGGCCGTCGGCGTACAGAGGCTACGCCGACGGCCACCCTCGGCATAGAAAAAGCCGTCGGCGTATCCTCTCTACGCCGACGGCCACCCTCGGCATAGCCTCTGTACTGTTTTGATCTAGCTCACCATTTTTCGCATAACTTTTGCATTTGAAATCGGATTTTGATGTTCTTTAGCTCGTTTCGAAGAGGAGAATGAGATCTTCATCATCATACACATTGTTCAAACTATATTATTTAAAAAAAAGTGATGAGTAAGGATGGAACCAACAAGAAAGGGTGAAGACCGGCGATGAAAGGTATAAACATTCCGCGTCTTCTCCCCACTTACATTGCTTTGTGAGCCACACTATATTTACGACCTAAAACACCTATTGAGACTAGTTCATCCTATGATTGATTTGGAGTTGCATATTTGATATCTCGTAGAATTCCGAACAAAAGTCTAGGGTTTCGCCGGAAGAAGACCACTGGAGCACCGGAATGACTAAAAAAATTACATGTGGCCATTTATTATGTGTATAAGTGTGTTGGATGTTGTACATGTCCAATATCCTACTCCGCTGTGTGACCGGATTCACCGACTTCACTTTCTCTCTAGTAAGTTGGTGGACTTATAGCTGAAAACTCCCACTCCGGACGAAACGGATGGAATCTTTGCAAGAGTTGGGTGGATATTGGTTTTGGATGTTCCTATGTCCTAACCTAACACAACCAAGCTAGGATGAATAGGCACGGCGGCCATTTTAACCGTTTTTGCAAGAGTTGGGTGGATATTTCGATGAATAGGCATGGCGGCCATTTTAACCGTTTTTTCAACAAAATAAAATAAAGTGACAAAATAGTCAAAAAAATAAATCCTTTGGCATGGAGTCATTTTATGTGTACTAGTTGCTAGGATAAATGATAAACTTAAGTTTTGACAAAGTACACAAAAAACTTCTTCACAAAAAGGTCAATCATCTATAAACATGTATAAGTTTCGAGTCAAATGACTAAGTTATGGTCGTCCCCGTGCCATAGTTTGTGATAATGTGCCCATATTTGACATATAGGTGTATCTTGGTATTACAAACAATGTTGCAAAACTGAGGTTTTTCAAATTAGTTTTATAAATATTATTTTTCATTTTTTAATTGTCAAAAAAGACATTTTTCGTGAAGCAATTACAAAAAATATGGTGGAAAATGGCACCCATACAATTATCATACATAGTAGACCATCTTTTATGGATAATCCAGCAATATTACGAATTTTCTCAGTTTCTACCTAATTTCGCCTATTTAAATGACTTTATGCCTATTTTCCGAAAGTAATTGAATTTTGAACTACAAGTGTGTGATAGTTTGCTCTGAAATTTTTACAAAATTCATTTTAAGATACACCATTAGTGGTTATATAACAGAACCATCGATAGTTTTTAAAAATGCGTCCCCTTTCGATGAATAGGCACGGCGGCCATTTTAACCGTTTTTTCAACAAAATAAAAGAAAGTGACAAAATAGTCAAAAAATTAAATCCTTTGGCATGGAGTCATTTTATGTGTACTAGTTGCTAGGATAAATGATAACCTTAAGTTTTGACAAAGTTTACAAAAAATTCTTCACAAAAAGGTCAATCATCTATAAACATGTATAAGTCACTAGTAGAAAAAAGCTTATAGGTGAGATGCTATCAGTGGCGCACCAGATTTGGCAAAAAATACCAGTGGCGCACAAGATATTGGTGCGCCACTGGTATATATTTACCAGTGGCGCACCGTAAGCCTGGTGTGCCACTGGTAAGTTCCATCTAAACTTGGAAAATTTCGGGGTGGAGGAGAGAGACTACTAGTGGCGCACGAGGCTGTGGTGCGCCACAGGTAAAAATAGAGGAGAGAGACTACCAGTGGCGCACAGGGTTGTGGTGCGCCACTGGTAAGTTCTGGACGATATTTCGAACTGTGGAGAGATGCTACCTGTGGCGCACCATGCTCGGTGCGCCACAGATAGAAAAAGTACCAGTGGCGCACGAGTGATCTGGTGCGCCACTGGTAACCTGGGCACACAACTTAAAGTCGCCCCACCTACCTCCCCCTCTATTATTGCAACCTCACTTCCCCCTTTGTTCTTTGCTCGAAATCTCTTGCTTCCTACCTCATTTTCTCCCCATTTTGCACCAAATTTGGTCAATCTAACCACTTTTAGTTGCTAAATCTCCCTCACACACACATCTCCTACATCCATGGCATAGATCTAACTTCTAAAATATCACCCACACCAAGATCTATAGATCTACTTTTTCTCTCCCTTCTCCAACAAGCTCGAGCTCGTCGACGTGTCGTCTCGCGTCATCTCTTCTCGTGTGTAAGGTGACTATATGGATTGGATGATGTAAATAAATGAAGTTGTGAGATTTGGGCGAGAATGTGATCACTAAATAAATGAAAATGTGAGATTTGGGTGGATGTGATGCGTTCTCTCCGTCCGAAAATGATGTGACATGAAAATGAGTTGCCAAATGTTGTCGAAACGTTGATTCGTTTCCGTTTCGGCAAAACTTTGGTAAACTTCTCGGTCCCATTAGTAGGGAGGTCATGCCGAAATTTTGCGTGACAACAACTATTGAGATGGTAATTCTACCTAATTATTTTGCTTATATGTGTACCGTCGGACGTGCAGGTGATAATGGTCGTCATGAGCGAAAGGAAAGTGGACAGATATCTGAGACACGCGATAGAGGACATGTACAAAAATGAGGAGGAGGAGATAAGATGTCCGTGTCGAAAATGCAAGCTAATGACCTTGCACCACCCCTATTCCGGTGTAGTGCGGGATCACCTGCTCATGCGTGGTTTCATGGATGGCGCCCCTTGGATGAATGATGAAGATGATGTGGAGGTCCATGCGGCGCCGATGGCAGTACATGACGACGAAGGGCATCATGACATGATGATTGTTGAGAATAACAACGAGGGGGAAGAAGACGAAGAGCCTACCGCACATGACGATGGAGAACTGGACGTTGTTGATGCGGAGACACAGTCGCCGCCGCTAACTACGTTCTTGCAGGACCCTCATTTGCAAGAACTGCTTGTAAGGCCGACGAGTAACAATAGAGCTGCTGCTAGAGAGAAATCTAAGTTGGGGCAACTTGAGATAGATTCGAATACTCCGTTGTATCCAGGTTGCAGGCCTGAGGACTCCCGCTTGAAAGTAGCTCTCGATGTTCTGCAGATGAAGGTAAAACACCATTGGACCGACGCTAGCGTCGACGCTAATCTGCTATACTGGAAGAATGTCCTTCCGGAGAAGAACACGTGTCCTAAGAGTCTAGACGAGGCCAAGAAAGTCGTGTGCCCTCTTGATTTACCGCACGAAAGATACCATGTATGTATCAATGATTGCTACATTTTTCGGAAAGAGGACGCGGACAAGACCACATGTCCAGTGTGCAATGCTGCTCGATACAAGAAAGGGAGGAAAGCTCCTCGAAAAGTTGTGTGGTACTTTCCGCTCATTCCCCGTCTGCAGAGGTATTTTCAGGACCCCAAGGAAGCAAAGCTCATTCGCTGGCACGCGGATAGAAAGAAGTCAGTGCTACAAGATCCGGAGCGGATTGATAAGGGAAAGCATTAGACGGTTACTATAAAAATTTCGGGGCAGAGTCAAGGAACATCAGGTTGGGTGCGAGCACCGACGGACTCAACCCATTTGGCAAACAGAGCAGCACACATAGCACCTGGCCAGTGTTTGTGTGGATATACAACCTCCCCCCTTGGCTTTGCATGAAGAGGAAGTACATTCACATGAGCATGCTCATTCAAGGGCCGAAACAACCAGGCAGCGACATCAATCTGTATCTGAAGCTACTGAAAGATGAGTTGACCACGTTATGGGCGCCGGAAGGGGTCATCACATGGGAGGCCGTCGCTCAAGAGTATTTCCCATTGAGAGCCGCGTTGCTCTGTACGGTGCACGATTTGCCCGGCTGCGGATATGTCTCGGGCCAGGTGGTTCAGGACACCATGCGTGCGTCAGGTGCATGGACGGTACCTGTTACCTACAGCTACCGAAAGAGGGGTCTTCGAAAACCGTCTACATGGGGCACCGAAGGTGGCTACTAATAAGAAAGACCCGTGGAGAAAGCGTGGAGACCTGTTCAACAATGAAGATGAGAATCGAGGACCTCCACGTAAGAGAAGCGGCGAAGATATCAAGACGCTTCTGGATAACTGGAAAGAGTGCCCTGCACCGGGAAAGAAGATGAAGGCACCAAAACCGCTCCTGGATGTATGGAAGGCGAGGTCCGTGTTTTGGGACTTGCGTACTGGCCCATTCTCGGTACGCCTAATTGCCTTGATCTAATGCATATCACGAAGAATGTGTTCGAGAGTTTGTTTGGCACCGTGGTCAACATGGCGGAGAGGACCAAAGATGGGCCGAAAGCAAGGCGCGACCTGATATATTTTGGTTTAAGGGAAGAGCTTCACGGGGGACCCAGAAAAGGCCGGGGGAAGATCAGTCGGATGAGGAAACAGACGGTCACAGGGACAAAAGGGTTAAGAGGAATAATGACTATTATTGCCCCCCCTCCAGCTTTACTCTGCACGAGAATGAGATCGATCAACTCTTCAAGTGCCTTCTAGGAGTCAAAGTGCCTATCGGTTACGCGGGGTTGATAAGCAGATACCTAGACCCGAAGAAAAAATGCTTCAGCGGGATGAAGTCTCATGACTGTTACGTGATGATGACGCAGATCTTTCCGGTTGCAATCAGAGGGATAATGGACAAGCACGTCCGTGAAACACTTTTTGGCCTCTGTAACTTTTTCGACGTCATCTCTCGAAAGTCGATCACCCGGAAGCAGCTCGATAGGCTGCAGGAAGAGATCGTTGTGATACTATGCGAGCTTGAGATTTACTTCCCGCCCGCATTCTTTGACATCTGTGTGCATCTATTGGTCCATATCGTGGATGATATAATCCATCTCGGGCCGCTGTTCCTGCACAATATGATGTCGTTCGAACGGTTGAATGGGGTCATCAAAGGATTTGTTCGTAACAGGGCCCGTCCGGATGGAAGCATCGTCCAAGGCTTTCTCACCGAAGAGTGCATCTCTTTCTGCACGAATTTTCTAGAACTCGAGAACCCTGTTGGTTTGCCCGTAAACAAGCATCTCGGCAAGCTACTTGGATCAGGTCACAGAAATGGCCGGAGGGATTTGCATGTGGACTTTGAAGGTCGACGCGCCGACTTTGACAGGGCCAACTTAGTAGCACTACAACACATTGATATGGTTGACGATTATTTGACAGAGCACCAAAACTCAATTAGGAAGAAGTATAGTGATAAAGGCAAGACGAGAACGGAGGGAGAAATAATCAGAGAGCACAACTCCTCTTTCGCGGGTTGGTTCAAAGAACGGCTTAAGGCTAATCCACCGCCAATGATCTCGGAGGATGACATCCTCTTATTCGCATTGGCACATGGACCCGTGACCAACCTCGTGACGTTTCAAGCGTATGATATCAACGGGTTCACATTCTACACGGAGGAGAAGGACAAAAACTCTGATTATCAGAACTCAGGAGTAACGATGGAATCCTACACTGGTGACGTGCTGACAAGATACTACGGAAGGATCGAGGAGATATGGGAGCTAAACTACTCTGGAGAGAAGGTGCCGATGTTTCGCGTCAGATGGGCTAAGAACGTCACTCCCGAAGACCGATATTTCATCACCATGTCCATACCCTCAGCCAAATCAAGCGCCAACGTCACCGCACAAAATGAGCCATGGGTACTGGCTAAGCACTGCACACAATGCTTCTTCATAACCGACCCGTCCAGGCCTAGCCGTGTTGTTGTGAGGAGAGGCAAAAGGAACATCGCCGGAATGGATGGAGTCGCCAATGAAGACGACTTTGACAAGTACGGTGACCCAAATATTGAAGATGACGACAAAATCAGGAAACATACACCACAAGAAGAAGCAGGACCACGGTACCACCCAAGTCAACAGGTCCTCCGTACACAAGAAAAAGTCACAATGTCGGGCTAAATTTTGCAACATCGACCAAAAAAGGAAAGAAGATTGCCAAACACTGATGATTGAAGCACTTATTATTTTGTATCCCTCATTTGTATAACTACGCACTTATATATCGCGATCAACTCTTGAAGCACACTTATTGATATGAGAACAATATTGTATCCCTCATTTGTATCCCTCTTATTGTATCTTAATTGTGTGGACAATTTTCGAATTTTGTTAATTTTTTTGAATATTTGAATTTTTTGAAGTTTTTTGAATTTTTTCAACTATCTGAACAATATTGTCAAATATATGTGCAAAATTGTGCAATTTAAATAATTTCTGGTTTTGAAAACTTTGAAAAACAGAGTCTGTTTTTGAAAACTTTGAAAAACAGGGTCCCAGATACCTGTGGCGCACCGGTAGACTACCTGTGGCGCACCACTTGGTGCGCCACAGATAACTTACCTGTGGCGCACAGGCTGGCCCACATGTAAGTGGCACAAAACTTACCTGTGGCGCACCGCGCGGTGCGCCACAGATAAGTGAAGCGCCACTTACATGTGGGCCCGCCTCCGCGTCCGCCTCTACTCTTCCAACCCCAAAAATTTCTAAGTCCCGGCCGCGCACGCTGGATCCTGCTGCCGCCGACCGCCCCCACCCACCCTGCGCGCGCCCCCGCCTCAACTCGCCGCCGGCGACCTCTCTCCTCCCTCCTCACGCTCGTCCCCCGTGCGCCGGTGCCGCGCCCACACGCTCGGCCGTGTCCGCCGCGCCCTCGGACCCGTCCGCCGCGCCACCTCGACACCGGCGCGCCCGTCTGCCGCCCACCTCCAGGACACGCTGCCCCGAGCCGCCGTCGACGACCTCCCCTCCCTCCCGTCCCCGAGGTGGTGCTCCTCTCACATGCCCTCTCCCTCCCCTCCCGACCTGCACATAAGGTGTTTGTTCAAATGCCAAAGTGAAATTTGCATGATTTCTGCTGCTGCTTGCTTGCTGCAGAAAGCTTCTAGTTGCTAGGTGCATACTAGCTAGGAAAAAATTTAGAGATGAATAATTTTGGAGATGTAAATTTTCAGAATTTGTATGCTAAGTAAAATGTGGTCACTGCTTAAACATGCCTTAGAAAACAACTCGAATCAAGGTGCTAGATGTATTCAAAAACTTATTTCTGTTGTTTATCAAGAAGTACTATCTTAGTACAAGAGATCCATGAAAGTAAATATTAAATAGGATCAACATTTGATACTTTAAAAATGATCCAAAGTTGCTACTTTATAACAGAAATGAAGATATATATATATATGATTGTGAATTTTTTAATTTACAAGATTATATACTTTCTAGTTGTGGATGGATGTGAATGGATGGAATGTGAATGTATATGTTGTGAATGGATGGATGGATGGATGGATGGATGGATGTGCAACTTTCTGGTTGCACGTCGATGTGGATGATTTTTTTTCTTATTATTTCTGTTCTAGTGAGTTGCTGAAATTTGCCGAAATGTTGATTCACTTCCGTTTCGGCAAATCTATCGCACTCCATAGCTAGACTTTTTAGCAAAGGTCATGACGAATTTTTTCGTTTTGTTTTGTTACTAATTTGTGCAGACATGGCGGACAACGACGAAGCCGGTGGTTCTAGGGCTCATGCTGGTTCCGAAGAAGAAGACTTGGAGAACCTCTACCTGCAATATTTCTCGCAAAATCCCAATGGCACCGGCGAGGATGATGGATATGAGGGTACGGACAACACCACCACTGACACCGGCGGCGCCGGCACAGATGGTAGCGCCGCCAAGCGTCAGCGGAAGGAAAGGCGCCCCAACGTGGTGGGTACCAGCCGACTAGTAATCACGGAGGTGGACGAGACCAGTGGTTTACCAGTGGCGCCTGACATAAATGCAAGGGGCTTCGGCAACATCTGTGCCGCCATTGCTCGAGAACTGTGCTCGATCAATGATGGGCATCTAAGGTACAAAGCCAAACAGCCTCTGGAAAGGCTCCTCGTTCAGAGGGTCCACCAGCGGTACATGTTCCCGGACCCGTACAATAACCTAGATATCAAGAACAACATAGTTAACACAGCTGCCCTCGGCAAGATCAGCAAAGGCTTAGGCTCTTGGAAATATAGGCTGAGGAAGATGCTTGATAAAGATTGCAGTTTTGAGGAGGTTCACCGCCTCTATCCCCAAATTTCGGCGGACGAATGGACTACTTTCAAGGACGCCGAGAACACCCCAGAAGCGATTGCCAAACACGGGTGGGGGAAGACAATGCGGGAAAAGAACGTAGGTGACCACACTCTTGGAACCCGTGGTTATGCCGGAAAGCAGCCCAAATGGGACGAAGAGGACGCCAAGCGTAATCCTGATGAGGAGAGCCCCTGGGATAAGTTCACGGACCCGTTGGCACGCAGAACGATCAGGGCCCGATACAAGCCTGATAAGGAAACCGGGGAGCTCAAGACGGGAAAGAAGGTCTTGAACCTTCAGGAGAAGATTCTGGGAAGACATTTACCAGTTTAAAATGCTTCTAATCAAGTCCATTAAATTATATAGCACTCACGTCGTTTCTAAACGGTTCACGTTACTTCTCTAGGAGGAACAAAATGCGCAATCTACTCAAACCTCCTCCGAGGGTTCGTCGAAGGCCTATTGGGACACTCCTTTTGTCAGGGCGTACAACCAGGTGAAGGACAGGCCGGCGACAGAACGACCACACAAGGGCCGTGTGGTAGGCACCGGTAATCATCACAAACACCCTTACTATTATCCTGTTGAGGCCAAGGAGGTGCGAAAGGAGAGGAAGAGGTTCGAGCAGATGGATATAAAGGCGGCTGTAGATAAGGAGGTGCAAGCAACCGTGCCCGGATTAGTCCAAGAACAAGTGGTGCAGTCGCTCAGTGCCATCATGCCTAGCCTGGTGCAGTCGGTTAAGATTTGGATGCAAGAAGGGCAACAAGGGCCGTTTAACATGCCCAACTTTGTCGCAAGCAACTCCAACAATCAGGCGCCTACGATGGATGTTCCAGCCGCCAACCCTACTTGTGGTAGGGAGGATGCGACGCCGGCCGCCATCAATGAAGTTGCTAAAGGGGTTTCGCCAGCCAGTGTGCATCTTAGCAGCCCCCCCCCCCCCCCCACTAGTAGGGAAACCCTATATAGATAGGTTGGCACTCTGTGGCGCACCCTTAATTGGTGCACCACAGAATTATTTTTTGTGGCGCACCAAGCCCGGTGCGCCACAGAAAGTCACATTTCTGTGGCGCACTAAACCACATGCGCCACAGAAATTAGACATTCTGTGGCGCACCAGGCTTGGTGCGCCACAGAAAGACACATTTCTGTGGCGCACATGGCCAGGTGCGCCACAGAAAGTTATCTGGGGGGCGGGTTAAAATTTGAAGAAAAAAAAATTGTGGCGCACCTGTTCAAATCCCACCCCCCCCCCCCCCACCCCGTGGATCGTCTTTTTAGTCTTGCAGGAAGTAAAAGAAAATAATAAAAATTTCAATAAATAGAATCCTTTGACATGTAGTTAGGTTTGAGTGTCTAGTAGGTATAGAAATTTTGAAATATGAATTTTGACCTTTTCTGCAACAAACAGGAAAAAAACTTGTAACGGCCATAACTTTTGCATACGACGTCGAAATAATGCAAAAAATATGTCAAACAAAACTAGAGAAAAATCCGAGTTCGAATCCACCCGGGTTTACCCGGTCCGCAATTCACAGATTCCTCTAATTCTAAAAAAAAATGTTATTTCAAACAGACGATTTTTCGCAGCAAAATCAAAAAAAAGGAAAAATTTTAAAAATTTAAAAAAAATAAAAAATTCAAAAAGTCCAAAAAAAAGATACAGAAATGTATAACAAAGAAGATTGTTGAATTTTTTGAAGTGTTTTGACTTTTTTGAATTTTTTGGATTTTTTGGATTTTTTGAATTTTTTACATGTTTTTTGAATTTATTTGGATCTTTTGAAACTTTTGAATCTCCTTTTGAAACTTTAGAAGTTTTTGAAAAATCTGAAATTTAAAAACACACATTTATAACACATACCACACATATACAAATACAAGACTTAAGAGGGTTCATATGATATATATATCAATAAGAAATTGAGTAGCACAAGGGTAGGTGAACTGGGTGGAACTTAGAAGTTAAGTGTGCTAGGGTTGCAGCAATTTTAGGATGGGTGACCTAGCGGGAAGGTATCAGTTCAAAAAATTCAAAAAATCTGAAAAAATTTCCAATAATTAGGATTTTTCATATTATTTCATATTTTGATCTTTCTGATTTTTTTTGAAACTTTTTATTTTTTTTTTCATTTTTTGAATTTTTTCAATTTTTTGAGAATTCTGTGGCGCACCACGCCTGGTGCGCCACAGAAATGTGAGAATTCTGTGGCGCACCAAGCCAGGTGCGCCACAGAAAAAAATTTAGTGGCGAGAATTCTGTGGCGCACCCAGCAAATCTGGGGGTGCGCCACAGAATCAAAAAAGGGTGCGCCACTGATAGCCTTTTCTGTACTAGTGCCCCCCCCCCCCCCCCCCATCATCTGTTCCACGCCCGCCTGTGGTCCAACGCCATTAGCCGAGCTCGAAGGTCTCACGGTAATTAAGCGTTGCAAGTCTCAACAAATTTATGTATATACCTCATCCTGTTGGCGCCCTCTCTTACGTCTTAACATGCATGTTTTCGCAGGCCGACGAGGTGGGATGCACGTTGCTATTACGTGTGGAGAATGAGCTTCGAGATGTGGCAACGGCAAGCATCATTGCACCACTTCAACGCGTGATGCACAACCTGCCTATGTCCCCTGACGTGTTTCGGGTACATATTCATCGGGTGCTCTCGGGTTATGATGACCTTTATCCTCCGAGTCAACCCGCAGGTGCCGATTCCGAGTTAACCCTCCGTGGATGCTTGGGTTATCCCATGACATGGCCAAAGGCACTGATCCGCTTGGAACAACCATGCTTCTGGGACATCCTATCACCAGTCAACAAGACTCCATTTTCAGGGCTAGTCGGTGTTCCATCCCTCCTGGTGGTTGATCCTGTCGAGCCAAGGCAAAGCGAGGATGATGACCACAACGACTTGATGGATAATGATTTTGATGACGGAGGACTACACGATGATCACGATCTTCAGGCTCCTCCTCAATGCTCTAAGCGTCGTCTGTTCTGTTCTCAAGGAACGCCTGAAACTCCCCCCTTCACCGAGGATCAACAAGGCAACAAGCCTTTCAGCCAGGAGACACTCCTCAGGGCGGTCATGCCGGAGATTCTGAAAGGGACTATCCCAGCGGCAGAGAAGAGGCGTAATAAAGGATGTAAAAGAAAAGTGAAGAGTAACTTTGCCTCCAACAGCCAACCAGCGCCGGCGATCAAGGAGCCGTTGCGGGCTAAGGATAACGTAGGCGTCTCCAAATGGCATTCGGTTCATGAGTTGGCTAAACCGATCCTGCCGCCGAGACTATCCAAACTCCTAATTGGGGATATGAGGAGTCTCCATGAAGGTATTCATCGTGTGGAGAAACTTCTTCTCAACGCCTCAGATCCATTGTACCCGCTTTACCGGTAAAGGTACCAAAAAACCTTGGCTATGTCGATGAATACCCCGCGGATGTGTTCTTCCTGAGATTTGAAGAGATCTTTGACATGTACCATATGAAACGGCTCCCCATATGCTTCGTCCGCCTGCTTGCTCTCAGTATGCAGTACCAGGTTATGAAAGAGGAAACCCCGGTCATAGCGATAATGGACCCCTACCACCTGCAAGAGGGTCGCCTGAACCACAAGGATGGTGCGCGAGAAGCGGTGCGGTACATACAGAAATTCTTCATGGACAATACGGACAAGAAATCCATTCTAATTCCATACTTTCCTGAGTAAGTCATTCGCTAGCCGCCATTATATGCTTTTCGTTGATTTAGGTCCATACAAAGGTTAATTTGAGTATGATGGTCTCCTTTTGTGCAGGAACAAATACTGTGTCCTCATTATTGCGTTCCTGGAGTGGTCGGATGCCATTTATTTGGACTCGGGGAGGCATCATAAGAAGAAAAACTATGGACCCATCAAGAGTGTTTTGGATGAGGCTCTCACCGGCTACGCCTTCCATGGGTGCCCCATGAAGAGTCAAAACCCAAAAAACGGCAAGCTGGTATTCAACCATAAAACGGATTTCATGTCCGTCACGCAGCCGGAAACCAGTAAGCTGGACGCCTACTACGTCTTAATGCTCATCCGGGAGTATCAACGGGATATGAAACAACTACAGTTGCCAGGGCAACTCAAAACATGGTGTCTGAAGAACATGAGCACAGCCACTGATTCTGAACACAGACTAGAATTCATTCGCATCCAGCATACGATTGCGACAACAATCACCCAGGATGTCCTCCGTAAGGAGGGGCTGTTCTACTACGGTTCGCCGCCACTAAACGCCGACGTTGAAAAACGCTCAGAAGATCAGGGTGACTACAGGCCATTCAACACTCTAAATGGCTTCGAGCCTTTCCCGCCGAAGCCGAAACCGAAAGCGAGCAAGAAGAAGCAGTGATGGTCTCAACATGTTCTTCTTCCGAGTGATGGCCTCCGAGTGCAATCGTTGAACTTTTATTTGTGTCTTGTAACCGTTATTCAGAAACTTGTTACTGTTGTTTTTAGTTTCTTCGAATTTGCTAATTATGTTATCTAGTATCAAATATGATGAACTTGTGAGGAACACTTTGTGTTATTCATAAACTATGTGATGTTTGTATTCTAATATCATATGTGATGAACTTGTGTTATTCAAAAACTGTTTACTGCATGTGTACTGTATTCATGTACAACATACCTGTGCAAATACAAAATACGGTGCATTTTTTTAAAAAAAATTGCAAATTATACCAGTGGCGCACCACAAACTTACCTGTGGCGCACCGTGCACATTACCTGTGGCGCACCATGTGTATTACCTGTGGCGCACGAGCTGGTGCGCCACTGATAGTGGGGGCACGGCGCGTATATGGATGCCCCCCCTAAGCTTACCTGTGGCGCACTAGAGTCGACTATCAGTGGCGCACGGGCTGGTGCGCCACTGATAATTTGGTTACCTGTGGCGCACCGCTAGTGCGCCACAGGTAACACTTACCAGTGGCGCGAGTTTAGTGGCGTACCACGGTGTGCCACTGATAGTCGATTTTGGTGCGCCACTAGTAGCCTTTTTTCTACTAGTGAGTTTCGCGTCAAATGACCAAGTTATGGTCGTCCCCGTGCCATAGTTTGTGATAATGTGCCCATATTTGACATATAGGTGTATCTTGGTATGACAAACAATGTTGCAGAACTGAGGTTTTTCAAATTAGTTTTATAAATATTATTTTTCATTTTTTAATTGTCAAAAATGACATTTTTTGTAAAGCAAGTACAAAAAATATGGTGGAAAATGGCACCCATCCAATTATCACACATAGTAGACCATCTTTTATGGATAATCCAGCAATATTACGAATTTTCTCAGTTTCTACCTAATTTCGCCTATTTAAATGACTTTATGCCTATTTTCCGAAAGTAATTGAATTTTGAACTACAAGTGTGTGATAGTATTTACAGGTTGCTGGCAGGTGCTACTTGTATTCACTTATTTCTATGTCTAGTTTGTTTGGTTGCTTAAACTTCTCTATTCTGCTTATAGACGACACATACAATCAGGACAGATTTTCAAATGTTTTTCATATATTCCGAATCCATCATTTTTATACTATTTGACCTACTGTTCTTTGTTCTTTGCATGCACGAGCTCGGCTGGGCTGGGATTTATGGGACAGCCTCCTGAAAGTAATGAAGCCCTTGATGTTGATTCTATTGGCAAGGGTAGGCCCGGCAGTTGTCAACTCCCAAGTTCCTTTCCTGTGTTACAGAAGAGAATCAAACTGAAGCCATTGTATGTTTACAGAGTCTACTGGTAGAGCGTGTTATAATGTGATCGCCATTATATGTGTGTAATAGGATGTAACAGATTGATTCTTGCTGTTGTGTGAAGTATTACTTGTGTTTTCTATCTGTTTTGATTAAGATATTTGTACTTTATTTACTCGCTTATTGAAATCTGAAGAACATGACGCTGACAGTTGGGACCCACTAGCAAAAACCTGACAGTTGGGACACACTAACAAAAAATCTGACAGTTGGGACCCACTAACAAAAAACCTGACAGTTGGGACCCACTGACCAGAAATAGACAGTTCGGACCCACTGTCCAGAACCTGACATTTGGGACCCATTTGCAAAAAAGAAAACAAATACCACGGCCCCAAAGTAAAAAGGCTGAAATAGTGGGCTTAGGCCATGTAGACGATCAGAATTGAAAGGAAAATATTCAATATTATTGGGCTCGGCCCACGAACACATAACTGGACCGGGCTGATTCTGCTATATGACCATTTCAATTGGTCACAATTTTGCCACGTCAGCCATGCCACGTTGGATTTGACGTGGCGAGGCCAGATAGCCAGTGACCAAAACAATTGCTCATAACACCTATGACCTTTTATTTTAGTCATAAGCGTCTATTACCATTGCACACAAAAGGTCACATAGTTCCGTTAGTGACTGCCAGCTTTCGACCAACTGTTTTTGGTCACAAAAAGGTCACAGATGAAAATACGTGATCATTCAGTGACCAATATGGAGAGTCACTAGTTAGCATATTTCTTGTAGTGTCTTCATCCCCCTTGTTCGATTGGAGCTATGATTCATCCACTTCACTCGACTGGGATGATCTATAGTTTAATGTGAGGTTCAAGCTAGTTCCTTGTTTTAGTTCTATGTTTAATTTCGAATTTTAGTTCGATGTTCTAGTTCAATGTTTAGTTCGAATGTTTATCAAAACTTCGGGTGTTTGAAGTTATTTTACGGCAGCTGTTCGATGAGTCGTGCCCTATTTTACATCACCTGTTGGAGTTGATCGTTCCTGGTGCCCTAAAAACACGTTTTTGGTGATGTATATTTTACATCAGGCCATTTTGTATACCTATTTTGCATCACCTATTCGAGATGCTCTAACAAGGCATTCACTAGTAGAAAAAGGGGCAATAGCACTGGTTCTATGTTTAATTTCGAATTTTAGTTCGATGTTCTAGTTCAATGTTTAGTTCGAATGTTTATCAAAACTTCGGGTGTTTGAAGTTATTTTAGGGCAGCTGTTCGATGAGTCGTGCCCTATTTTACATCACCTGTTGGAGTTGATCGTTCCTGGTGCCCTAAAAACACGTTTTTGGTGATGTATATTTTACATCAGGCCATTTTGTATACCTATTTTGCATCACCTATTCGATGCTCTAACAAGGCATTCACTAGTAGAAAAAGGGGCAATAGCACCGGTTCTATAGGACCTTTAGTACCGGTTGAGCAATCGGTACTAATAAATCGAGACTAAAGGGTACCCCCTTTAGTACCGGTTGCTCACGAACCGGTGTTAAAGGCCTCCACGTGGGCATAGCAGCGCGCGCGCAGGCGGAGGACCTTTAGTACCAGTTCGTACCCGGGAATTTTTTAATTTTATTTTCAGTTATATTCTCAATTCTATTCTCAATACTATTCTTAATTATTCTTAATTCTATTAGGAAATTTCTCACTTAGCCGCACGCTTAAACTAGTTATACACTTAATCTCAGGTCAAAGTACTTACTCTGGTCAAACTTCTCATTCGGTCACCCATCCTCAAACTGCTCCAGCCCGAGCACGCTTAACTTTTGAGTTCCTTCCAAATTAGCTGCCAAATGAGAAGTTAGAACTTACTGATAATAGTATACTATCAATCATATTAACCCTAAGTCATGATGTTACACTTTTTATTGTTTAAATTTTCAAAATTTATTTAAATAAATACAATGATTATGTAATATATTTTCCGAATAAATAACAATGATTATGTAATAATATTTTTGAATAAATAACAGTGATTATGTAATAATATTTAATATGAAATAATTCATATCTCTAAATCCGTTATTGTTTAAATTTTCAATTTTTTTTGAATAAATACAAGGATTATGTAATATAATTTCTGAATAAATAACAAGGATTATGTAATAATATTTTTGTATAAATAACAGTGATTATGTAATAATATTTAATATGAAATAATTCATATATTTAAATCCGTAAATCAAAATTTGACAAATAAAATGTCTAAATTGATTAGAAAAAAGAGAAGAATTCAAATATGCCATCCTATCAATCATATCTAGAAATTCAAACCCTAAACTAGCAAAAAATTGAAAAAACGTGCGTACAGTCTTAATAAGTCGTATACTAACGACTCAAGTTGATAAACAAGGTATAGATACATTCGAACGAAAAATGCATATATCTAGTGTGATATCTCAAAACTCAAACTAGGAAGTCTAATGTTGAAGAGAAGTGGTTTTGGATTTGCAACTTAATTTTTTTTAAAAACTCACCAAACTTTCATTTTAGAGTGACTAAGAAGGATCCGGCTTAGTTTTTCATTTTCATGTTTTAAACTTGTTTAAATGTTGGTCAAACTTAGGTGTGACCAATTTCAAAATAAGCATAAAAAATTCAAAAAAATAAAAAATTGAAAAACCTGCGCACATAGTCTATCTATACTATAATATCTGTAGTTGCCGTGATGGTACGTTCGTGAGGTACGTTCTGGTTTTGGGTGGTACGTCCTCCGCACTCCACCGAAAAATCCTAATCCAACTCGACTAAGGAGTCCTAATCAGAATAGGAGGCTGGCGGCGGCCTTACGCAAGGAGGCTGTCGGCGGCCGCGCGCGAGGAGGAGTAGGAGAGGGTGGTGCGCTCAAACCAATCGGCGGTCCGTGAGCAGCAATAGCCATCCACGTCCGGGTCCAGCCCGAGGAGGCAGAGTTCTCCGACGGCAGAGGAAAGACCGAAGCAAGACCGTCTTGCGCAATCACTGGCCGGCATGGCCGCGCGGGGTTGCCCGCTCCTGAACTTCTCCACCGGCAGCATGCCGAGACCGGGGCCGCCTCCCGGGGTCGATCCGTTCGTCGCTGTGCAGTGCCCCCGCGCCGTGGACCTGCGACTTTCACATCAATCAACAAACACATCAGAGACGAACGAGGCACAGAGGCAGAGCCGCCAGGATGTTTCGATTTTTCTTTTTTCGTCTCCCGTCTGCCGTCCTATCCCGCGCAGATCCACAGAGGCAGAGCCGCCAGGACCAGGTCGCAAACGACCAGCCACAGCCGGATGCGGCCGCTCGACGGTGGAGCACTGCCGGTCGCCGTTCTTTCCCACGGGAGTCCGGCGTGCTGCACTGCCGCTCACGGGAAGTCTACACCGGGCGCCGATTGGTCCACCGCGCCTCCCTAGGGGAGCCGGTCACCCAATCTCAGGTCGCTGCCCCGTCCGCCCAGAGGAACAACGACGGTGAACCCATGCGCGGCATCCAACTCTGAAGCGCACGGCATGTCTTCTGAACTTCCCCACCTGTGTCGATGCCTGAATCTTAGCTTTTTTTTTGGCTTCTGACAGATAGATGTGTAAGTAGTAGTAGGTATGTGAAAGAGTTCAGACTTCCCCAGTTTCTTTCTTCAGAGAAAACGACTTCAGACTGTTGTATCGTAATTGCAATGAATTCGTCGCTGCAAATGGATAATCTGTTGAAATTGCTTTTCCTCGCTTTCTATTCTGAAAGATTGGTAGCGTTGCATGCGTCGGTAATTCTAGCCAGGTATCTGACATTGCTCACGGTTGATTTTATCTCATCACATTGACATATGCAGTTATGCACACGGCAAAAAATTAATTTCTCACACAACACTGTAACAATAATATACCACCGCTCAAAGATCGATACAGGTGACATGTTAAATCTTTGTTTGTAGGCAAAAATAATTTCATCTGCTCTAGCGTAGAGCGTGACATGGTCGGCATGTTCAACAATTGTCCCTAGACATAATATGCTTTTAAATTTGAAATAATTAATTTAGTGCCAATCATAACCAGTTCATCTCAATAGTTTCATTTATACTATGCAACCTCTTATGCAGGCAAGCTTTTTCGATTGCAATCTCAAAAGAAGGACAAACTAAAAAGATCGCCGTGAAGCTTATAAGCTAAACAAACCACTTAGAAAGACGAAAAAATATGCCGATTTTAGGCCGGAACAAAGGGCAAGACAATGTGCACAAAAAGTCGGAAATATGCAAATATTTAGCTAGCTAGAACAAAAGAAAGCTAGATTACACCAAATTCTAGCTAAGCGTGAATATAGCCACAACACACCATGCAAAGAATCAATTGTGATGGTGAAGCTTTCATATATAGAACAACAAGAAGACGTCAGTATATCTACCTTCAATGTGTACAAAAATGTCATATGATATAAATTTCTATCAACTTATCACACCGAGATAGAATGTATCATCACATACTTTTACCTTCAAGCTAACGTTTGTAGGTGCCAACGTTTTCATCAAAACATTTTTTTAACTCCCGTTGCAACGCACGGGCACTTTTGCTAGTCTTAATAAGTCGTATACTAACGACTCAAGTTGATAAACAAAGTATAGATACATTCGAACGAAAAATGCATGTATCTGGTGTGTTATCTCAAAACTCAAAGTAGGAAGTCTAATGTTGAAGAGAAGTGGTTTTGGATTTGCAACATAATTTTTTTTTTAAACTCACCAAACTTTCATTTTAGAGTGACTAAGAAGAATCCAGGCTTAGTTTTTCATTTTCATGTTTTAAACTTGTTTAAATGTTGGTCAAACTTAGGTTTGACCAATTTCAAAATAAGCATAAAAAATTCAAAAACAATAAAAAAAATATTGAAAAACCTGCGCACATAGTCTTAATATGTCGTATACTAACGACTCAAGTTGATAAACAAGGTCTAGATACATTCGAACAAAAAAATGCATGTATCTGGTGTGATATCTCAAAACTCAAACTAGTAAGTCTAAGGTTGAAGAGAATTGGTTTTGGATTTGCAACATGAAATTTTTAAAAAACTCACCAAACTTTCATTTTGGAGTGACTAAGAAGGATCCAGGCTTAGTTTTTTGTTTTCATGTTTTAAACTTGTTTAAATGTTGGTCAAACTTAGGTTTGACCAATTTCAAAATAAGCATAAAAAATTCAAAAACAATCAAAAAATTGAAAAACCTGCGCACATAGTCTTAATATGTCGTATACTAACGACTCAGCTTGATAAACAAGGTATAGATACATTCGAGCGAAAAATGCATGTATCTGGTGTGATATCTGAAAACTCAAACTAGGAAGTCTAATGTTAAAGAGAATTGGTTTTGGATTTGCAACATAATTTTTTTTTAAACTCACCAAACTTTCATTTTGGAGTGGCTAAGAAGGATCCAGGCTTAGTTTTTCGTTTTCATGTTTTAAACTTATTTAAATGTTGGTCAAACTTAAAATAAGCATAAAAATTTTAAGAACAATCAAAAAATTGAAAAACCTGCGCACATAGTCTTAAGATGTCGTATACTATCGACTCAAGTTGATAAACAAGGTCTAGATACATTCGAACAAAAATGCATGTATCTGGTGTGATAATTCAAAACTCAAACTAGGAAGTCTAAGGTTGAAGAGAATTGATTTTGGATTTGCAACATGAAATTTTCAAAAAACTCACCAAACTGTTCCAACTGCAGTCAATTTGTACATTGCGAATATAATCTGTAAAATGTGTAGTCATTTTACGAACGAAGCGTTACATCCGTCTGTTCAGTTCCGCAGGCATTTATCGATCTACGCGCCGTCGCACTGAAATCATCTCTATCCTCCTCACACATAAAACCCCCAATGCATATGCGGTTCCAAAGTAGTTCCTCTCTCTTCGCCCAAAAAAACCCATTCTCTCAGACCTCTTTCTCTCTACCAAAAACCCCATTCTCTCGGCCATGGCGGACGAATGGTGGCAAAACGACGTCATTCCGAGCAATTCGGACAGCGAGGGCAACCCCATCCAGTGGTGGGACGAGGACAACGGGCACTGGCAGGAAAACCTCGACAGCAACGACGACGGTGAGGGCGACGAGGACAGCCAAGGCGAGGGCGACGACGACGGCCACGGCTCCGACTCCGACCCCGACTCCCACAACGACGATGAGGAGGAGGAAGTAAATAACCCTTAAATGAGTTTATGTCGATTTTTTGAAAGTAATTTTGCCAAATTAAATGCGTTTTTGTGATCCAAAAGATCATATCGTTGTCATATTTGGATTCCTCTCATTTTTCTAATTGATTTAGACATTTTATTTGTTAAATTTTGATTTACGAATTTAAAGATATGAATTATTTCGTATTTAATGAAAAATGCGGAACCTTTAGTACCGGTTCGTAACACAAACCGGTAGGCCAGTACCGGTTTGTGTTACGAACCGGTACTAAAGGGTCTCACCGTGGGGCCCCCCACTGCAGCTGCCTGGCCCAACCCTTTTGTACCGGTTGGTATTACCAACCGGTGCTAAAGGTCCGCACCAACCGGGACGGTTGCCTGCCGACCGCCTCGCCCTTTGGAACCGGTACTAAAGTCCTGTCAAACCGGTGCAAAAAGGGCGCACCGAAACCTCTGTTTCTACTAGTGATTCCACTCTTTCACAGTTAAAGTCTGTCTAAAACTTGATGCTCTAACAAGGCATTCCACTCTTTCACAGTTAAAGTCTGTCTAAAACCATGTTTAGTGATGTTTCCAATAAAACATTTAGCAACAGAATCATTTTTCCCCCACACGATTGATATGCGACTTTAATATCTTAAGCATCATTCTGATTTCTGAATAAGTTTAACCCCTTTTGTTATCTTGAAAGGCTAACCTACCTGGAGATGTAATGCCAACGTGCTGCAAACTACTCTTAAGTTGTCGCAATAGAGGACTACAGTGTGCGTGTACCTTAATGTAACTTTGCTAGCTGCATATGGTCAGTATAATAAAAATTAATTTGGTACGTTGAGAGGCCAGTATTAGGCCACATCTGATGAGTAATGCTAAGGACATTACGATAAGCTCGCACCAGCGAGTGCGCTTATAATAGTGAAATTTCAATTAATAGCACATTTTCGTTGTTGACCCTCGTGATGTTAACAAAAAATGACAGCTTGGTCGGAAACGTCGTGGATAGAAACCCCTTGGATCGATTCCCAAAAGTTTGCAGGAGCAGTACGTCCCTGGTTGTTGGCTCGATCATGCCATGACCCAGCTGCTTTTGGTATCGAGACGGGGACTGAAGTGACGGTCGAGGCAGCGTCGAAGCAGACGATTCCACACCTTCTTTATCCATAGCTTTCATCCTTTATTCATCGCGACACGGACTTGGGAAAGAAATGGTCAGGGCCGTCTCAATAACAAAAGCTGGATAATGGCTTGATCGAGGTGGCGCGATGGATCGAGCCATGCAAGGGACTGCTGCTGCGAACGTACGTTCTGCCTATATATATAAACTTTCGGGAACCGATCGATGCATGGGCCGGGTTTGCATCCACGACGTTTCCGCGAGCAAGTTGTCGTTTTTCTTAACATCACACGACTCAACATCCGGAAAACGAAATGCTACTGAAATTTCACTGTTAATTATAAGCCCACTCGCTGGTGCGAGCTTATCGTAATGTTGTTGGGATTACTCCTGACAGATATGTGTGCTAATACTGGCCTCTCAACGCACCAAACTAATTTTAATCAGAGTATGCAGCTACCCTAGTTACATTAACGCCCACACTCTAGTCCTCTGTCCTTAATCTACGTGCGCGCGACACCTTGAGAGTAGTTTGTAGCACGTTGGCACTGGCTCCTAAGGTTACCTTTTCTAGGACAACCAAAGGAGTAGAAACTTATTCAAAATGATGCTTAAGAAATTAAATCCGAACATCTTACAAAAAGCAGAAAAAAGTCTCATGCATGCTGGTTGACGTTCCGGATCCTACCACCGGTTGTTATTTTATTGTGATCCAAATTTATATAAAGATAAGGACTAACTTATGTCGAAGCGAAGCGGATCGTTACCGATCTGGATTAGGTCTTTACCACTATAAATACGGATCGTTATCGATATGGATTAGATTTTTACCAGTATAAATACATCTTGTAACCCGCCTGTTGAAATAAGTCGCATGCTGTAAATCACAGGACGGAGACGACGGCGGGCTGCACGCAGACGGCACGGTGGCATCGGGCGAGGACGACCTCCGCGGCTGCCGCTGCCCGACGGTGTGGTTGAAGCTGAGCTCGCCATGGAGAGGAGGACCACGGGAGGCAGCAGCGGCGGTGCTGGCCGGGAGGCGTCGTCGGTGCTGGCCGAAGCAGCAAGTCGAGGCCAATGCGTCGGTGGGGAAAAGTTAGTGGGCCTGGCGAGAGAGCTGCTTGCGTGGATTGTGTTGCCGCATGTTGCTGCGCGTTGCCGGCAACCCGCTTCGCTCCCTAGAATCTAGGGTCAATGTGGGCGTGCCGGCCGCTGTATTGGAACTGCCGACACTTATTTTTGCTATTGGGAGCGTCGGTGTGGAGTTTTTGATTGCCGCTCCCAATAGCGCTATTGGGAGCGCGGTTGGGCGCGCCGGTGGAGATGCTCGTAGGAGATATGTGAAAGGGTGTATACTTATGGCTTTAGTCAAGAGATATATTTGATTTATCTATCTCATCGATAGACTGCAACCTTGTCTACTCAACGCCACACAGTACAAGTTGTTCAAGAGGAGAGTTCGCCGAAATATCACATTTATTGTGCAATGAAGCACGAAAGTACTACTCCCTGTGTACCAGAATATAAGACGTTTTAGGAAGCTAAAACAGCCTGCTAAAACGCTTTATATTATGGTACAAAAGCGAGTATATATTATCCATCCTCGGCGTTGTGTGAGTTGTTGCGAAAACGATAGCCGCGAGGATTTTCCACAGAGTTAGCTAGGTCCGTAGAGACTGTACAGTGGCACTACGAACAACCTAGCTAGGCGAGCCGTCTCTCTGCTCTTGTCTGGACCGCCGGCCCTGTCACATCATCCATCGGCCGGCAGCTCGGCAGTTTCATTTTGCGGCCGTTCCCGTCGACAACGGTACGCAGCGAGAGCGTGAGACCCACCCTCGCGACAACGGCAACAAGACATACATAGAAGAGTCCACTCGCTCAACTGACGAGAAGAATCGCCGCGGGTGGGTGCGTGCGCGCGCCCATCGCATCGGTTCCCCCTTCCCGGGCCTTGCGGGATACTGAAGACGAGGACGGCGAAAGTAACACGAGCAGCTATCTAACTCTGTGGAAAATCCTCGCGGCTATCGTTTTCGCAACAACTGACGCGGAGGATGGTCAAGCTTTTGTCTTCTCTTCTGCACATGCATCGCTCACCTGAGAACTGAGAAGAGTCGCCGCGACCGCGTGCGGGTGAGCCAAAGGGGTATGAATGAATGTGATTCCGCCGTTCCGTTCCGTTCCGTTCCGTGCGATCGCTGTGGGATACTGACGAGACATGAGACAGCAACCGGTGGCCGGCGAAAGTAATTCAGAACGAGCAACCGGTGGCCAGCGCGATGATCGAATCGGGGCGCATATCCAACATACCTCTCCGTGGAAAATCCTCGCGCGCGGCTCTCGTTTTCCTTTCCTTTTCGTATGGGCCTGGAGAAATTAAGCGGCACGCCGTGACACGATGAATGGAGGATTAGATATGGAGGGGATGCAGTGTAACTTTGCTGATGCAACGCTTCGGTACGTATGTGATATTTCCAAGTTATTTGCGGGCGCACGGTTTTTTAGAAAAGGGGGTTCCGGCCTCTGCATCAAAATGATGCATACGGTCTTCTTTATTAATTATTACGAGAGTACAAAAATCTGATACAACTCACGGATCACTTAGGGTCGAAACATGTATCAACCAACAAAAAAACTGAATACATAAAAGCGACTTCATAGCGCTATTCTCTTCTCAAAACGCCATCCCGATCGGTTGTAGAAGTGCTTGGCGACCGTCTCCAATCTGGTACATCCAGAATCCAAGACCTGGCGGAGCTCCACTGGTTGGAGATAAGACCATGAATGGATCCAATGAGTAATCAAAGGTATAACCTGCAAAAAAGATGGTTTCCTTGGCTTATTAAAAACAAAGTCATTCCTCACATTCCACATAGCCCATAACACCGCGCACACTCCCACTCTAATCAACTTTAGCTCTTTCTTTTCTATGCCATGCAGCCAATACCCGAATAGGTGAGAAATGCTTTTAGGTGGTGTAATATTGTAAGCTACATGTACCATTCGCCACACTATTTTAGCAAACGGACATTCAAAAAATAGATGTTGGATCGATTTTTCAGTGTCACAAAAGGAACAGCACTTGTTACCGGTCCAATTTCTTTTAGCAAGATTGTCTTTTGTTAAAATAACTTTTCGGTAGAGAAACCACATAAAAATCTTGATTTTTAGTGGTACCTTTATTTTCCAAATATACTTCTTTAGAAACCTAGTGTGACCATTCATAAAATCCAAATACATAGACTTGACGGTAAAAACTCCTGAATTAGTCAAGCTCCACACAAACTGATCAGGCTCTACCGAAAGATTAATGTCTATGAGACGATTAACTAAATGTAACCATTGTTCCCACTTGTCCCCTGTAAGGTTTCTTCTAAAAGTGATATTTAAAGGTTGAGCTAAGTTGTTGGCCACCAAAACTAGTTTTCGGTTGGCTATGTTGTAAAGCGAAGGATATTGTTGAGCTAGTGGCACATCCCCTAGCCACGCGTCTTTCCAGAACCTTGTGTTCCTACCATTACCAATTACAAAGGAGCCTCTTTTGAAGAAATCATCCTTCACTTTCATCAAACCTTTCCAAAATGGGGAGTCTAAAGGTTTAGCTGTGACTTGAGATAATGTTTTGGAATACAAATATTTGTTGTGCAATAGTTCCTGCCACACCCCTTGTTCATTCATGAGTTTAAACAACCATTTGCTAAGCAAGCATTTATTCTTAATGTCTAGTACCTCAATCCCGAGCCCACCCTGATCTCTAGGTCTGCAAATAATATTCCACTTAGTGAGACGATATTTCTTTTTATGTTCATCACTCTGCCAAAAAAACCTTGATCTATAAAAGTCTAGCCTCTTTCGAACCCCCTTTGGGATCTCTAGAAACGATAGCATGAACATTGGCAAGCCAGTAAGAACCGAGTTTATATGAATCAGTCTGTCTCCGTATGATAAAAGTTTACCTATCCAACTGCTCAACTTTATCTCAAAACGATCTTCAATCGGTTTCCATTCACCATTTTTCAGTTTTCTAAAATGAATCGGTATCCCCAGGTATTTGAATGGAAAAGCTCCAGACTCACACCCGAAGAGCTGCATATATTGTGCTTCGACTGCTTTGGCTTGTCCAAAACAGTAGAGCTCACTTTTGTGGAAATTAATTTTAAGCCCCGATAATTGTTCAAAAAGACAGAGAATCAGTTTCATGTTCAAAGCCTTGGCAATATCATGTTCCATGAAAATAATGGTATCATCTGCATATTGAAGAATAGAAACTCCTCCATCAACTAGATGAGGAATTAGTCCTCCAATTTGACCATCTTCCTTTGCTCTATTTATCAGAATAGCTAGCATATCCGCAACCACATTAAAAAGAATTGGAGAAAGTGGGTCGCCTTGCCTAAGACCTTTTAACGTTTGAAAATTATGCCCGATGTCATCGTTCACTCTGATGCCCACACTACCCCTACTAATGAACTCTTTAACCCAATTACACCACTTTGGATGAAAACCTTTCATCTGAAGAGCTTGTAGCAGAAATGGCCATTTAACCTTATCATAGGCCTTTTCAAAATCTATTTTAAGAAAAACACCATCCAGTTTCTTCCTATGAAGTTCATGGATAGTTTCATGCAGCACAACAACACCTTCTAAAATGTGTCGTCCAGGCATAAATGCAGTTTGGGTTGGCCTTACCACCATGTGTGCCACCTTGGTGATCCGGTTAGTAGCCAGCTTAGTGAAGATTTTGAAGCTTACATTAAGCAGACATATGGGACGGTATTGCTGAATTTTAATCGCGTCTTCTTTTTTTGGCAGCAAGATAATAGTGCCGAAATTTAATTGAAACAGTGGTAAACGTCCCTTGTGGAATTCACCAAACATTTCCATTAAATCTGTTTTTATAACATTCCAACACTTTTGGTAAAATTCTGCCGGAAAACCATCCGGTCATGGCGCTTTATTTTTTTCCATTTGAAAGATTGCATCATAAACCTCTTTCTCAGAAAAGTCTGCTATCAAAATACTATTCTCCTCCTCCGACAATTGAGGAACATCCTCTACTACCGACTCTTCCATGGAGAAGAAATTACTTTCCGGCACCCCAAACAACTTTTTGTAAAATTCGGTGATGTATACGTTTAAATTCTCATGACCAACCACAATACCTTCATCTTGTTCTAGTTGAAAAATCTTTTTCCTTCTATGTTTCCCATTTGCGATCAAGTGAAAATACTTAGTATTATTACCTCCCTCTTGAATATGTTTCACCTTAGCTCTTTGTGCCCACTTGGCCTCCTCATCTCTTCTAAGTGAGGCAATTTTATCATTAGCAACTTTTAGCTCGTCTTTCTCCCTATCATCCAGGGGACAACTTTCGGCCTTAGCCTCAAGTACCCCAATAATTTGCAGAAGTCTATCCCTCTCTTTTTTATATACCCCACTAAGATTTTTTGCCCACCCCCTAAGGAAACTTCTAAAGTGACGGATCTTGTTTTGCCACCTTTCCATAGGAGAGCGCCCACGAGTAACCGAATTCCACTCCCTAGTAATTAGATCAACAAAACCCTCTTGACGAAGAGTACTATCTGATCTGTGCACCGATCGATCCTTCAGGAAACCTGTATGACTTGTTCGAAGATGAACGCTTTTTTACCGCGTCGTTGACGAGCTATCAATAATACATTCTCACTAGAAGGACAGACAAAGCTAGATATACATGCTAACTAGATGGATAAACAAGATAAAGATATATCGACGCTATATATAAAATATGGAAATTTTATAAGAGAACATAAGAAATGTTACCAATGTGTCAAAGACTTAGAGCATCACACCGGCACCCTCCAAATCCCCTCTAATGTTCCAATTGGGGTCTAGACCAAAAAAGATGCACATGGCGGTAACCCCATGGGTCTGGGACGCCCGAAGTCCGGCATCTCCGAGGCCACCACCAACTTTCAGGGTTGCCTCGGGGTGCCGGAAAAGCCCCGGACACAGTCTCCGACAGATGGGGCCCGCATGTCATTGACACGGAAAGGCAAAGGCTGGACGCCAAATTCTTCTCTTCCTTCCACATTGCCGCCACGGACCGCCAAAATCCCAAGTTGCCGCTAACCTCTCCTTACCAGATGCCTCGTATGGCCCCGCCTCTCCTTCCCTGAACCACACGGTGACAACCGCCGATCGAGTTGGCCGGCGCAAATAGCAGCAAGCCTTGAGCGTGAAGCCTTCAGTCGCCGACATCCTAACCGATTTCTGCCAAGGGAGCACAAACAGCCGGCCCTTCTGAATGTTCATCGCCATCACAGCCACGTTTCTCCTCGCCCGAGGGTCCGCAAGAATGACACACTCAACCCAAACGCAATTTTCTCGCCGGTTTGTGTCTGTCAACCAAGGCCTAGGCATCTACCTCAACTAGGAGGCCACCTACAGCGACTCACTGGTACTACGTCAGACAGGACTCAAAAACAGTGACTCGGCTGGACTTGTTGTTTGTAATGTGGTGGTTTATTTTGTTATAAATGAAAAAAGGTAAAAATGATAAGTCCGGTCGTTTGGGAGTGTCGCTGGGGCAGCTACCCCGTTGGGTCAGACATGTGTGTGGCACCCTCTATAGCGGACACATTTTTAGGTTGCCGCGCACATTTTCATGAGCGCTGGTCAGGACGCTCTTACAAGCCAATCAGTCTCGTGTAAGGATGACTCCAACGGGGCGACGCATCGAGTCCACGCGCCTCCGTTCCTGTCCGTGGGAGCCAAAAACACGGTCCAACGGGGCGACGCAAACGGACCGCGGTCCGTTTTTTTGTCCGCCGCGACCCATTCTTGACCCAAATTTGGGCCACCGATGCGTCGGGCGCGGACGCGAGCGGAGCGCTATTGTGTCCTGCCCTAGTCCGCCCCTGGCCCGCACGTCATACCATTCTCCACGCCAATCTCCTCCGTCTCTCTCGCCCCTCCCGCCGTCGCACCCTAGATTTGGCACCGCAGGCCATTCCGGGGACGTCATCTCCTGCTACTCTTCCCCGCCGTCACCGGAGCTACTTCCTCCCCGCCACGGCCGGTGAATCTTGCGGCCACATCTCTCGGAGCGCCCGCGACACCAACGCCGCCCACAAGGTGTTCGGCCATCAGCCCCGGCACCAACTCAGGTACGAACTCGGCCATGGATAGCTCCGATGAATGGTACTACAAGAACTACATCCTGTGCGTGTCATCATCGGATGATTCCTCGGACGATGAGAGTGACGGCCTGGTTGCCACCCTCATCGTCAATGAGTACATTGAGAGGATGCGGCCGGTGTTCCGAGTCTCGTTGCCGGGCCGTTCTCCTGCATTGGACCGGAACCGGAGAGCTGGGCAACTCCAGCTCTGGGGGGACTACTTTCGTCCCCACAGACCCACGTATCCTCCCTAGATTTTCCGGCGCCGTTTCCGGATGAGAAGATCTTTGTTCAACCGTATCCGGTTGAGGGTGATGCATTTTGATGACTATTTCATATGCACAATGACATCAACGTGCTGCAGCGGTCTCCGGTGTTCAACAGGCTCGCCAATGGCCTCCCACCCCAGGTGACCTATGAGATCAATGGTCACGAGTATGACAAGCCTTATTATCTTGCTGATGGGATTTATCCTACATGGACTACTTTTGTGAAGATCATCTCCAATCCCAATGATGAGAATAAGAAGATGTTCGCCAAGAAACAAGAGAGTGCTAGAAAGGATGTGGAGCGTGCATTTGGTGCACTCCAGTCACGGTGGGCTATTGTTCGCCACCCCGCTAGGACATGGGACAAGGACCAACTCTGGGAGGTGATGACAGATTGTGTGATCATGCACAACATGATCGTGGAGCACGAACGCGACGAGGGTGTGCATGATCAGGCTTGGCAGTTTCAGGGTCAGTTGGTTGAGCCCTAGGGACCGTCCACATTTGATCAGTTCCTCGACTTCCACCGTGACATTCGTGAGAAGGTGTCTCATAACCAGCTCCAAAATGATTTGGTGGAGCATGTCTGGCAGCACTACGGTAACTAGTAGTTCCATTTGATGAACTATTGGTCTTATTTTATTTGGTTTGTAAGACTATGCATGAAACAATTTGTTATTTGTGAAACAATTTGTATTATTTGCTGAATTATTTGGATTGTAATAACTATTTGATCAACCATTTGGATTGTATTATTTGGATTGTATGGTTTATTTTGTTTTCTATATACTTATTTTGTATGGATTGATAAAAATGATCAAAATGATCAAAAACCCTGCCCGGGCGGACTCGATGCGTCGGCCCGTTGGGCGCACTGCCTAGAAAGGGGCGGACCAGGGGAGGACGCGCGTCCGTTCCCCGACCCAAACGGATAAAACGCGGACCAAACGCACGTCCATTTGGATCGACCCGTTGGAGTCATCCTAAACGACCCAAAATCCACACGCCGATCAAAAGCAGATGATGCAGTACATATCAGTACAAAACAAGGCCGACATCTTCTTAAACTACAAATTCTCTCCACTTTCGTTCGTGACATCACTTCTACTAGTACGACATTTCAAATCTTGGAGCTAGAGATTGGTTTTCTTCCTCACCATCCCTACAGGTCACCCCTTTCTCCCGCCATATATACCTCCACGCCTCCCCCTCCCACTTCTCATCCTCATTCCTAGTCCTAGCTAGCTCTCCATCTCTCCTGCTGCTCCGATCTCTCAAACTCTGTCTGAGCGCACGTTAATGGGGGAGCACGCGTACGACTACAGCAGCATGAGCCCGTCCAGGCCGGCAGCGCAGCACGGGCGCTCCTCGCGCCGCAACACGACGGTACCATCATCCAAGACTTCCACCACGCGGCCCGCGATAAAGATCATCCACATCGTCGAGCCGGAGATCATCAAGACCGACGCCGCCAACTTCCGGGACCTCGTGCAGCGGCTCACCGGGAGGCAACAGCCGCTGCTGCAGCCTGCCCCCGCCACGGATGACGACGACGACAGAAAGGCGGTAGTGGTGGCCATGGCATCGACGCCACCTTCGCCCCTAGAGGAGAAGCCACAAAAGAAGAGGCTGGCGGCGCTGGCGCCGGCGCTGGCCGACAATTTCGTGGTGCAGCATGAGAACAGGAGGAGGAAGAAGATCAAGTGCGAGGTGGTGAAGGTGGACGAAGGAGGGTTCAGCTTCGGCGGCGGCGGGGACCTTGACTTGGGCGAGCTGTGGGTGGACCTCAACCCTGGGGGTTTCTTGAGCTTCTTGGAGGAGGACGTCTTCCATGGGATGGCTCCTGAATTCTTGCAGACTCCTCTAGGGGCGCCGAGGAGGGATTTGATTGGTGAAATGTGCGCTTCATATCTGGCTTAATTAGGTAGTTAGAGCTGTTTTTGTGGTCTCTTTTTTGGTGAGGAGTTTTGCACTTCGGTTCAGACTTGAGAGAACTAGATACTTTTTCTCTTCCTTATGCCTAGAACTCCAGAATCCAGATGAACATTATTGATTGAAGAATTTGCGCCCATGGTGGCAATTGTGATTATTTAAGGTACGCTGGTGGATGATCATGGAAGCAATGTTCATTTGCGTGCTTAGGGCATCTCTAACCGATCCCCAATCGGTTAGAGGAGTAAACTGCTCAAAATCGGTTAGAGGAGTAAAAATACTCCTCTAACTGATAGCAGTTCCTAACCGATCTCCTAAAGTTAGAGGAGTAAATCAAAGCAAAACCTCCAAATTCGATCAAATTACACCGAATTCAAACTGAAATTCAAACTAGCATATATATTTAACATAATATGTTCATATTACAACCAAAAGTCGGTCGAATTTCACAAAATTCGACCGAATTTCACCACCTCACCCTAGTCCTCGTCCCAGTCGAAGGAGGAGGATGAATCGCTGTCGAGGTTGATCACCGTGGCCGGTGCCGGAGCTGCCGACGGCCCCGCATCCTCCTCCTTCTTCACCGTGGCCGGCGCCGGAGCTGCCGACGGCCCCGCATCCTCCTCCTTCTTCACCTTCTTCCCCGCCGCGGCGTCGGCCTTGCGCTTGGCCTCGGCGAACGCCTCCAGCGCCTTCCGCTCCTCCTCGACGAGCTCTGGGTTGTAGATGGCGATCATGGCCGCCATCGCCGCGTCGCGGCGCTCTGCCTCGAGGCGCTCGCGCGCCTCCCTGTCCTCCCGCCGCTCGCGGGCAGAGACATAGCGGAGCCCCTCCGGCTCGAGCTCCGGCGGCACCGGCTCCGCGGCGGCCATGGGGAAGTTGAGCTCGCCGCACTCGCTCCGTGGAGGCGGACGTTCTGGATGTCGTACGCCATCGCCGCCTGCTCCGCGGACTGGAAGGAGCCGACCCACACCTTCTTCCCGGTGTTGCGGTCGGTTATCTCCGACACCCACGCCCCCCAGGACCTCTGCCGCACGCCGCGGTAGACCGGCGTCGGCGGCACCGGCAGGTCGAGGGTGTCGGCGGAGCGGCGGGCCTGCCGACGGCGTTTTGGTGGCGGCAATCGACGAGGAGATGGAGGGAAACGGCGTCCGGAAGTCAAGGAGGCTGCAGCTCGCGGCGGGGGGCTACGGGGCAGGCGAACGCTCGGGATCGGCGGCGGAGATGGCCGGCGGGAGGATCCGGCCATCGCGGGCAGCTGGGGTGCCGGCGGGAGGGAGGAATCGCAGGCGGCGGTCGCCGGAGACGGAGGAGATGTCGAGGAGGAAGGTGTGAACGCGAGGAGATGGGAGGGAATCTTTTACTCATCGGCCGCACCGATGAGTAAATATAGGAGTCGGCGGCACCGATGAGTAAAAAATTTACTCCTCTAACGTGTTTTGGACTTCGGTTAAGTGCGGTTAGATGAGTAAAAGAGCATCTTTTACTCCTCTAACCGATTTTTGTACATCGGTTAGAGATGCCCTTACATTTGTTTTGATCTCTGAAATGTAAATAGATTGTTCTTAATCTGCTGTTCTACCTCTTGGAAGTCCCATGTGGGGAAAATCAGAACAGTGATGTTGCCACTGTGTGGATCAAGAAATTAAGTGAACTTCTATTTTCACATTGTGGTTGCCCTCTTGGTCGTCAATCTACATATCCTTGTATTTGGAAGGAAAATCATACTCATCATCTTAATGAATACTGAGTATTTTTTTCCTGTATTTGCACAAGATGGGGCTCCATGATTCCATCGATTCAGTAGCTAGACCAGCCAAAGGATGCTCTTATAAGTGGTGTTTGTTTGTGTCTACTAATTGCAAAAATGGTGTGAACAATGTATGTGACTTATAGCTGCATATTACCTTGATGGGAATAACTTTATTTTTTATATCATTCTTCTAGGTGAAGTCAATTGGTAGTCCGGTTGTGCGTTGCCGGTAGCAATATGCAGATGTGGATGTACGCTGGCAGAAAACGATGCTTGCATAGGCTAATCCCTAGGTCCTTTGTCTAGCAAATATTATTTATTCTACCATCATAAACAAGATCCAATGGTTCCCCTTTTCTATAATATATGTTCTCAGTTACGAAGAATCACGTTTAATAGTATATACATGAGTTCACTTTAGCATCTATTCCTAATGAAGTGGTAGTTGCTAGGGCTACTAAACTTGGGGTTTTGTTGGGTAAATCTCCTAGTCAAATAAAAAGTTCGGTTAATCATTTAAAAGATCTAGACTTGGAAAGAACCTAAATGATGCTTAAGAAAAAAGAGGCTCAAATAGATACCGATAATGATGATGTTGGGAGTTTGGTGTTGAATGAAGCTGATAAACTAGGTCTAGATCTACTAGACGAAGAGGCTAAGGCAGCCACGGATCACAAGAATCCCCCTTCTCAGGTGACTAGGAGTTCTCGGGCTAGAAATAAAAAAGTTGTTGGTGAAGTTTCTGCAGTACGTCGAAGTGCTAAGTTTAAAAAGAAAAACTAATTTATAAACCAAAATGAAAGGTTGGTTTTGGAATTGTGATGGGTTTGGGATACAAGAAAACATTGGTTCATTCATGAATCAATAAGAGAACACAAGCTAGACTTCTTTGCTATTCAAGAAACTGGTAGAGATAATTTCTCAGCTCCTTTTCAGCTGGGTTGGACTTTGCTCGGTACTGCCTACTGCCACAAGGGAGGTCAGGGGTCTACTAGTTGGTATTAACGTACAAACTCTTTCGGTAAAAGGGGTAAATAATGGAGATAGGTGCGTTAAGTTTGATCTAACATCAAAAAGGGATAGTTTTGAATGGTCCTTAGTGGCGGTTTATGGGGCGGCTCAAGATGAACATAAACAAGATTTTTGACCGAGTTGGTTCGAATTTGTGAGCAGGGTTCGATTTTTTACCGCTATAGTGAGTTATAGCAGCACGTAGGCTCTCGCCGCCGTGTGAGATCTGAAGCTGGGTAAACCGCCGTGTTCAATCTCAACCCGGACGACTTCACCTTTCACCCCCACATTCTACTTTCGGCTAGTGCACCCCGTGTCCTATCTACGATGCCGATACGCCGACACCAACCACCCGGTCAGATGCAAGCTTTTGGATGATATCACCAAAAGAAGACACGGCAAGAAAATGGCAACAACGTAGCCGTGAAAGACCACATCTCACAAAGGCCGTTTTCTGAACACACATATGCAAAGAAGATGTCGTCGGAAAGAGGAACCCTTACCCCTCTCGACCAAGTCCGAGGTTGTGGACCCGCAGGAAAACAAAACCACATGTGGAAGGCGAGCACAATAAGCAGAGGAGGAACTCTGACTGAACACGGCACCCCAGCGCCTCAGGAAACACGTCGCCACAATCATACCATGAACCACATGCAACACGGCCACCTTTACTTAGTCCCAAGGCGGTGTCTCTAGGAAGGAAATGATGCCAGAACATCGGCGTCGCCTAACCGGAAGGATTTAGGGTTTTCAGGTGGATGTATCTTGGCGTCCCCAACAAGGAGGAAGACGGTGTCTGAAACGTCGTCAACGCCATGACCGTCTCCATCGGCCAAAAAAATTCTCCCAAGCAGAGCCCCGACTAGGCTACAGATCCGGCTAGCACGCCGAAATCCACAGCTGATCGATTACGTGGAACACACATTCGTTGGGAAACCCAAAAAGGAAGCTATGAAGTAGTTCAGTAGCAATTTTCTCTTGAGAACAAAATCAAGGTTATCAATCCAGTAGGAGTTGGAAAAGCTTCAACACGGTGCCAAAACCATTCTGGCGCTTGTAGCTTTAGCATGGACCTGCACATGAAAAAAAAACTCACTTTGCCCCAACGAAACAGGAATGTTGTCAATCTCTCTGACTTGCTGAAAACAAAGGATTAAACATATGGTGTGGAAAATAAATGTAAATACAAAAATGAACAGCGAGCAAATGATGGTGGAAAGCAGTGGAAACGGTGTTTTTATCAGTGTAAAAGAATGGACCGGGGTCCACAGTTCACTAGTGGTGTCTCTCCATAAAACAGATAAACAAACATGTTGGGTGAACAAATTACAGCTGGGCAATTAACAAATTGTAAGACATGACAATGTTATTATGACAAGGTAAAGTTCATTGTAGTATTTAATTGGCATTACATCAAAATACATAGACCGCTTGCTAGCTGCATCTATGACTAATAATCCACCCTCAGGATAACATCTGTGTCTCCTGAAAGTATTAAGTTGCAAGTAATAGATAATTGCAATAGCAAAGTGTGTAATGTAAACAATGCAAATGACACGTAGATATAGCATCATTGTTTTCTCCCTAGTGGCAACAGCACATCTAGAGGCTTAGTCGTTTCTATCATTCGAGTCCAGCTAACCGGAGACATGAACTCACTATCTAGCATAAATACACTCTTTTGGAGACACTAGCAACTACTTGGCCAAATCAACCACTAGCATCGGATAGCATGTAAGATCGTAAATAAAACATATAGATAAATAGATGAACAAACTTGATCATAACTTCACAATTTATCGGATCCCAGCAAACATAACATGTAGCATTACATAAAGATGATCTTGATCATGTTAGACAGCTCACAAGATCTAAACATGGTAGCGCAAGGAGAAGAGACAACCATCTAGCTACTGCTATGGACCCGTAGTCCAATGGTAGACTACTCACGCATCAGTCCGGGTGCAGGCATGGCGGTGTAGAGCCCTCCGGTGATGATCTCCCCCTCCGCAGAGTGCCGGGAAGACCTTCAAAACCCTCCTGAACTAGGGTTGGCGACGGCGGCAGGCTCGGATATATTTCTGGAAATTTGATCGGGTGTTTAGGATTTTCGGGACGAGGAGATTATATAGGTGAAGAGACACCGTGAGGAGGCACCCGAGGGCGCCAGACGACCCCTCGGCGCGGCCCCACCTTCATCCACTCCGAGGTGGCGTCTGGGCCCCCTGGGTCGCCACCTCAAGTGTCCATTGGACTCCGTATTCGTATCTTCATAACACTTATATCCGTGAAATTTTGTCCAATTTCGAAATATTTCCTGACTAGTTTTTCTGAAACAAAAGGACAACAGAAAACAGGAACTGACACTGTGGCATCTTGGTAATAGGTTAGTCCCAAAAATGCATAAAAATGATATAAACTTTAAATAAAACATGTAGCATTTGTTATAAAACAAGCATGGAACATCAAAAATTATAGATACGTTTGAGATGTATCACAGCCAGCGGGATGGGAACGGCATGGGACGAGGTCGTCGTCTTCAGATCTGGCACCTAAGGACGACGTGGCGACCCCCACGCCGTGACCACCATCCACCGCCTCCTCGCCGCCCGCGCGACCGAGGAGGATGACTAACATCACCAGTGTGCATCCCTGTTGTCAGGACAGATGTCGTCATCACCTTCTGAGGCGCCCGAAGATCGTCGCAAGAAACGCAAAGTAGCAAGGTTCTGGCCGCCATCGTCCTTGGCAGTTGAGCCGAGTCGCCCAAGAGCGAAGCGATGCGGGAGCCAAACGAAAAAAAATCCCATGCGTCGTCAAGTGTTTTCTTGTTATAAGTCAGCTCATTCTTGTAATCCATGTCAAAAAGAACTCATTCTTGTAATCAGGTGGTCAGAGCATCTCCACCGGCGCGCCCAACTGCGCTCCCAATAGGCCTATTGGGCGTGCCGGCACGAAATCGGCCGCCCAATAGCTCAAATGTTGCCGGCACGCCACAATACAGCGTCCGGCAACCCTGCTTCGCGCCCAGGTTTTGGGACGCAAGCGGGCGTGCCGGCAACCGCGGCAACACGTGCCTCGTCGAATCCGGACGGGCGGGGCCGACGGGTCAGCGACACAATGGTCATGTGGATTTATTGTGACTGGTTTGTGCGTTTTAATGACGCAGCGGCTCCAAAGGCGGGCGCAGACGACGCGACGTGTCGAGCGCAGCACTGGAAGGTCAGGCGGTGGCGTGCACTCGTCGTCGTCATCAATGCACGTGGTTGACGAACCTGTGGTGGCGTTAATGCGGCCACCGGCCTCCTCCGCTCCCCGCCGGCTTTAAGACGGCGCCCGCGCGCGTCTCCTCTCCACACACAACACTTCGCCTCTCCCACCAAAACCCTAGCCACCATGTCAGCTAGCCGCAAGCCGCGACCGGAGCAGAGCGCAGAGGATGTTGTCCACCGCCAGCAAATGGCCGCGGACCGTCATGCTCGGCGTGAGCGCGCCAACACCATGACCGCCGCCGCCATGACCCCCGAGCGCTGCCACGAGCACCTCGAGCAGCAATGCCTCCTCAACAAGGAGCGGATGATGGGGCATGTGTTTGCCCGCGAGATGCGGCGCTGATACCCACAAGTATAGGGGATCGTTGAAATCTTCAATGTGTAAGTATAGTATCGATCCCACGAGGAGTAGAAGGTATAAGTATTTATCCTCTCAAATAAGAGTGTCACTTCTCTTATTATCTATGCACTAGACAAACTAAAATGATTAAATGATGCAAGTGTTTTTGGGTTTTTGGCGTAGAGTTTGCAATAAAGTAAAAAGCTGAAAATAAAATATGACAAGTGAAAGCTCTCAAAGAGAGAAAGCCCAATCCTCTATGCAGCGAGAGGACAAGCTCAAGTGTGTGTTTCTTATAAGTGGAGAACGTTCCCAAGGGCTACCTAGACTTCATGGCATAAATATTTCTAGAACAACAAGGTAAGCATTTTGTCAAGTTTTAATCTTCTTTTGGACGGAGCCATAATTAGGGAAAGCTAAATAAATAAACTAAACCCCCTTATGATGGTTCTTATGGCCAAGTAAATGACTGCACAAGAGTTATTAAGACATAGAGTCCCACCATAGCCTTAAACTCTAAGGTCCCCGATACTAATACCCTCATAATGCAACTTCATGACTCGGTCTCAGGTTTACATGTCCTCCCAAGTCTCCCTCACTCCATTACACTACGGTGTTCTCCTATGAGCCCATATAGGTGAAGTGATGTGCAGTCGACGTTCGCACAACACCATCATAGAATTACATAAAAAGATAAACACTAGACAAAATACCAACACATGTCATAAATAAATCATTGCCAATCCATCCTATGCCCCCAGGAACATGAGAGAACTACTCACAACGCGAAGACATGATATGATTCAATGGCATAAGTGATACAACACAATCTGAGAATATAATCTCCCCACAAAACAATGACAAGTAGCAATTCACAAACATGTAGAATAGTACTTAGACAATAGCTAGGGTTCAACAATCTCAAACTATGAGGGGGATGAAGTGGATCACGAAGATGGTGATGGAGATGGTGCTGGTCTTGACGGTGGTGTTGATGGAGACTCCGGAGGGGGGATGGAGGAGCCTTCCGGAGGTGATTCCGGCGGCGTTTCCCCCTCCGATCTTCTCCGGCGGCAGCCTTCTGTCTCCTGTTTCGTGGTTTTTGTGTTTCTCCCCGCCTCCTTCGCGAAACTCCTCGGGGGACTATTTTTATAGTCGTTTTTAGGTCAAGACGAAGCACGGAGACGAAAACGACGGCATCGGAGCCACGAGGCCCAGATGGGGGTCCCACGCGGCCAAGGAATCTGGCCGCGTGGGCCCACCTCTTGGCCCTCGGGTCTCCGTTTGTTCGCTTCCTTCGCTCCTACGCTTTGTTCCTTCCAAAAACTGACCCCGTAAATATTAGGTCATTTGGACGTCGTTTGGGTCCCTGAAACATCAAAATATAGAAAATAGGGTTTTCTGCCTGTGCAGGGTTAATTCCAAAAAATGGGGAAACTGTGAATTATCCCAAAATCATTATAAAATAAATATAACCCTATATGATGCAAATAAGTTGGAATATAAGTAATAAAATGTAAAGTTCATGTATGCATTTTACATGCATCAACATCCCCAAGCTTAACCAATACTCGTCCTCGAGTATGAAGGTGATAAAACTAACATGGACTTTGCATTTTAATACTATCAATGGATATCAAAGATGATTACTATTGCTACATAAGTCAAATGATTCATTCTCAAAGGAGTAGCAATATACAAGATAGATTATAAAGTGATATCAAATATTCAATGAAAGGATGTTCAATGATAATTCACAAAGTGTAACATAGAAGAAAGTACTATGGACCAAATGTATGCATAATGAAAAGTAAAAACATCCTATAATGGTCATAGAGTATTCTTGTAAATCTGAATATAAAAGTGGACACTTTGGAAAGATATATAAATAGTAGAGGTAAAACATGAATAAGTTTCATCTAGCTTCCAAATGCTTCTACTTAAGTTAATGTTTGCAATGTGGTATTCATTGGTGTCAAGCTCTCATTACCCCTATCATAGCATCTTGAATGGTTAAAGTTTAAAGTGAAAGCAAATATGAGTAGTATGCTTGACAAAGTATGGGTTGAATGCCTCATGCCCCGTGAATACGAGTACCTACACCACGGTGTTACTCAACTGGGCACAAAGCAAGTTCAAGTTAAGTCATTGTAAGTAATATAATAGCGTCATCAAGAGCGTCAACTGGGGTACCTCTTGCCCAGGACATGGAACAAGCCCATGTCAAAATGACAAGACAAACAAACAAAATGAACAATCTCACACCCTTTTTATTTACTATTGGTATAGCTTTTTATTGTGGGTGCATCACTGAAGGTTCACCATAGCATGTAAGTAAATTTCCACCATGAATGATGCATGGCTTAGATTAGCGGCCCAGGCGTCTCTCTAGCCATTTATACAAACTCATTAAACTTACTAAGTTTCCGCATTTATTTGGCACCATGATAAGCATCCATAAACAAAAGTACATGATATCAACTAAAATATAAGAGCACGTTGAAAGCTTGCCATGTGACAGCACATATGAGCTAACTCCCAACCAAGACTCTTGTCAAGCTCACAACTTCATAATTTTAATCACAATGGTTCATGTTTATTAAGTGCAATAAAAGTAAAGTGTGCATCAAGTTCGTGAGAGCTTTTTAACCAACTTTTCCCATAACAATCAATAACATAAGCATTTTAATTCAGAAGTATAGATAATACAAATAACATGATAAACATACTCGGAATAGCATAAAGCTAATAGGTAGATATGGTGGACTCACTGGAAAAACTTTGGTTGAAGGTGTTGGAAAACAAGTTTTTACTTGTTGGAATTTTTGGGCTAGCAAGAGGGAGAAAGTTGACCGTCTAAATGCATGCATAAGTGTCCATAGAACTAACCAATCCATGTTAAACAAAGTAAAGTAACATTCAGCATCAAAACATGAATAAAAGATAGCTCTTGATAAAACACTTGCAAATTAATACTCATTAAAAAGCACATGAATCATGCAACTATATGTATCTTTTTGAATCAACTCAAACATCCCTTTCCCAATCTTTTTAATAGCATCCAACTTAATTCAACCCAAATTTCCAGTAGCTCTCTCATATATAAATGATAGTGGTGGTCTCACAAAAAAAAACAAACCGAAATAAAAAAATAAAAGACGCTCCAAGTTTATGCGATAAAGTGCATTGATCGAAAAACAGAAGTTAGACGTGTGCAAACCGAGAGTGTGTTGGTCCAGTGGGGTTGTCTTCACATCCCCAAGCTTATGGTCTTCACCATCCTTGGATAGCTCTTGGTGCATCTCCTCTAATCCCTGTGAAAAAACTTCAAAACACCGTTTCTCCCATTTCTTTTCTGTGGGGTGACATTAGTAGTGATAGACAAATGAATTGCTTGCTGCATAAAATCCTTAAACAAAAATTGAAATGTCCAGAAAGTGTATAATGTTGTATGCCTACTTATAAACTCAATTGGATCAAAAAGATTCAAGTTAAAAGTTCAAAGAATGCATCAAACAAAATGGGACAGAATCTGTCCAGAAAAACAGCAGCAGCAAAACGCATTTTTCTACCCTACTTAAATATGTCGAAAAAATCTGAAAAATTCATGCTTACAGAGGATGAAAAGTTGCAACTACAGTTCAAATTTCAGCTCATTCGGAGTTACAGAATAGAATGAAAAATCATACCGTGCACAGATTCGTGCTGGAATAAAATCTCCGAATACAATAAGCAACTTTTTCAACCAAAATGGGTAAAACTTGGCACTTTATTAAAAATTCAGAAACAAAACTAAAAACTAAGTCTCTTGTTACAGCAAGAGGACACAAAGAAAATCAAAAATAAAAACAACCGGGTTGCCTCCCGTAAAGCGCTTTCTTTATAGCCATATAGCTAGGCTTACTTACTTGGTATCAAGATGGTTGGAGTGAGGTGGCTTGGCATCCCCAAGCTTGAATTCTTGTACTTATTCGAAATATGTAGGGTGAGCCTAGGGGTAACATCCCCAAGCTTGAGTGTTTGTCCCTCTTGATCTTTGTTCATCACCCTCAACTCTTCCACTTGAAAATTCTCTTTACACAAAACTCATCATAAAACTTGATTAGAGGGTTAGTGTCTCCATAAATTAAATCCACATAGGTATAGCAAAGACATATCATGAGTTGATTCTAAACATTAATACTGTTACTATGGTTGTATATTGTTCTTTGATCAAAGAACCACACAAAACACAAGTAATGAGAGTAATGCAAAATAAAGACAGAATCTGTCAAAAACTGGACAGCCCGTAAAGAGTCAATTTTTAGAGGCACTTACGTTGCTCAAATCAGAAAACTTTGAACTAATGAAATGTGTAATAATAACTGAAGATTGCTGTCGTAAAATTTCAGGTCAAAATTCCTTTTCTGTGATTTTTAACATTTTTCGCAGTGAAGCTTAGGAATCTGTTTTCTGGACAGCCATGATAGTTTTAATGATGCTCACATAGGAACAAGAATTGAAATGCAAAAGAGAGCATCAAGAGAAAAATATGAAACACTTTTAAGTCTAACCCACTTCCTATGCATTGGGATCTTGTAAGAAAATAAATCATTGAAACACAAAGCAAGTAGCATAGGAAGATAAAACAAGAGCAATTTCAACACTTTGAACTTAAAGAGAGGAAACGTAATAATATTGAAATGTTTAGAACCATGTTTTCCCCTCTCATAATAACTTTCAGTAGCATCATGAATAAATCCAACAATATAATTATCACATAAAGCATGTCTTTCATGATCTACAAGCATAAAAGTATTAATACTCTCCACATAAGTAAAATCATTCTTATTAGTGATAGTGGGAGTAAAACATTCATAACCATCATTGTAATCATCATATATAGGAGGCATATCATAGTCATAATAAACTTTATCCTCAATGGTAGGTGGACTGAAAATATCACATTCGTCATTGTAATCATCATAAATGGGAGACATAGCATCATCATAGTGAATTTTCTCCTCTATAGTGTAATCAAGAGAATTCAAAAATAAAGTAGGACTCTCATGAATGAGAGTATTGTCACAAACAGCAAGTATATCATCTTTATCCTCACAAAATTTAGTAACAAGTTCTAAACATGGAGGATTATCAAGCAAAATAGGACCATCATCTAGAGTACTATCATAAAACATGTCTAAACCATACTCCTCATCATTTTTAAAATTATTATCAATAATATTCTCATTAGGCACAGGTTGATATTCCTCCTCATCATCAGAATCATAAAAGCAAAGTTTATCATCAGCAATATATTGAAGGTTACCCTCATCCATAGGTGGTGAAGGTGGAAGTTTCCTCTCTTCATTCTCTAGTTGTTCATCATCTTCATCATCTTCTTGGGGTTGCATGGGCATCCCCAAGCTTAGGTTTTTATCCTCTTCTTCACATTCTTCCTCTTCCAAGCTTATGTTTTCATCATCTTCTTCCTGCAAAACATCAGTACTTTCTTGGGGAACCTTGCCCCTCTCATTATAGTCAACAACATAAATATTTTGAGAGAACTTGGCTATGCAATGTTCAAGAATAGAAGTGACCTTTCCTTCGAATCTCTTAACTCTAGGGCAAGTTTTATTTTCATTAGCAAAGGTGTGCAATTCATTAGATGCATAATAAGTAACAAATTCCTCTACTTGTTCCATCCCTAAATGAGTGTAATCATAAGTATGGTAAGATGCTATGACACGTTCTTCATGGAACTTACATTGAAATTCAAAGTGTCTATCAGTATGTTTAAAGCAACAAGTTTTATTATCATGGAATAAAAGCCACTCTCCAGCAATATAATTTAAACTTTCCATGAAATCTTTTAGTATTTTCCGTTCTGTTGACTCTCTAATTCCTCAGCAATTTTAGAAGCTTTCATGTATCCATAGTAAAATTCATTATCTCCGGACTTATGCCCATACCAAAAGTTTTTATGGTATTTTCCATTTTCTAATTTTTTTGTGTTTTTATATATAACTGAAAGTAAAACTAAACTAAATGCAAAACTGAAAGTAAACTAGAGTATATGCAAAACTGAAAATAAATATCTAGTGCAAACAAGAATAAAAACTTAAGCGCTACACTCCCCGGCAACGGCGCCAGAAAATGTCTTGATACCCACAAGTATAGGGGATCGTTGAAATCTTCAATGTGTAAGTATAGTATCGATCCCACGAGGAGTAGAAGGTATAAGTATTTATCCTCTCAAATAAGAGTGTCACTTCTCTTATTATCTATGCACTAGACAAACTAAAATGATTAAATGATGCAAGTGTTTTTGGGTTTTTGGCGTAGAGTTTGCAATAAAGTAAAAAGCTGAAAATAAAATATGACAAGTGAAAGCTCTCAAAGAGAGAAAGCCCAATCCTCTATGCAGCGAGAGGACAAGCTCAAGTGTGTGTTTCTTATAAGTGGAGAACGTTCCCAAGGGCTACCTAGACTTCATGGCATAAATATTTCTAGAACAACAAGGTAAGCATTTTGTCAAGTTTTAATCTTCTTTTGGACGGAGCCATAATTAGGGAAAGCTAAATAAATAAACTAAACCCCCTTATGATGGTTCTTATGGCCAAGTAAATGACTGCACAAGAGTTATTAAGACATAGAGTCCCACCATAGCCTTAAACTCTAAGGTCCCCGATACTAATACCCTCATAATGCAACTTCATGACTCGGTCTCAGGTTTACATGTCCTCCCAAGTCTCCCTCACTCCATTACACTACGGTGTTCTCCTATGAGCCCATATAGGTGAAGTGATGTGCAGTCGACGTTCGCACAACACCATCATAGAATTACATAAAAAGATAAACACTAGACAAAATACCAACACATGTCATAAATAAATCATTGCCAATCCATCCTATGCCCCCAGGAACATGAGAGAACTACTCACAACGCGAAGACATGATATGATTCAATGGCATAAGTGATACAACACAATCTGAGAATATAATCTCCCCACAAAACAATGACAAGTAGCAATTCACAAACATGTAGAATAGTACTTAGACAATAGCTAGGGTTCAACAATCTCAAACTATGAGGGGGATGAAGTGGATCACGAAGATGGTGATGGAGATGGTGCTGGTCTTGACGGTGGTGTTGATGGAGACTCTGGAGGGGGGATGGAGGAGCCTTCCGGAGGTGATTCCGGCGGCGTTTCCCCCCTCCGATCTTCTCCGGCGGCAGCCTTCTGTCTCCTGTTTCGTGGTTTTTGTGTTTCTCCCCGCCTCCTTCGCGAAACTCCTCGGGGGACTATTTTATAGTCGTTTTAGGTCAAGACGAAGCCACGGAGACGAAAACGGACGGCATCGGAGTCACGAGGCCCAGGATGGGGGTCCCACGCGGCCAAGGAATCTGGCCGCGTGGGCCCACCTATCTTGGCCCTCGGGTCTCCGTTTGTTCGCTTCCTTCGTTCCTACGCTTTGTTCCTTCCAAAAACTGATCCCCGTAAATTATTAGGTCATTTGGACGTTGTTTGGGTCCCTGAAACATCAAAATATAGAAAATAGGGTTTTCTGCCTGTGCAGGGTTAATTCCAGAAAAATAGGGAAACAATGAAATATTCCCAAAATCAATATAAAACAATGATATAACCCTTATATGATGCAAATATGATTGAAATATAAGTAATATAATGCAAAGTTCATGTATGCATTTTACATGCATCAGGCGCGAGGAGCAGGAGTAGAACGGGGCACAGGAACCCCGCTGAGGAGCAGCGCGAGGCGGACCTCTTCATGCGCCGCCGTCCTGAGCAGGGCAGCTCATCCCGAGAATCACTGGCGGCGTTCCCTCTGTCGTCGTGTGGTTTCCTTGGAGGCGCGGCTAGCTCTTCCCACGTGGTGAGGCCTCCGACGACGCTGTCAGAGGAGGAGGTGGAGGTCTACCGCCGGCACAACATACCGGTGCCAGACAGCTTTGTGCTACCACCGGGGTGGGTTCTCAACGTCGTCAAGGTGCCGGTGGCGCCGCCGCTCAGCGGCAGGCCCCGCCTCGAGTACATCATGCGGCAGTGGAGGGACCTGCCGTATGAGCAGCGCGCCGACCCCTTCTACTCCATTTCGTCGCCGTACTGGGACGCCGCGATAGACGCGGAGCACGAGGCGTGTCGTGGCTCCTTCTTCCTCCGACATGCGGGAGCCGCCGCTGGAGTGGTTCCACTTCGACGATGAGCGCGCCCGCTCGTCGTCCGACGACGAGATACCCGACCTCCCCTTGTCGGCGACAACAGCGTCACGGGCACCGGAGGAGAGGGTGCAAGAACCTGCCCCACCACCGGCACCGGCACCGGTAGAGAAGGACAGCGACGGCAACTGGCCAGAGCCGGAGTGGGAGGGAATGAATGCCGTCATCGAGGCCTTCCTCCACCGCCCCCACGCTCGGCGACGGCGGCGACCCGGAGACGTTCCTCAAGGCCGGAGCCGCCGCGGGTGAAACCAGAAGCCTCAACGACGGCGGCGCAGAGGACACTTCCTCCGCACCGACCGGAGATCATTGAGGCATGCAAGACATGCCGCCGCCGAGAGAGTCATCTTCCTCGACGCTGCCGTGTAGCTGGTTTCGCCGTCGCCGGGTTAGGCTTCCTTCTCGAGCGTCTGCCGGCAGAGCCGCTAGAGGGTGTAGGGTTTAGTTTAAATTTAGTTAAATTTCGTGTCGTTTGTCAAATTTCGTTTAATTTTGTTAAATATTCTTCAAATTCAATGAAATTTCACCGGTTCGTCCATATTCGAGTCTCAAAGTTTTTTTCCTCAAAACCCTATTGGGAGCGACCGGTGGGACGCGGCGCTCCCAATAGGCGGCAACGCTTGCCGGCGCGTCCAATAGCGCATGTCCGGCAACTTTGTCGGACGCTGTATTGACGAGCCGGTGGAGATGCTCTTATCTACTAAACTCAATTAGCTCGGGCGCCTACTCTTTGATATAAAGGGAGCACGTACGGTCGGTGGCTGGGAGGTCAATCGTTCTTGCACTTGTTCTTCCTTTTCCTTGTTTTTAGCTAATGTACTTTTCCCCCACCTTCACCCCATCAGACCAACGAGATCCTGATCGCTCACCTGATGGGTGATGAGAACTGAGAAGAGTCGTCGCGACTCGCGACCGCACGCGGGCCCCGGGTATATGCACGTCAGACTCCGTGGAAAATCCTTGATCACAGCTCGTGGGCTTTGATAAAGCTAAACACCGTGAAACGATGGATAAGGAGGAGGGGATGCAGTGTAACGTTCTTCTTGGAGATTACTTAGAAAAAAATGTTACCTTGTGCTCCCTCCGTGTTCACATATATAAGACGTTTTAGATAGTGTACATGTTGACTAGGTGCAAACCAAAAAAAAGTGTACATACACACTAAGATGTGTCTAGATACATGTAGATACAAATGAATGTGTTAAAAGACTAAAACGTCTTATATATATGAACAGTGGGAGTATCATACTACATCGTGCTTCCATTTTAATGGAATCGGGGAACACCTCCCTGTTTTTTCTATAAAAAAATCATACTACATATGCATGTCAACCGGTCATATAAAACAACCTAAAACTCACAAAGGCGATAGAAGACAGGTAATGCAGTTAGAGCATCTCGAGCAGATTCTCTAACCCCCAGAAATCGCATGTCGGCCCGGCATGTAAAAAATTTATTCTGCTGCACACTATATCCACGCCACCGCCGTTATATGTTCAGTACAGTGCCGAATTTAAGGCTAGCCCTCCGGATTCCTCCGTCGCGAAATCGCCAACCTCCAACCGGAAATTTCTGCCATCCGCTGCGAAATGTACCACGGACTCGATGGCTTCGTCGGCCTCGGCGGTGCCGACCTCGATTGTGCTCCTCCTCCGGGCGATGTCAGCCTCGACGGTGTGCTGGCGGGGTCGTCGTGCCTGGCCTTGGAGTACTCTGCCTCCTCCAACGACAAACCGACAACGACAACTCTTACTCCTCCCTCACCGGCCACCGCGGACTCCACCGACGATGATGCCAGGGAGTTCGCCGCAATCACCGACGACGACGAGTTGATGTAGCACATTGGGAGAAGTCTGTGCGCTTTGTCGTTCGTGCGGAGAAGCGGCGTCGTTCATGCTCCTGACTGATTGAAGCGGTGAAAGCAAAGAGCCTCTGGCGCAACCTCCACAAGAACGCCGAGCACGCGCGGTAGTGGGCGAAGGAGGAGCACAACTAGCGCCTAGTCCTGCGCGACCTCCGGCGCTCTTCCGGCAATTAGTCTGACGGCCCGGCAGCGGCCCATTTGGTTTGTGCCCGGCTAGATTTGTTTGCTGTTTAAATCTAGCCTTGTGTCTAGTATGATTTTTTTTTTGCGGGGAAAGTTGCAGTTACATCCAGCCAAGATTCTTACAGAAAAGCCCAGAAAACAAAGAAATTACAAGTAGGTCCCTCTGAGCTCTGGCATCATCTTCATCGAGCAAGACGCTACGCTGGCGAAACCCGCCGCACCACCTCCGAAAGCTTGGACTGGGAGGCTCCCCATCGCGGACAGGAAGTCGACGCTCCTCGGTGCCGGAGCACCTCCACCCTGCGCAACGGACGGCGACACCACCTTGGCCAGCAGCAACCGCATCTTCCAGGTCGTCAACTGGCCTACTTGCGCACCTTCGGTGACGGGCGTACTGGCTTCTGTACGCTACTGCAGGGAGATGGGAAGCAGAGGATTTCCCGGAGGCAACATGGGAGATGGGACTATGGGAGTCGGAGGGCTGACAGGAGATTGGTGGCGTGGAGGGGATAGGAATCAGGATTCAGGGCGTCGTGTTCACCGTGGTGGCCGGATCCGACGATGTCGTACGCTGATCGGTCGTCGCTCGCTGCCTCGTGCGCTGGGCCACAATCTGCGCTCGTCGCTCTCCACCGCCGGCGTGGAGGACAGATTCGGGAGGGAAGGTGTGGCAGAGAGGTGGGGAGAGGGATCGAGGGCATCGGGGGAGCAGGCGGCATCGACGCCTGACCTTTTTAATCTTTTTGAAGGTCGACGCCTTATTATTTGTGAGCGAGCGAGGAGGTTATCAGATGCGAACGCGGATGGCACTAGTACAGAACGACACATCCGATACCCCTCTATGGAAACAGCACGAGTTAGGCGACGGAGAATCGCGCTTTCCGCGTGAGAAAACCCGCCCCGCCGCCCGCGTCCCGCCTTCATAGGCAACGGTCGCGAATTATTAACCGTTGCCGATATGTTGGTAACGGAGTTTCTTTCGACTCCGTTTGCGATATGTTCTTCAATGGCATCGGACATTTGTATACAACCGTTGGCGAGGTTGCTTATATAAAATTCCTTTTTTTAGCACTATCTTGGATATTATAAAAGACTGTCGATTCGCCCTTGTTCCTCCGCTCCAGCTTGTTTTTACTCCGCACTCGTGTCCTCCATGGCCAAGAGCATGAGCTCGTCGGGGAGATCGAATGCGTCCTCCTCCTGCGCCGCCGGGGCCGGGTCAGATCTGCCGCTTGTGAAGTGCGTTTGCTGCCGCTGTCGGAACGCGATTCGCCGAGTGTCGCGTTCGGATCTGAACCCAGGCCGGATCTACTTCAAGTGTCCAAATCACAGGGTTAGTTCGACGCTTCGACCAGTTTTGATTGATTCTATTCTATGTGTGATGCTGATTTGCCTCTGGATTCGATTTACCATTTGGCAGGGGAGGGGCGAAGAGTATTCTGGGAGCTGTGATTATTTTTTTTGGATTGAAGATTATGTTGAGATGCTGCTTGCTAATGGCGTCGAAGTGGAAGCTGCAGAGCTGGAAAATGTAGCCTTGATAGTCAAGAAGGCGAACATGGAGATGAAGCCGCACACTGCAGCAGCTCTAGCTGGTTTGGCATGGAGCCCAACAAACACTTCGACTAAATCTGACCATGTTGTTGCTGTGCGCAAGGAGCGGCATAAAGGAACAGAAATAGCTCAGTTAAATGTTCTTGTGAGCATTGCTAGAATGATTTTGTGTGTTTGTGTGCTGCTGTTAGGTGTGAACTTGTATGCAGCAATGAAAATCAGTAGAATGTATTAGGTTCGTATGCAGCTATGCAAATCAGTACAATGTATTAGGTTCGTATGCACTTTGAAAATCACTAGAATGTATTATGTTCGTATGCAGCTACGGAAATCAGTAGCACATAGTAGTTGTGAACTTGTATCCAATGGAAACGGTTATATAAAATGTCCGTTGCCAATTGGGTGCCTATAAATGTACTAGCGAAGCAAGCCCCATCAGTCTCATTCTCAATCCCTCACTGTCCATCTTTCAACCCTAGCCGCCGCACATTGTAGCTTTTTACTCTCCTCACTCTCTCATGGCTTTCTCTACCGGCGCTTCTAGATCTCGCCATCGCAGCCGCGGCTCTAGCGGCCGCACCGATCCAGCTGCATCTGTTCGTGATAGGGCAGATCTGGAGGCGGCTGTGATGCGGCAGGTGTGGGAGCGCGTCAGGCTCATCACCTCCGGTGATGCCCCGCGTCCTCTGGGCCACGCGGAGCTGGATCAGATCATTCATCGGGTGGTGATGCTGCAGTTGTGGCGGATCCGCCGTCAACGGAGGCCGATCTGGAGGCCGCCGTCGACGGAGGAGGAGGTGGCCGATCTGGAGGCGACGTCCCCGGTGGAGGAGGTGGCGTCCACGGTGGAGGAGGTGGCCGATGTGGAGGCGCCGTCCGCGGAGGAGGAGGTGGCCGATCTGGAGGTGGCGTCCACGGTGGAGGAGGTGGCCGATGTGGAGGCGCCGTCCACGGAGGAGGAGGTGGCCGATCTGGAGTTTGCCGTCGACGGAGGAGGAGGTGGCCGATCTGGAGGCGACGTCCCCGGTGGAGGAGGTGGCGTCCACGGTGGAGGAGGTGGCCGATCTGGATGCGCCGTCCACGGTGGAGGAGGTGGCCGATCTGGAGGCGCCGTCCACGGAGGAGGAGGTGGCCGATCTCGAGGCGCCGTCCACGGAGAAGAAAATGTGAGGTCTAAATCGCTCAGCTCATGAACTAGTCCATCAATTGGTTTTATATAGAACTTGTCTAGTATACAGAACTTGTCTAGTATATAGAAAACTCGTCTAGTATCTTACACTTTATTGTTTCTGTCTAGTTTTCTAGTCTAGCATAGAAAACTTGTCTAGTATATAGAAAACTTGTCTAGTATCTTGCACTATTTTAAAGTCTAGTAGGGTGAATTAATTTCAACTCTTTGTAGTACTACCGATGATGAATAGATCCAGTCACAACTTTTTGTCAATGTGCTAATCCTCGTTATTGTTTTGTGTAGCTAGTGTATGAAGTAATAGTATTTCGGCGACACTGTATAAAAAATGGTGGGGCTCTTGAAGGAAACATCACCTTCAAGTTATGCCTCCAAATCGTTTGATCGGACTGCAAGCACACGGATATAGGCGCTTAAAGGTGTGAACTGTTTTCACATTAAATTATATCTATGTCATGTAGCATCATATTTTGGCTCTTCTCTAACTATCAATCCATGTATTTTTATCCAGAAGCACAAAGCTGATCCGAACAAACTTTAAATGTGCTACTTATAAAGTGGGATTATATTTCGGCGACACCGTCCAAGATGGAGCAAGCCTCAGTACGAAGAATTTGGCAATTTGGCTTGGTGTAGTTTCTGTTTTTTCAGTTTCTCCGGCTATTTTGTGGATGTGTGTTTAGGGAGCAAGCCTTAGCTGCAGTTTAGGGAGGCATGAGAATGATAGGATTAGCGAAGCATGTGTAACTCATCTTTTGATGCTATGTAATGGTGACAATTGTTATATAAGTTATGAACGGTTTTGCTAGCAACTTTGTGCTTCTGCTGTGATATTTTGAATGTCAATTGGCAACTGTATTGCTGCTGTAGGCTTATGAAAAAACCTCAATGCAAACGAGTAAAATAGAATCTCCGTTTCTGATGTCCAGATACATCGGCAACGGAGACTGGATGGCAACCGTAGCCAAAATCAAGCCTCATCGGTGACGGTTTTTCTTATCCGTTGCCGATGAGAGCCTTCACATCAGTGACAGGGTCGGGGACACGGACCCTTTTTCCGTTGCCGAAGGGGTTTTTGGCCCGTTTCCGATGTGTCGTTCTGTACTAGTGTGGCAGAGTTTTCGTCCGCCCTATCAAATTGCTAATAGTACACAGGGCCAGGGCTAGTTGATATCTTAACGGTTAGATCCTAATTAGTGGGCCTGATCGTGAGGTTCTAATTGCTCTCTGTTGCTCTGTGTACCTTAGGTGGGTGACCATAGGAAAGAATATGTTTGCTCTTTTATAAGTAGTAGAGAAGATTGGTGGCGTGGAGGGGATAGGAATCAGGATTCAGGGCGTCGTGTTCACCGTGGTGGCCGGATCCGACGATGTCGTACGCTGATCGGTCGTCGCTCGCTGCCTCGTGCACTGGGCCACAATCTGCGCTCGTCGCTCTCCGCCGCCGGCGTGGAGGACAGATTCGGGAGGGAAGGTGTGGCAGAGAGGTGGGGAGAGGGATCGAGGGCATCGGGGGAGCAGGCGGCATCGACGCCTGACCTTTTTAATCTTTTTGAAGGTCGACGCCTGATTATTTGTGAGCGAGCGAGGAGGTTATCAGATGCGAACGTGGATGGCAGAGTTTTCGTCCGCCCTATCAAATTGCTAAACATACACAGGGCCAGGGCTAGTTGATATCTTAACGGTTAGATCCTAATTAGTGGGCCTGATCGTGAGGTTCTAATTGCTCTCTGTTGCTCTGTGTACCTTAGGTGGGTGACCATAGGAAAGAATATGTTTGCTCTTTTATAAGTAGTAGAGATTCTGTCCACATGATGTTAGCGGCCGCGAAGGCCTGACTGCCTAGGGCAGGTGCTATGCTTTGCCTAGCGCTGAGAATGGTCTGAAATCCACACCAAAACCAATCCAAATTGAGAAAACAAACGTGTACGAGCCAATCGAAACCTACGGAATAGGATCCAAACCAAACCATAACAAATTTGCACCCCTCCCTTGGTAAGATTATTTTGCTATCCCGCGCATACGCATCTATGCGGTACTTGGATCTACTGGTATACCTGTGAGGCGGCCTCCCGTGGAAAGATTGTTGCCCTCACGATGCAGATCAATTGCGGCTGTAAACCCTATATAGATGGACATATACTTTTGTTTATGTCCATCACTCTGACAAAAAAATCTAGACCGAAAAAATACATTCTTTTCCGTACCCCTTTTGGTATTTCAAAGAAATAGAGCATAAACATGTGTAGGCTTGTCAAAACCGAATTAATAAGGATTAGGCGATATATAAGAAAGAAGTTTGCCTGCCCAACTAACGAGCTTCCTCTCAAAACGGTCCTCTACAGGTTTACACTCGTCGTTTTCAGTTTTCGGAAATGTATCGGAATACCCAAGTATCTAAATGGGTATGATCCAGATGCACAAGCAAAGAGATTCCTATAATTTTTTTTTTTTGAAGAAGCGCAGGAGAGCTGCGTTTTTCATTGATAGAAGAAGATGGTACAAGGACCGAACTCGCGGTTTATCAAGGAAAACCGTGCGAAAACCTTCACATCGACAAAGAGCACTACAACGCATACAGGGCACCAGAAGGGCTAGCTGGGCGACGTCATCGTACATCAACGCCCATCGCGCAACGATAGGGTGACTTCGACTTCCTCGCAACAGCACCGCCACGAGCTTGTTCGCCGTCTTCAAAACACCGGAGAGGGACGCCCTCCAATCCTGAGAAGAAGACCACCACACACGCCCGATGCCGGCGGCATGCCGAGAGTGCTCCCGCCACTCACACCAACCACCGCAACCACGGGTCCCTCTTGCTGATGCCGGCCTCCGAAACGAAGCCCCCAAGAGGGAAAACGACACCAAGGCGCCGTCATCGTCTGATCACGAGATCATGGGTTTCCCCTGGAGAACCAAACTGGTCGGATCCGTGCGGGAGGTGGGCAGCGACAGAACAGCGACGCCTCCAGGAAGGTCAGCGACGGCCGCAGCCGCCGCCATCGCCGGTCACGGCACGGGGCCGAGACAGGGTCTTCACCCTAGCCGCTCACCACCTCGACGCACATCACACCCACCGGCGCCGGCAAGCCCACCAGCCACTGCCACCCTCGGAGAATTCGGCGACGAAGAGGGGTCGAAGACGTGCAGAGCAGCGCAGCTCCGTCACCCCGGCCCGGCGAGCCCAGTCGGGCCCGCCAAGCCCATCGGGCACTCTGCCTCAACATCCTACAGGCGCACGGGGCGGCGCCGCTGCCACCATCACCGCCCGCATCCCGCGCCCTCGGAGGACGCAGCGTCACCCTGGCCCGGCGAGCCCAGATCAGGCCCGCCAAGCCCATCGGGCACACGGCCGCACCCTGCAGGCGCAAGGGACGACGCCGCTGCGACCGTCGCCGCCCGCAGCCCGCTCGCCGGCCGCCTCCATCATCGTCAACCCCCGCCCGAGCCCGCCGGCTCGGCATCCTCAGCCCCGACCGCCACCGCCCCCCACGAGCCGGTCAACCACCATCGAGAGAGCCTCCCTCCGACCACCTTAGGCAGCGAAGGGGTGCCGCCACCGCGGCGGCCGGGGCCGGCGACGGCAGCGGCAGGGGAGGTCACACGGGAGGACGGCGGGCTCCGCTGCGTGGGTCGCCCCTAGCGCCGCCTGGGGGGCGACGCGAGGGGAAGGAGGAAAAAAATGTGTATGCTGAATGTTAAGAGATTCCTATATTGATCTTCTACTTATTTTGCTTTCCTAGACCAAAACAGTTCACTCTTATGAAAATTTATCTTTAAGCCCGAAAGCTGCTCAAAGATACATAGGATAAGTTTCATGTTCAGAGCTTTCTCCAAATCATGTTCCATAAAGATAACTGTATAATCGACATATTGGAGAATTGATACCTTGATACGGTATAAGTCCAGCAACCTGCCCATCCTCTTTCGTTGTTGCGATCATGATAGCTAACATGTATGCGATAATGTTAAAGAGTAAAAGAGATTGTGAAATTTCAATAGCATTTTCCTTTCTGGTTGTTGACCCTCGTGATGTTAACAAAAAATGACAACTTGGTCGGAAACGTCGTGGATACAAACCCCTTGGATCGATTCCCAAACGTTTGCAGAACGTTCGCAGGAGCAGTCCCTGGTTGTTGGCTCGATATCCATCCATCGTGCCACCTCGATCATGCCATGATCCAGCTTTTGGTATTGAGACGGGGACTCAAGTGACGGTCGAGGCAGCATCGAAGCAGACGATTCCACCCCTTCGTTTATCCATAGCTTTCATCCTTTGTTCATTGCCACACGTCTTGGGAAAGAAATGGTCACGTACGGCCGGATTGCTCCCTAGGTCCGTAGAGACTGTACAGTGCCACTGCGAACACCCTCTCTTGTCTGGACCGCCGTCCCCGTCACATCATCGATCGGCCGGCAGCTCGCCATTTTCATTTTGCGGCCGTTCCCGTCGACAACAGGACGCAACCCTCTTGACAACGGCAGCAAGGCATAGAAGAGTCCACTCTCTCAACTGACGAGAAGAGTCGCCGCGGGTGGGTGCGTGCGCGCGCCCGTCGCGTTGGTTCCCCGAGCGAGCTATGCGTACGTTTCGGTCGTGGTCGTTGTGTCCTTGTGGGGATACTGATGACGGGACAGCGACCGATGGACGGCGAAAGTAATTTAACACGAGCAGCTAACTACTCCCTCCGTTTCAAATTAATTGACTTTCATTTGTCCACACATGGATGTATCTAGACATGTTACACGTATAGATACATCCACATGTGGACAAAAGAAGTCAATTAATTTGGAACGGAGGGAGTAACTCTGTGGAAAATCCCCGCGGCTATCGTTTTCGCAAGAACTCACACGACGCCGAGGATGGATAATATATTCTCCCTTTTAGCAAGCTGTTTTAGCTTCCTTATATTCTGGTACAGAGGGAGTAGTGCACTCGTGCTACATTGCACAATAAATGTGATATTTCGGCGAACGCTCCTCCTCGACAACTTGTACTGTGTGGCGTTGAGTAGACAAGGTCGCAGTCTATCGATGAGATAGATAAATCACATATGTCTTAACCAAATCCATTATTATATAGCCTTAGATATATCGCATACTCTATCTCCTAAGTAAATACATAATGTTTCATAAACATTGGGTATCATATCTAACTAAAATTGCACTCCCCGCTGAACAGAACCTAGTTCATGATTCACTTAAAGCCGGTGAGATTCATATTGTACCGCCAACTATTTTCGGAGCATAAGCAGCCCTGCGCGGGGCTCGGGGCGTAAAGAGAAGGGAGTTCATGGGTGGCGACACGGGGCGGCAGCGCTTGTCCTAAGAAGTGTGGTTCATCCGGCGGTAGAAATAATTTGAATTAGCACGCGTCTAATCGATTTTGAATAGCATAGATTGTTAGGTTTAGTGTAAAACGCGTCAAATTGTGCAGTAGAAAAAAATGTGAAAATTAAGGCCAGAGTAAAACTAGCCGAATCTTGTTAGGCCCAAAACTAGCCCAATCAACTAAAATCATTCGCAATGAAAGTACTACCTCCGATCCATATTAGTGGGCACAACTTTGTCTAGATATACATGTATCTAGTCTAAATACTTAACTAGATACATATGAATTTAGACAAATCTATGCCCACTAATATGGATCGGAGGGAGTATATAATAGCCACTGAAATATGTAATACAGTACAATGCACCGTAAAATATCAGTGTATACTGCCGGCCCCGTCACATGCATCGATACCGCCCGACACCGAGTTGGTGGTGTCACGGTTGCATTGGGTGGCCGGCCGGCAGCACGCTCTCGCCCTCGTACGGGCGCGCCATTTCCCGCCGTCGGCCGTCCCCCTTCGTTCCTCACCTCTCTCTTTTCTTTGCGCTGGCAAACCAGCAACAGCAATACCCGAAGGACGGAGATGCAGGAAGCTCCTGACCTCCACTCCACGAGCTAAACCCAAGGAGAGAAGACGAGCTGGGATTCCTCCAGGAACACTGCACACAGAAACCACCACCGCCAACCCGGCCGCGACGCCTTCCGGACAGCAGCCTCCGCCCCCACGGTCCCACACCAACTGCATGCCGGATCTGGGGGAACCCGGGACCGAAGCGCGGCCTCAGCGTCAGCACCACCACAACCAGCAGCCGTACCCCGGTAGCCCTAATTAGCCGGACCCGCCTGACCTGATAGCGCCCTGCGGCCGACCGCCAGGTCAAGCTTTTGTCTTCTGCACATTCATGGCTCACCTGAGAACTGAGAAGAGTCGTCGCGACCGCGTGCGGTGCGGGTGAGCCAAAGGGGTATGAATGAATGTGATTAAGAAGGTCAAGGCGCGCGTTACTTCCGCGAGCGCGCCCGCCGTTGCGTGCGATCGCTGTGGGATACTGATGAGACATGAGACAGCAACCGGTGGCCGGCGAAAGTAATTTAGAACGAGCAGCTTGGCTAGCGCGATGATCGAATCGGGGCGCATATCCACATATCCGCACGCTAGCTATAAGTATAACCACTCTCCGTGGAAAATCCTGGCTCTCGTTTTTCTTTTCGTATGGGCCTGGAGAAAGCGGCACGCCGTGACACGATGGATGGAGGATTAGATATATGGAGGGGATACAGTGCAACTTTGCTTATGCAACGCTTCTGTATGTGATATTTCCAAGTTATTTCGCGTGCTGGTGTGGGCGCACGGTGTGTCTAATACTACCTGATCTGTGCACCGATCCTTCAGGAAACCTGTATGACTTGTTCGAAGATGAACGCTTTTTTACCGCGTCGTTGACGAGCTATCAATAATACATTCTCACTAGAAGGACAGACAAGCTAAGACAAAGTTAGATATACATGCTAACTAGATGGATAAACAAGATAAAGATATGTCGACGCTATAAAATATGGAAATTCTGTAAGAGAACATGAGAAATATTACCAATGTGTCAAAGACTTAGAGCGTCTGAGTGGGCACATCCGAGATGAAGCCCAAAGAGTGGGCATTTGCGGGAGCAAAGGCCTTGAGAAGCCTGCTATGGGAACCACCCTGAATTATTAGTCTCTAAGTTTACGAGCCTCTTTTTTACAAATTCTCTTTTCTTTTACTCATTGCCTTAGGGCGTTGCTTGTACTGTTTTTTCTACCTGCTAATATATAAGAGCCAACAATTGCTGAACCTTTCGAAAAAAAGAAACATGAGAAATATTACCAATGTGTCAAAGACTTAGAACGTCACACCGACACCCTCCAAATCCCCTCTAATGGTCCAATTGGGGTCTAGACCAAAAAAGATGCACATGGCGGTACCCCCATGGGTCTGGGCCGCCCGAAGTCCGGCATCTCCGAGGCCACCACCAACTTTCAGGGTTGCCTCGGGCTCGGGGTGCCGGAAAAGCCCCGGACACAGTCTCCGACAGATGGGGCCCGCATGTCATGGACACGGAAAGGCAAAGGGTGGACGCCAAATTCTTCTCTTCCTTCCACATTGCCGCCACGGACCGCCAAACTACAAATTCTTGTTAAACTACAAATTCTCTCCACTTTCGTTCGTGACATCACTTCTACTAGTACGACATTTCAAATCTTGGAGCTAGAGATTGGTTTTCTTCCTCACCATCCCTGCAGGTCACCCCTTTCTCCCGCCATATATACCTCCACGCCTCCCCCTCCCACTTCTCATCCTCATTCCTAGTCCTAGCTAGCTCTCCATCTCTCCTGCTGCTCCGATCTCTCAAACTCTGTCTGAGCGCACGTTAATGGGGAAGCACGCGTACGACTACAGCAGCATGAGCCCGTCCAGGCCGGCAGCGCAGCACGGGGGCTCCTCGCGCCACCACACGACGGTACCATCATCCAAGACTTCCACCACGCGGCCCGCGATAAAGATCATCCACATCGTCGCGCCGGAGATCATCAAGACCGACGCCGCCAACTTCCGGGACCTCGTGCAGCGGCTCACCGGGAGGCAACAGCCGCTGCTGCAGCCCGCCCCCGCCGCGGATGACGACGACGACAGAAAGGCGGTAGCGGTGGCCATGGCATCGACGCCACCTTCGCCCCTAGAGGAGAAGCCACAAAAGAAGAGGCTGGCGGCGCTGGCGCCGGCGCTGGCCGACGATTTCGTGGTGCAGCATGAGAACAGGAGGAGGAAGAAGATCAAGTGCGAGGTGGTGAAGGTGGACGAAGGAGGGTTCAGCTTCGGCGGCGGCGGGGACCTTGACTTGGGCGAGCTGTGGGTGGACCTCAACCCTGGGGGTTTCTTGAGCTTCTTGGAGGAGGACGTCTTCCATGGGATGGCTCCTGAATTCTTGCAGACTCCTCTAGGGGCGCCGAGGAGGGATTTGATTGGTGAAATGTGCGCTTCATATCTGGCTTAATTAGGTAGTTAGAGCTGTTTTTGTGGTCTCTTTTTTGGTGAGGAGTTTTGCACTTCGGTTCAGACTTGAGAGAACTAGATACTTTTTCTCTTCCTTATGCCTAGAACTCCAGAATCCAGATGAACATTATTGATTGAAGAATTTGCGCCCATGGTGGCAATTGTGATTATTTAAGGTACGCTGGTGGGATGATCATGGAAGCAATGTTCATTTGCGTGCTTACATTTGTTTTGATCTCTGAAATGTAAATAGACTGTTCTTAATCTGCTGTTCTACCTCTTGGAAGTCCCATGTGGGGAAAATCAGAACAGTGATGTTGCCACTGTGGATCAAGAAATTAAGTGAACTTCTATTTTCACATTGTGGTTGCCCTCTTGGTCGTCAATCTACATATCCTTGTATTTGGAAGGAAAATCATACTCATCATCTTAATGAATACTGAGTATTTTTTTCCTGTATTTGCACAAGATGGGGCTCCATGATTCCATCGATTCAGTAGCTAGACCAGCCAAAGGATGCTCTTATAAGTGGTGTTTGTTTGTGTCTACTAATTGCAAAAATGGTGTGAACAATGTATGTGACTTATAGCTGCATATTACCTTGATGGGAATAACTTTATTTTTTATATCATTCTTCTAGGTGAAGTCAATTGGTAGTCCGGTTGTGCGTTGCCGGTAGCAATATGCAGATGTGGATGTACGCTGGCAGAAAACGATGCTTGCATAGGCTAATCCCTAGGTCCTTTGTCTAGCAAATATTATTTATTCTACCATCATAAACAAGATCCAATGGTTCCCTTTTTCTATAATATATGTTCTCAGTTACGAAGAATCACATATAATAGTATATACATGAGTTCACTTTAGCATCTATTCCTAATGAAGTGGTAGTTGCTAGGGCTACTAAACTTGGGGTTTTGTTGGGTAAATCTCCTAGTCAAATAAAAAGTTCGGTTAATCATTTAAAAGATCTAGACTTGGAAAGAACCTTAATGATGCTTAAGAAAAAAGAGGCTCAAATAGATACTGAAAATGATGATGTTGGGAGTTTGGTGTTGAATGAAGCTGATAAACTAGGTCTAGATCTACTAGACGAAGAGGCTAAGGCAGCCACGGATCACAAGAATCCCCCTTCTAAGGTGACTAGGAGTTCTCGGGCTAGAAATAAAAAAGTTGTTGGTGAAGTTTCTGCAGTACGTCGAAGTGCTAAGTTTAAAAAGAAAAACTAATTTATAAACAAAAATGAAAGGTTGGTTTGGAATTGTGATGGGTTTGGGATACAAGAAAACATTGGTTCATTCATGAATCAATAAGAGAACACAAGCTAGACTTCTTTGCTATTCAAGAAACTGGTAGAGATAATTTCTCAGCTCCTTTTCAGCTGGGTTGGACTTTGCTCGGTACTGCCTACTGCCACAAGGGAGGTCAGGGGGTATACTAGTTGGTATTAACGTACAAACTCTTTCGGTAAAAGGGGTAAATAATGGAGATAGGTGCGTTAAGTTTGATCTAACATCAAAAAGGGATAGTTTTGAATGGTCCTTAGTGGCGGTTTATGGGGCGGCTCAAGATGAACATAAACAAGATTTTTGACCGAGTTGGTTCGAATTTGTGAGCAGGGTTCGAATTTTTTACCGCTATAGTGAGTTATAGCAGCATGTAGGCTCTCACCGCCGTGTGAGATCTGAAGCTGGGTAAATCGCCGTGTTCAATCTCAACCCGGACGACTTCACCTTTCACCCCCACATTCTACTTTCGGCTAGTGCACCCCGTGTCCTATCTACGATGCCGATACGACGACACCAACCACCCGGTCAGATGCAAGCTTTTGGATGATATCACCAAAAGAAGACACGGCAAGAAAATGGCAACAACGTAGCCGTGAAAGACCACATCTCACAAAGGCCGTTTTCTGAACACACATATGCAAAGAAGATGTCGTCGGAAAGAGGAACCCTTACCCCTCTCGACCAAGTCCGAGGTTGTGGACCCGCAGGAAAACAAAACCACATGTGGAAGGCGAGCACAATAAGCAGAGGAGGAACTCTGACTGAACACGGCACCCCAGCGCCTCAGGAAACACGTCGCCACAATCATACCATGAACCACATGCAACACGGCCACCTTTACTTAGTCCCAAGGCGGTGTCTCTAGGAAGGAAATGATGCCAGAACATCGGCGTCGCCTAACCGGAAGGATTTAGGGTTTTCAGGTGGATGTATCTCGGCGTCCCCTACAAGGAGGAAGACGGTGTCTGAAACGTCATCGACGCCATGACCGTCTCCATCGGCCAAAAAAAATCTCCCAAGCAGTGCCCCGACTAGGCTACAGATCCGGCTAGCACGCCGAAATCCACAGCTGATCGATTACGTGGAACACACATTCGTTGGGAAACCCCAAAAGGAAGCTATGAAGTAGTTCAGCAGCAATTTTTTCTTGAGAACAAAACCAAGGTTATCAATCCAGTAGGAGTTGGAAAAGCTTCAACACGGTGCCAAAACCACTCTGGCGCTTGTAGCTTTAGCATGGACCTGCACACGAAAAAAAACTCACTTTGCCCCAACGAAACAGGAATGTTGTCAATCTCACTGGCTTGCTGAAAACAAAGGATTAAACATATGGTGTGGAAAATAAATGTAAATACAAAAATGGACAGCGAGCTAATGATGGTGGAAAGCAGTGGAAACGGTGTTTTTATCAGTGTAAAAGAATGGACCGGGGTCCACAGTTCACTAGTGGTGTTTCTCCATAAAACAGATAAACAAACATGTTGGGTGAACAAATTTCAGCTGGGCAATTAACAAATTGTAAGACATGACAATGTTATTATGACAAGTTAAAGTTCATTGTAGTATTTAATTGGCATTACATCAAAATACATAGACCGCTTGCTAGCTGCATCTATGACTAATAATCCACCCTCAGGATAACATCCGTGTCTCCTGAAAGTATTAAGTTGCAAGTAACAGATAATTGCAATAGCAAAGTGTGTAATGTAAACAATGCAAATGACACGTAGACATAGCATCATTGTTTTCTCCCTAGTGGCAACAACACATCTAGAGGCTTAGTCGTTTCTGTCATTCGAGTCCAGCTAACCGGAGACATGAACTCACTATCTAGCATAAATACACTCTTTTGGAGACACTAGCAACTACTTGGCCAAATCAACCACTAGCATCGGAGAGCATGCAAGATCGTAAATAAAACATATAGATAAATAGATGAACAAACTTGATCATAACTTCACAATTCATCGGATCCCAGCAAACATAATATGTAGCATTACATAAAGATGATCTTGATCATGTTAGGCAGCTCACAAGATCTAAACATGGTATCACAAGGAGAAGAGACAACCATCTAGCTACTGCTATGGACCCGTAGTCCAATGGTAGACTACTCACGCATCAGTACGGGTGCGGGCATGGCGGTGTAGAGCCCTCCGGTGATGATCTCCCCCTCCGGCAGAGTGTCGGGAAGACCTTCAAAACCCTCCTGAACTAGGGTTGGCGACGGCGGCGGTCTCGGATATATTTCTGGAAATTTGATCGGGTGTTTAGGATTTTCGGGACGAGGAGATTATATAGGTGAAGAGACGCCGTGAGGAGGCACCCGAGGGCACAAGACGACCCCTCGGCGCGGCCCCACCTTCATCCACTCCGAGGTGGCGTCTGGGCCCCCTGGGTCGCCACCTCAAGTGTCCATTGGACTCCGTATTCGTATCTTCATAACACTTATCTCCGTGAAATTTTGTCCAATTCCGAGAATATTTCCTGACTAGTTTTTCTGAAACAAAAGGACAACAGAAAACAGGAACTGACACTGTAGCATCTTGGTAATAGGTTAGTCCCAGAAAATGCATAAAAATGATATAAACTTTAAATAAAACATGTAGCATTTGTTATAAAACAAGCATGGAACATCAAAAATTATAGATACGTTTGAGATGTATCACAGCCAGCGGGATGGGAACGGCATGGGACGAGGTCGTCGTCTTCAGATCTGGCACCTAAGGACGACGTGGCGACCCCCACGCCGTGACCACCATCCACCGCCTCCTCGCCGCCCGCACGACCGAGGAGGATGACTAACATCACTAGTGTGCATCCCCGTTGTCAGGACGGATGTCATCATCACCTTCTGAGGCGCCATCCTACAATCCGAAGATCGTAGCAAGAAACGCAAAGTAGCAAGATTCTGGCCGCCATCGTCCTTGGCAGTTGAGCCGAGTCGCCCAAGAGCGAAGCGACGCGGGAGCCAAACGAAAAAAAATCCCATGCGTCGTCAAATGTTTTCTTGTTATAAGTCAGCTCATTCTTGTAATCCATGTCAAAAAGAACTCATTCTTGTAATCAGGTGGTTAGAGCATCTCCACCGGCGCGCCCAACTGCGCTCCCAATAGGCCTATTGGGCGCGCCGGCACGAAATCGGCCGCCCAATAGCCCAAATGTTGCCGGCACGCCACAATACAGCGTCCGTCAACCCTGCTTCGCGCCCAGGTTCTGGGACGCAAGCGGGCGTGCCGGCAACCGCGGCAACACGCGCCTCGTCGAATCCTGACGGGCGGGGTCGACGGGTCAGCGACACAATGGTCATGTGGATTTATTGTGACTGGTTTGTGCGTTTTAATGACGCAGCGGCTCCAAAGGCAGGCGCAGACGACGCGACGCGTCGAGCGCGGCACTGGAAGGTCAGGCGGTGGCGCGCACGCGTCGTCGTCATCAATGCACGTGGCAGACCAACCAGTGGTGGCGTTAATGCGGCCACCGGCCTCCTCCGCTCCCCGCCGGCTTTAAAACGGCGCCCGGCGCGCGTCTCCTCTCCACACACAACACTTCGCCTCTCCCACCAAAACCCTAGCCACCATGTCAGCTAGCCGCAAGCCGCGACCGGAGCAGAGCGCTGAGGATGTTGTCCGCCGCCAGCAGATGGCCGCGGACCGTCATGCTCGGCGTGAGCGCGCCAACACCATGACCGCTGCCGCCATGACCCCCGAGCGCCGCCACGAGCACCTCGAGCAGCAACGCCTCCTCAACAAGGAGCGGATGATGGGGCATGTGTTTGCCCGCGAGATGCGGCGCGAGGAGCAAGAGTGGAACGTGGCACAGGAACCCCACCGCGAGGAGCAGCGCGAGGCGGACCTCTTCATGCGCTGTCGTCCTGAGCAGGGCAGCTCATCCCGAGAATCACTGGCGGCATACCCTCTGCCGTCGTGTGGTTTCCTTGGAGGCGCGGCTAGCTCTTCCCACGTGGTGAGGCCTCCGACGACGCTGTCAGAGGAGGAGGTGGAGGTCTACCGCCGGTGCCAGACGGCTTTGTGCTACCACCGGGGTGGGTGCTCAACGTCGTCAAGGTGCCGGTGGCGCCGCCGCTCAGCGGCAGGCCCCGCCTCGAGTACATCATGCGGCAGTGGAGGGACCTGCCGTATGAGCAGCGCGCCGACCCCTTCTACTCCATTTCGTCGCCGTACTGGGACACGCCGCGATAGACGCGGAGCACGAGGCATGTCGTGGCTCCTTCTTCCTCCCCAGCGACATGCGGGAGCCGCCGCTGGAGTGGTTCCACTTCGACGATGATCGCGCCCGCTCGTCGTCCGACGACGAGATACCCGACCTCCCCTTGTCGGCGACAACAGCGTCACGGGCACCGGAGGAGAGGGTGCAAGAACCTGCCCCACCACCGGCACCGGCAGAGAAGGACAGCGACGACGACTGGCCAGAGCCGGAGTGGGAGGGAATGAATGCCGTCATCGAGGCCTTCCTCCGCCGCCGCTAGATCAAACCCCACCACGCTCGGCGACGGCGGCGACCCGGAGACGTTCCTCAAGGCCGGAGCCACCGCGGGTGAAACCAGAAGCCTCAACGACGGCGGCGCAGAGGACACTTCCTCCGCAGCGACCGGAGATCATTGAGGCATGCAAGACATGCCGCCGCCGCCGGGAGAGTCATCTTACTCGACGCTGCCGTGTAGCTGGATTCGCCGTCGCCGGGTTAGGCTTCCTTCTCGAGCGTCTGCCGGCAGAGCCGCTAGAGGGTGTAGGGTTTAGTTTAAATTTAGTTAAATTTCGTTTAAGTTTGTTAAATGTCGTTTGTCAAATTTCGTTTAAGTTTGTTAAATATCCTTCAAATTCAATGAAATTTCACCGGTTCGTCCATATTCGAGTCTCAAAGTTTTTTTCCTCAAAACCCTATTGGGAGCGACCGGTGGGATGCGACGCTCCCAATAGGCGGCAACGCTTGCCGGCGCGCCCAATAGCGCATGTCCGGCAACTTTGTCGGACGCTGTATTGGACGCGCCGGTGGAGATGCTCTTATCTACTAAACTCAATTAGCTCGGGCGCCTACTCTTTGATATAAAGGGAGCACGTACGGTCGGTGGCAGCTGGGAGGTCAATCGTTCTTGCACTTGTTCTTCCTTTTCCTTGTTTTTAGTTGATGTACTTTTCCCCCACCTTCACCCCATCAGACCAACGAGATCCTGATCGCTCACCTGATGGGTGATGAGAACTGAGAAGAGTCGTCGCGACTCGCGACCGCACGCGGGCCCCGGGGTAAATGATCGGTCGCGACAATTCGCGCGATCGCTGTGGGATACCGATCGATGAGACAGCAATTTGATCAATGTTGAAAGTAATTTGAACGCACGTGCCCACACTACTGACTCCGTGGAAAATCCTTGATCACAGCTCGTGGGCTTCGAGAAAGCTAAACACCGTGAAACGATGGATATGAAGGAGGGGATGCAGTGTAACGTTCTTCTTGGAGATTACTTATAAAAAATGTTACCTTCTGCTCCCTCCGTTCACATATATAAGACGTTTTAGATAGTGTATATGTTGACTAGGTGCAAACCAAAAAGAGTGTACATACACACTAAGATGTGTCTAGATACATGTAGATGCAAATGAATGTGTCAAAAGGCTAAAACGTCTTATATATATGAACGGAGGGAGTATCATACTACATCGTGCTTCCATTTTAATGGAATCGGGGAACACCTCCCTGTTTTTCTAAAAAAAAAAATCATACTACATATGCATGTCAACCAGTCATATAAAATATAAAACAACCTAAAATTCACAAAGGCGATAGAAGACGGGTAATGCAGTTAGAGCATCTCGAGCAGATTCTCTAACCCCCAGAAATCGCATGTCAGCCCGGCACGTAAAATTTTTATTCTGCAGCACATTATATCCACGCCACCGCCGTTATATGTTCAGTACAGTGCCGAATTTAAGGCTAGCCCTCCGGATTCCTCCGTCGCGAAATCGCCAACCTCCAACCAGAAATTTCTGCCATCCGCTGCGAAATGTAGCACGGACTCGATGGCTTCGTCAGCCTCGGCGGTGCTGACCTCGATGGTGCGCCTCCTCCGGGCGATGTCGGCCTCGACGGTGTGCTGGCGGGGTCGTTGTGCCTGGCCTTGGAGTACTCTGCCTCCTCCAACGACAAACCGACAACGACAACGACTCTTACTCCTCCCTCACCGGCCACCGCGGACTCCACCGACGATGATGCCAGGGAGTTCGCCGCAATCACCGACCACGACGAGTTGATGTAGCACATTCGGGAGAAGTCTCTGCGCTTTGTCGTTCGTGCGGAGAAGCGGCATCGTTCATGCTCCTGACTGATTGAAGCGGTGACAGCAAAGAGCCTCTGGCGCAACCTCCACAAGAACGCCGAGCACGCGCGGTAGTGGGCGAAGGAGGAGCACAACTAGCGCCTAGCCCTGCGCGACCTCCAGCGCTCTTCCGGCAATTAGTCCGACGGCCCGGCAGCGGCCCATTTGGTTTGTGCCCGGCTAGATTTGTTTGCTGTTTAAATCTGGCCTTGTGTCTAGTATGAATTGTATGAACTTTGTTTGCTTCTGCTTCTATTGAACTATGTTTGATCAAAATTCTAGCGCGAAGATTTTGTTTCGAAATTTCGAGTACCAATTTGTCGTATCTGTTCTGCGCGATGATTTTACAAACCGTAAAACCAGTTTTCAAGAGATCCTCTTACATACCGGCCAGTACAAAAAATTCAAGTTTCTCTAGATGTTAGCATGTCTCACAACTCACAATCACTTCAAAACAAACCAGAAAAACTGAAATTCCACATGGCGACCAACAGCAGATAGTGCCGTACATACCAGTACAAAACAAGGCCGACCCACAATTCAAAACAAAATCAAGGCCGACATCTTAAACTACACTCTCTCCAATTCCGTTCATGACATCACTTCTGCCACTATATTTCAAACCTTTTAGCTAGAGACCGGTTTTGTTCCTCACCATCCTTGCAAGTCACCTCCTTCCTTCCATCCGCCATATATACCTCCACGCCTCCCCCTCCCGCTTCTCATCTTCCTTCCTAGCTCTCCATCTCTCATCTCTCCTCCGGCCTCTCTAATCTCTGTCACAGCCTACGCTCGCAATTCAATGGGGGAGCACGCGTACGACCACAGCAGCATGAGCCCGTCGACGCCGCCGGTGCAGCAGCACATGGGCTCCTCGCGCCACCACGCGACGGTGCCATCCAGGACTGCCACCACGCGCCCTGCGATAAGGATCATCCACATCATCGCGCCGGAGATCATCAAGACCGACGTCGCCAACTTCCGGGACATCGTGCAGCGGCTCACCGGGAGGCAGCACCAGAAGCCTGCCTGCGACGCGGAGGACGACGAGGACAAAAAGGCGGTGACGGTGACCACGGCGCCGACGCCTCCTTCGCCGGTAGAGGAGAAGCCACAGAAAAAGAGGCTGCCGGCGCTGGCCGACGATTTCATGGTGCAGCAGGAGAACAGGAGGAGGAAGAAGATCAAGTGCGAGGTGGTGAAGGTGGAGGAAGGAGGGTTCGACTTCGGCGGCGGCGACCTTGACTTGGGCGAGCTGTGGATGGACCTCAACCCTGGGGGTTTCTTGAGCTTCTTGGAGGAGGACGTCTTCCAGGGGATGGCCCCTGACTTGTTGCAGCCTGCGCTTGGGTCGTCGAGAAGGGATTTGATTGGTGAAATGTGCGCGTCCTTTCTGGCTTAATTAGGTAGTTAGAGCTGTCTTCTTTGTGATCTGTTTTTGGTTGTTGTTGTGGGGATTTTTGCACTTTGGTTGAGAGAATTGGATTCTTTTTTCTCTTCCCTTCATTTAGATGAACATAATTATAGTGGGGGGTGGAAGTTCTTGCACCCATGATTTGAAAATAGTGATTATGTAAGGTACACTGGTGGGATAGGATGAGATCATGAGCATCGAAGGAAATCAGAAATGATCAATTTGGATGCTTACATTTGTCTTGATCTCTGGAATGTAAATAATTGTTCTTAACATGTTCTATCTTGAATGTGACACTTGGAGCAAATATAACAGTGATATTGTGAACTAAATCATGATCAGGGAACTTCTGCTTCCGCATTGTAGTTGGATTCTTGATGGTCATTCTACTCTTCGTTATTGGAATGGGAAAAAAAAGCACCATGTTGATAAGTGATGACAACTGAAAAGTTTCTCCCTTGTGCGTGCACAAGATGGAGCTCCATGATTCCATCAATTTGGCTGTGCACAGTTCTTTTAGTAGCTAGACCTGCCAAAGGGTGCTCTAATTAGGTGGTGTTTATTTCTGTTTAATAATTGCAAAACGATGGGCATGACTGTATTTTGTATAGCAATCTTCTTGGTCAAGTCTTCTCTAGTCCGGTTATGTGTTGCCATTATCAATATGCAGATGTGTAAGTACGCTGGCAGAAAATGATGCTTACATAGGCTAATTCCTAATTCAGTAGTTTAGCAATTTTTGTTTGTTCGGGTATCTTAAACAAGATCCAGTGATTCTATTTAATTTGTCCTCAATTGCGAAGAATGGCATGCATATAATACTACCGATCTGAGATGTAGTACTTGTGTACTTCAGAACCTAGTCAAACAAACGACTCGCAGAGATATCGGGTACTCCTCTATGATGCATCTTACCTGTATAACAAAAATCCTAGGATATTTTGTGAAGTTAGCAACCCTTGATCTCACTTTCAGCCTTTAATTTCATCGAAGAAGTTGCTATCCTCATTAGCTAGATCGATGCCCACCTGAACTCTCTCAAAGTCTACCACCTATCAATTTCATCTCTATGTCATTCTCATGTCTTTAATTTCTTTCTCTGTGGAAAATGCTGGGTTCATGCATGCGTCCGGCGTCCCCCTTACATCCACACTTAAGAACATCATGCCTATTTTTCTCTAGGTCCTTATCTGGGGAAGTTCTTTGTATCTAGGAAAATTTAGCATAAAAGAAACCACAGAATGTTGAGTATACTCCGATATACCACTCGATCATTTCGAATCGAGGACACATACTAAAAAAACTGTGACTATTTGACAAAACATGATGGACCCATTAAAGTAAAGGACGGGTACTTTGTATGATTATCTACTCAATTATCTTCTTTCTTTTTGCAGGAAATCTACTCAATTATCAATGGCTCTCCAAGATGCTGGATATCCATCTCCATCCCACTGGCCTCTGGCAAAGTCCAAATGTCCAATGCAAGTATCAAATATATGTCCAAGAAGGAACTTTTGGGTGGTGGTGTCTCTTTGTTCCCTGAATGCAGTTGTTTCCACCCAACTGCCAAACTAAAAGGTTGGCCTTAGAAAATTGTCCAAGTGGTTCTTTTCTTGGCAGTTTATACAAAGGTGGGTACTACAAATCAGTTATCCACACTGCTAAAGGTAGACTTTTCATGATAACTACTCGGCATTTTCGAATCAGCTCCTACAATGGCGTGAGAGCTACCGACCTTCCCACACTTGCTACTATTTAACAGTTTGACATCAAATACCGTGTTATATGTTCCTAACCACATTCTGCTTCTTGTTTTGATGGCTCTATTTTTTTGGCTGTTGAGTTTTTTTAATGGAACTAATTACAACCCATAAGTGTGTAAAGGATTTACAAAAGAAGGAAACGGAGAACTTCGCTTTCGAGTATGGAACTAGGAGATAGAAAAAATATCATGGGAACTAGTTGATAGCTAAATTAATTACCCATTTAGGCAAGATGTGGACTTAAAAACTAAAACTGTTTTGCTGGGTAAACTAATTATATTAGCACAATGACAGTTGAAAGCTATGCGATTGATTAGTCGGAAGCTAACAATTGGACTATTGGAGCACCATCAACTTGCTGGCCTTGAGGCTGTACCAACAGCCAAGCACAACATGGTGGTCCTGATCAGCAGTGTTATCGAAAGAGATGCGCTAATAAACCATCATTAGAGCTGACGGGCACCTCGTTTCTTATTGCAAACTTCCCTCTATCGGTTGGAAGCGGGCCTATCAATGAGATGTCTTCCTAAAGAACACCAATTATTCAACCCTCAAAACCTCGAGTGATGATGTCATGCGGTGGACATCAGCAAGCTACGGCAATATATTCGTTGCATCTGTTCCAGTTTAGACTGATTTTATTCTGTACTCGTATGTGCTTTATTACTAGTGTACTTTGTTTTCTCTCAAAGGGATATCGTATGGACATACATAATTTTACCAATGCAGAACATAATTGTAGCATGCACTTCATCCTCTTGTTTAGCTCAAAATTTTCTACGCGGTAAATTGTCTAAAGAGAATTGAACTGCTCGTGTTCACATATAAAAGATCCCCGCGTTTCGAACACGACGACTATCGAAAGGACTAATACTTTTCCATGGGATGGGGAAAGATCGCGAGGTATGCTGAGCTGGGTTGATGATGATGATGATGCCAATCTGCTCGACGCAGTTTGTCAACTCCGTATTAAAAAGATGCAGGTACGAGAAGTACCACTCCAGGATAGCAAGTTGCCGGCACCACCAGGACAGCGATGGACGGGCGCTGCAAATTGCAAACCCAAATTCGTTTGCCCGGAGTAGGCAGGCAGGTGCAGGCCACCTCTTCCAACCAAACCGCTTTTCGACTTGAATTCCCGGTCAGGCGAGCGTCTCCGGTTTCCAAGACACGCTGGCGGCGGCGGCGAGGTCACTTGTTTCGTTGCCTACAGGTATCCGGCCACTTGCCTGGAAAACTGAAACAAGACGACAGTATGCGAGTGATAAAGATAGGTAGCAAGGCAAGGTGACAGGATACTGAACCGTAGCAAGTTGTTCATGCACACGTCGCGGTGGCCTGCACGATGCTGACCCTGTTGTGTTGCAGTTTTGTTATCTCCGCCTTCATGCTTGCTTCAGAGTTCAGAGCGAAAGAAAGCCTGACAACCATTTGTATTCGAAGACAACGGCTCTTGTCGCCTGAAAAGAAAACGGGGACTGCACCTATCCGACGACTATTTTATAAAGGCGAGCTAGAAATATGGCGCACGAGTAAACTGAGCATATTGGTGTACCAAAGTCTACCAAGACCGCCAAACAGATGACGGCTCAGTCTCAACTCTGACACCAAAGGACAGAAGAAATCAACACGGCTCAAACTCCATCTCTAGCACTGCACAAGCGCAGTGAAAGATTGGCACAGCTTAACTCACTACATCACGTCCCAGATCCGGAGGCACTCCATAATGCCTCCAAAAGTCACAAAAGTGCCTCGAAATGTTTTTTGAGGCAAAAAAAAAAGTGCTGGATTTACTTGTGTAGGTAAAAGTCTTTTGTGGCATTTTACAATAATGCCTCAAATGCTAATCTTTAGAGGCATTATTTAGTGCCTCAAAAGCTAACCTTTTGAGGCATTATTGAGTGCCTCAATTGGTATACCATTTGAGGCACTTTTGATTTGTGCCTCAATTGCTATACCATTTGAGGCACTCAATAATGCCTCCAATGCTATACCATTTGAGGCACTTTTGATGTGTGCCTCAATTGCTATACCATCAGAGGCATCCAATTCAGGTCCTCAAATGTAAACAGATGCAAAATTAGAACAGTACAGTTTATTCAGGTAGGCAACCAGAATTCAAACATTAAGTTACATCAACAAACATTAATCCATGACATTGTACTGTTGGTGATTACATGAATTCTCTTCTGGCCAGAAATAGACAGTAAGCAGTAAATTCACAATAATAGCATCATATACATTTCACCAGGAAGCATACAAGACTTCATAAGTACATGAACTCTCTTCTGGCCAGAAATAGACAGTAAGCAGTAAACATAATATATATTGTCCAAAAGCATGCAGCTTCACAGTTTGTCAACGTTGTTTGCTGATCTAGAAGAGCTAAGACAAAAACCTCGTCCATGGAGCATATCATCGGCTTGCAAAAAGGATGTGCTAGCATTCGGAGACTCTAATCTGAACTGAAGTGGAGCTGCATGGTACTGAAAGCAACATTTAAAAACGGCAGGAACAAAAGCATATACTTTAACTGTATACACATCCATGAAATTAAAGAGTAACATAAAATGGGATAGATCAACACGGTTAATGCTTTTGATATAGAGTTATATAGTACGTAGTAGCAACATGGTCATTATGATACATTAAGTGAGAGGCATAAAAGTGCATTTGAGTGTCAGCTATTCTATTCTGAGCACAGTAAGGTAACTATTCTAAGATGGTAATGAGCAAAAATATATGCCTGGGAAATTGAAGATAAGTTTCTTATCATAATTAACAGGGTTATATGCGTAGCCTTCACAGAAAAATTGAATGGACGGGAAATAAAGTTGTACGGTCTGTCTAGAATGCACGATTCCATTACATTGCTTTTCTATACCATCAGATGAACATGAAGCTAATAGTACTCATATACCAAACAGTAACTTAATAATTTTGCACATCTAGAATTTGTTACGTTTTCTGGTACTTGTGCAGTTGGAATTCACGGATATACTATAACTAACTACAGTTAACAAATGTACAATGCTCCAAGTTAAATCAGTTCAGACATTAGATCAGTACTAGGATTTTGCTCAGAAAACAAAGGGTTAATCAAATAGGTGAAAGAAAAATAAGAGAGGAATTTGATGAGCATAAGATTGTGAGACACCGACCTAGCCTAGTACAACCAGTCTAGAACTTGACAGATTCACCAATTAGCATGGTGAAGAAGAACCTACTCAATAATTATTGATTGGGGAGAGGACAGTGATCAGGCATTGGTCAAGCATAGCAGTGGGAACCGGATTTTGCTAAATTACACAAGAAAATGATACAAACCAGCTCATATGTTTACATGAAAATTACAGAATATTTCACTTAAGAACAGTGTTATAGCAGCAGAATATGCACTTAGATATTTGGGATGAACTTGCAAATCTAAATATAATCGAAGCCAAAGCATGCGGCAATCCTACTCGTCTGAGACTCCACTATGAGCTCAGAGAGCACCAACATGTTCGTCAAAGAGCTGGCATATAACAGAACATCATTGGAATGCCATTGCGGACTAACTGAATCTAAGAGTCACACTGGAGCTAGCATATGATAGGGTAGACATTTTACTAGTTTTCTAGTAGTTCAGGCAAAAGAGTGTAAGCCCCACCAAAATGGTCGCAATATAAGTCACACTGAGGAATATAAATCGCAATCCAATCTTTCAATTTTCTTAGAGGTTACCCAAGCCGGTCAATCGCAATAAGTGTTACGATTGGAAAAATTAAATAAAGTCCATGGTGTCCTGAACTACGGCCAAAAAACGACATGGGCCTCCATTTAGAATTATGACACTCCCAGCAAGATAGAATGAAAACAATGTAAGGGTTCTTGAGTGTAGGAAGAAAACTCACCAAGCTGTTTCAGATCCCTCCTCCTCCACCCATGATGCCCTCTCGCAAGCCTCTTTTATCTGCTCCTGCTGCAATTGACACAAGAATGTTTTTTCAGTCAGGAAGTATATTGCAAGTCACAGTAATGCATTAAGAATGCATCAGGCTTATTCAAGACAGAATAATCATGAGGGATACATAAGGAAATAATTTCTTACAGAAACAACAGCCAGCTGATTTGCTTCCAATTCATGTTCCTGCAGCCTATAAGAACACAAACGAGTTAGTGACATATTTTCAATGTAAACAGAAAAAAACCTGAAAGATAAATTAAGTGCAGTAATTGAAAGTAGCAGCAAACAAACCCATATATATGGAGATATGATTTGTCTGTCAGGAGCTCCTTTTCATACAACTGTAAGAGGGTTCCCAATTCAATCTACATGACAAGTTGGATTCAATATTGACTATTGTAAGAGGGTTCCCAATTACTTGAATTACCAAAATATATGTGGGCTGCTTATTTTTTGCACCACCTTATGTATTCAATATGTATATGAAAGATGAACAGTGACTAGCAGATGGCTTTGTGTGCAACTCTCTTTGGACATGTCTAGGATTCAGCATACACCCATTCATGCAGCATTTAAACAGTAGGAAAACTCATGGCCATGAGGAATAGTAATACTGGATGTAGTCGAGTCGCTACCCATTACTCACTATTGCGAATAGTGCAAACCTAATGTATATTATTGGTCTGATTACAACCTAGCTAAAGGCACCGTAAAAATCAGATGATAGAAATCAGTATCATGATCAGATTTCTCGCGGACATTCAGTCGAACAGGTGACGTGCGGGTCGAGTTGTACCTGGACAGTTGCCGTTGTTGAGGGCTCCGGCGAGGAAGAAGGAGAGGGCGAGCAGCGCGCCGTGAAGGAGCGAGGGAGAGAGTGCAGGCACGGGGAAGTGAGCGGCGCCAGAGCAGCAGATAGCCCAACCTGGTCACGCCAAACCGCATGGCGACGAGGCAGCGAGGAGGAGCAGGAGCACTGGGGGTCGAGGAAGAGGTCGTGGACGACTTAGAGGGGAGCAGCAGGAGACGCGGCGGCGTGGGAATCGCGCCGACGACCGAGCCGAACCCCACGTCTAGGGTTAGCCACGCCGTCGCGCTCGGGGGCGGAACGGCGAGCCGTTCGTGGGTATCCGACGAAGGGGGCTTAGGCGCAGTTTCCTCAGTGCGTAGCGGTGGCGGATGCAACCGGCGTTGGCCGGGACGTCGGTAAGCGGCGGCGGCATGGCTGGCAAGAGAAGGGGATCGCGAGGAAGAGGGTGCGGGAGACAAATCGCGTTCTGTCTCAAGGACTCAGGGTGGAGAGGTGGAAGGAGTAAATGGCTAAAATTAGAGTTTTTAAGGGGGGTTTGGTAAAACGTGCAACCATTAGCGGCAGTATTACCAAAATTGCCTCGGATTACCATCTCCGGCACGTAACGATAGTGCCTCAAAAGGTAAATCTACGAAGGCAAAACCTGTGAGTGAATTAAGAAGGCTATGCTTTCAGGAATGCTAAGTAAGTTAAGACTGCTAAGTATGTAAGACTGCTAAGTAAGACTGCTAAGTATGGTCCTATTAAGTAATGTCAGACTGCTAAGTATGGTCCTATTAAGTAATGTCAGACTGCTAAATTAAGGTGTTATGTAGGACTGCTAAGTATGCTTTTGCTGTGAACAACTATGTTATGGACTGTAATATGGTGTCCAGCTGTGAACTGTGTGGTTTTATGAAGTAATCTGAACTTCTGTTTAGCTTTGCTTTCTTGGGATTTAAATTTGTTATGTTGCTTTCCTGGGAGCTGTTTATGTTTCAGTCTGGATTACTTTGATTTGATTTCCTGGCATTACCTTCATTTGTGTGTTGACAATCTGGAAACCATCGGAGGCACTAATCAAAATTGCCTCAAATGCTAGCTTTCAGAGGCATCTAAAAGTGCCTCTAAAAGTATAGCATTAGAGGCATTTTGAAGGAATGCCTCTAATGGTTTCTATTAGAGGCACTTGTTCAATGTGCCTCAAATGCTAGCTTTTAGAGGCATCTAAAAGTGCCTCTAAAAGTATAGCATTAGAGGCATTTTGAAGGAATGCCTCAAATGATACCAAATAGAGGCACTTTTTAATTCTGCCTCAAATGCTACTTTTAGAGGCATCTAAAAGTGCCTCTAAAAGTATAGCATTAGAGGCAATTTGAAATAATGCCTCAAATGATACCAAATAGAGGCAGATTTCGAAAAGTGCCTCTACATAGTGCCTCTAATTCTAGGACGTGACATAGTGACTTGGCATCTCCAGCATACCATAAGAATTGTGTATAACTGTCAGCAACATAACTTCTATTTATTTATTTATTTTTAAGTCCATGAAAGTAGATATAGTTTGGTGATAACACTCATCCATTGAAGCTTGCTGCAAAGCTGCGACAGCAGCCTCAGGAAACAAGATATGTCTAGTCCGGACAACCAGTGTAGAGTCAAGTATGGTTTCCACAAAACAATGGAATTACAAGAGTTCTGTTCTCTGGTGATGAACTATATATCGACAGAAGCAGACTATTTGTGTAACACGTTTCTTTCTCTTCACTCAAAATGTTCTTTTGGCGTTTTAGATATTTTACACGTATGACCTCGGCCAAGTTGTGCATGCTGAACTACATACATATCGTACCTCGCAGACGGATGCCTGATACGATTATCAAAGAACGGCAGCAACTTGTGCATCTGAGATAAAATAGGATGGTGTTAGTTATTCAGATCATCTGCATACAACTGTGATATATTAATTCAAAGCAGTGACTTGGATATAGTTTAACATAAAACCAGATGTAAGCATTAGAAATTGGATGCACATGCAAGAAACCAGATGGAATAAACAGGCATTGTTCGACTAAACTAGAGCTATGTACCAAGCAGAAGGTAGACAGCAATACAGTGAGATCACAAACTTCAGTTCGTATTACAAATTACTGATCCTATAAGAACTCACAGTGAACAACTACTTCTGACATGTTTCGATATCCGGTAAATTCTTTTCCAGCTTCACGAAGCAACTCTTTTGGCAAATAAGATAGCTGAAAACTTAGTTATAGATAGACCACATACCTTTAGGAGTTGAACAGATTTCCAACTAACACAGATCTATCGTTTCTTCCATGAGTAGCTCGTCTATGTAATGGAGGTGCATAAACTGTTATTGGGAGGACCCAGTCACCCTTCTCTCTTTTCTCAACAAGAAGTGGATGCTCATATCTGCCAAAGAGAGAACGGAATTGCCTCAGAGCTAGCAACAAAAGGCTAGAAATATTTACAATTTCACCGGTACTGGATAAGACTTCTAATAAAATCGCTCAACATAAAGAAAGGAACATTAACTCTGCCACCTAAAGTAGTCTCAGCTAATTAGTCTCAAGGAACTCGCTGTCATATAATCATTTACATTTTCAGTGGAAGTATGGTTGACTAACTTCCTATAAACGCATGCAGTGAAAGGAAGGAAATAAACAACAAAAAATAACTCCAATAGAATCATCATGCCCACATACCTAGATGAGTCCATTCCTGCAGGAGTGGTGAAGAACTCAAATCGAAGAGACCACTGCACAGAGACCTTCAAGGTCGCAAATGACATCGGTCCGTCAATGGGAATTGAAAAGAGAAAGCTTGTCTGATGAAGATCTGCAACAACTTCATGATGTTCACTGTGTACCTGCTCACAGAGATCAGAAAGCAAAAGGGTTGGATAACAAAAACAACACTGGTTTTACAAAACACAGAAGTTTGACATCCAAATAGATCCAGCTATTTGAATATAAGCCAGTTTATCATTGCAGCCACTAGGAAGGACGTGGCATTTGGGGCTGTAGAAGACGAGGGCATTTACATCCAATAAATATGAAACACAAAATCGAGTAGCAATTTTGTGATATGTTAAGTCCCCGTGTGGCATTTATGGAAGGCAGAGCTTCATTGTAGCATTTATCAAAAATCAAAATTGGTACTTTCGAATGGATTACATCTAAAGTAATCACAACAAACAAGACCAAGTGTAATGTCATAATCAAACTCCATGCACAAATGGCAGCTGATCATGGAGAATGAGATGCCCCTGTAGCTAACCATCAAACATAAGCTTCTACCAATCTCATGAACTTGTGAAGACAGGCCAAAGAGTAGGTCAGGTGCCATTAACAGCAAATTTCAGTCCATAAGTCGTTAACTGAAATATCTACAACAAGGATTTCTTTTAAAATGTTACGTCATCTGAATTTCCCAAGTAACACTGACAATGCGTTAGGAAAAAAAATTCATGATGGTTCACAACGCTAGCTGCAGAAAAGATACCTTGGTTATTATCGGTGAGACCCTTCTTGAAGGATGTATTACACGAGGACTAATTGTTTCTGACGTTTCCAAGGTTATAGATACCTGTGAAGTACCATAACTATTTATATATAAAAATCCGAAATTGACTACATAGTTTATTCAAGTCAAGTCTTTTACCTCTAGACATCTCCGAGTTCCAGTTCCATGAAAAAAAGTGAGAGCCCCACCAATCTGCAGTGGGTAAATCGAGGTAATCAGTTCTAACAATTATAAAGCAGTAAAACAGTAACTAGTGTAACAGGCTAATTAGAATACCATATCACCGAAGTAATAAGTTGAGTCAGAATTCTTCGGTGAGAAACGAAGCAAGACTTCATCATCTATTCGTATATTGTATGATCTTCCTCTCATAAAACCTTCTGCTGCGAAAAATTGTAAAGGCAGCTTAGCATTCCAAATCAATCTTGGTCACATGACATGTAAATTTAGAAAAGAAGAAGCAATGATGAACTGAAGAAACGCATAACTTAGACACGATGGCTTACATCCAGACGGTTCAACATGTTTTGGCGTGAGAGGGAGTCCAACGTCATCTTTTGGGCGATCAGAATCTAGAGAAAACCTTTGACCGTTTGACGGATGATGATCTGAAAACAAATGATATAGCTTCCTTAGAGGTGACACCTCCTGTTTGTGCCATTTACTTCATTATTAAACACCCAACGTGAAAGTAATTAGGCTATCTGATATAAATAAATACACTTAGCCTTAAACATTTGTATGTGCTCATCAACTTTGTTTATACAGAATCCAGACTCTTTGGTGGAAAAGCCAAATAGGTAGCATTCTCGTGGAAATCTGACACTTTCCTTTCAGACTTGTTATTGCCGTTGTGAAACAGAAAGGGGAATAAGCCAGATTAAAAAAAAAAAGGAGATATACCAAAAATAAGTTCAATCTGAAATATTAAGGAAAACTGAACGAAAGTTATGATGAATAGTCCCTGTACATGAAAATAAAGGGGAAGCTAGAACATTCAAAAGATGTGATAGAATAAGTAAAATGAAGACCGCATTAATGAACTGGGAGGCAGACAGAATCCTATGAAACAGAACATGACAGTATTGTGTTGGTATTTCTTTAATGGTATTGCAGCTCTCGCACAACCCCAAACTATAAGGTTCATTCTTTACCTCCACCATGATAATCTGAAATCTCAGACACTGACAATCGAGGAATTGCATTATACAATGGGAAAGTGGGGCGCTCTCCCTGAGAATACAATGCCTCATTTGTAGAGAGACGTGATGACAAGGACTGCGTCGATGTTGAGTTCCTGAGGGGAAATTCTGTATTTGATTTGGAAGGGTTGTATGAGGAAACTGATGAAACTTCATCTTTCGAACTATCATATCCTTCTTCTAGATCAGTATTATCATTTTCTTTAGTCTGCAATAAGAATATCATATGTCAGCAGGGGACCAGGGGTCCAAAGAGCAATCATGGAAATATATTGATATCACTTATTAATATGACTTTGCCAATTGTTACTGTCTACAGTCTACACATAGATGAGAAATACCATATGTTGGAAAATAGTTTAGTTCCTACTAAGATTTTCATCAGTTCTTTTTTGAGGAAGATTTTCATCAGTTAACAAAATTGCAAACTAAGGATTAGCTTAGTACAGATATGTCCTTCATTTGAGTGATCCAAATAACTACTGACAGTCATATAAGACATTCCCCGAGAAATAAACACATGCAAAATAACTACTGACAACTGACAAATCATATGCTCCCTCCGATCCATATTCGCAGATTTTAGTAGTTGTACTAAATCTGCGACAATTAATAGGGATAGGAGGCAGTAATACATTCCCCGAGAAACAAACACATGCATAATAATGTCTAAGAAACGGATAAAAATAATAGTGTCATGAAAGTTGAGAGATGGCAGCGAGCTAAATAAGGACTCACCCATTCTGAATCTTCGTCTTTTTCCCTCCAAAATATAGTCAGTTGCTCAACTGAGTGTGGGAAACTTCCTGGGATACACAAAAAGTTATGCTGAGGATTAACATATTAAACAGTTTGCACATTCACTAACAACTCCGCAGCATTCCATTGTTATGCATCTCCAGATTTAAAGAGGGCTATGGTGTCAATCTCCACTAGATTATTCAAGCAGTCTGTTATGCATGTAAGTTTTTTTTTTGATAACCATAGCGCTTTATTGATTAAATAACATCAGTACATAGTTCTGCCCGTATGCAATCCGGGACAACATCAAAGTAATAATTACATGAAGAAAGCAAACTACTACGAGCTAATACGTGCGCTGCACCATTTGAACTTCGTCCAACATGGCTACAGGTATTTTCCTAAAACAGAGACCCACTGGAATTCAATCACCTACAGAGACACCGGTGAAACTGGAAATGATGTAAAGAGTGTCCATGTTGAATAAAATTGCTCGTGCGCCACTGAAAATATGGTGTAATGACATCATTTTTTACACGACGTACAAAAGGTTTTACGAACTGCACAAAGATGTGAAGGTGTTGAAACATTTAAAGGATCAATTCATCAATTAGCATAAGTTGTGAGGAGTGGGTATAGCAATACAGACTATATGGCTATATGCTTGATGAATGCAGAGGCAAACTGGCAAACAAAGTGCCCATGCAAAAGAAGCGGCATCATAGAGCTTATAGAGATAGTTACAAACTTACAATATCATTTTTAAAGATTATTTTCAACCTTGGCCAAAACAGATAGGCCCCTTGGAGATTTAATATAATGCTCCTACTTATTGTGTTAAAATGTGCACCAGATATTACATCAAGTAATGTAAACCTGCATATTCAGTGAATAAGCCTGCATCCTTTGGTAAGCGACGCATAGTTAATAGAAAAATAGTTTTACCGACACCATACTTTTGAAATCCAACAGAGGAGTAACACTAACAGACAGGATTATGACTTCAAAAAAAAAAAATAGACAGGATTATGAAAGTGCAGGAACCTTAAAATATTACATTCACATCACTGACCTTCGTCATGAAGTAAGTTGCTGCTTTTCTGGGAAACACATATCTGCAACGGGACTCGAGCTTCCTATAGAAACCAAGATAATTTAAAACTATTCTGAGATATTCTACTTATTTTCCATTCGTGCTAATAAACTTGGATAATTGCATAACAGATTTGTAAGAAGTAGAGCATGATGCTACAAACAAGCAAATAGTATCAAGTTGCTTCCAGTACAGTAGTTAACAGGATTTTGCAAAGAAGTCCTCAGCTCAAGGCTAGCTTAAGAGGCACAGCAAAATGCATTTACAATGAAGTTCTCTTTAAGAGATAAGAAAACTAAATTTTAGCCTTAGTATTTCTTGGGTAATAGAGGAAACAGGTGGACCAAATTTTGCTGTGTCCCGTCACAATATAAATGGAGACACAAGCTAGTCGAGCTAGAACTAATGCCAGTCGATGTCTTCCTGTGGAGTTTTGGGTCTACACTTCTAGGACCAAAATTTCCAAATCAGGCCCATGTGGACTAAATGCCTGAGAATAGCACTTTATTATAACCAGTGTTTTTAACACTCAAGACTGTTTATCAAAATATGTTTGTAACACTTCCGTAAACTTGATTATTTGTTGTAACTTGGATAGAAGGCGTAATTGTGAACGGGAGGCTGACGCTTGTAGCCGTGATGACCCATTTCGGAAGGAATTTACTTAGTTTTGTATGTTCTGCTAAACACTTAAACAATATGGTTTATTTATTTAATTTAGGATAGTTAAAATCTTATATCCAAAATGAACTAGTAAGCACATCTACTAACAATGCAGTATAAGTACTTCACAGGTCACAGGCTTGAGCACTCTATTTTAAAAATAGTATAAATTACCAACGGAAATATGATGATTACCGGATCAAAGCTTCCAATATTTCACCAACTGGAAGAAGAAAACTCACCAGTTGAACGCCACTATTTACATGGCTTTTATTTTGATCACCATTACCCAATTCAATCGATCTACCAAACAATGTACTCCTGACATAATAAATATAGCGAATACTGATGCCCCTATATGATGGTGGTAAAATCTTCGGGAGCTCTAGACGTACAATATCTGCAGAAGATATATTTTCAGCTGAGTTACAATTCCTAAATTGCGCAGACAATTATATATCACATGATGCAGAGTTTGTTTAAGCGAGCAGGTTACAGGAGAAAATTTTAACATTGTCGATTGAAGATCCTAGGCTAAATAAGAGCCAATGCTCATAAAGAATTCGAAAAACATGCATAATACATATCCCTAAATCCTCATAGTCATGACCCTCTGTGATGTAGCCCGACCTACGTCTCCTACAACAAGTGGCCCAATGACAAGAGCAAGAGTCAAAGCTCTCCATGATAAGGTGAATTCGCTCCTATCCATGTGTGATCTCGACACTCCTTTGAATGGGTTGCTACTTCATGCGGATACGTTATGCGTACTCAGGAACAACTACCATGAAGATCTCCAAGAAAGTGTCGAAGATGGCCAAGAGACGAGTCAAGAGGAAGTTGAAGAAGCAGAGCAGCGGTACTACCGCCAAGAAGGCCGGTACTACCGCCAGGCACCTGACGATGAAGCTGAAGCGAGAGAAGCTCCAGGCGGCGGTACTACCGCCGCAACCAGCGGTACTACCGCCAGCTCCAGGGCCGGTAGTACCGCTGGAGGTACCGCCCACGCTACCGGCGCGTCTCCAAAAGCTACTGTCTCCAACGGTATCTGTCCGGTACCGGCCACGTACTACCGCCAGCGCTGAAGGGAAATAAAATGCAAGCTCCAGCGGTACTACCGCCAGCGGCCAGCGGTACTACCGCCTCCGCCAGGAGCGGTACTACCGCCACCACCAGCGGTACTACCGCTGTGACACCAGGAATTCGGGCTGAAGGCCCATGTAACCTCCCCCACCTACCCTTTCGTCCACTAGACTATAAATAGGACTTCTCTGCCTAGGGTTAGGGTTAGACTAAGATTTGAGAACTAAAGTAGAGCTAGACTCCTTCTTCTCAAAGTGTCTCTTTCCTCCTATGGAGATGAACCAAGGCCTCCTCTTGAGGAGAAGATCCCTGCGTGGATACCAAGGCTCCGCTTGTAGTTGCGATTACTTGCTAATCTTCCCTCTTTGAGTGGCTAGATTGGATTGGTTGGATTGACCAATTGGACAAACAATCCTAAGAGTAAGGTGTGCTTGGGAGAGGAGGATTGGGGGCTGCCCTCGGGGATTTGTTACCAATCGAGTCTTGCCGGGTTGCTACTTGCTATTTACCCTTGTGTGTTTGATTTCCCCTCTTTTGTGTTCTTCGTTCTTCGCGTGTTCTTCGTGTTCATCCTTCCCTCCGCACAAATCCGTGAAAATCGGGACCTACCCGCATCATATGGTATCAGAGCTCTAGGTTGACACGGATTTGATTTGTGTTTCCACCAAAATCCACCAAATTTTTCTTCGTTTTTGAGAAATTCGAAAATTTCCACCAAAAATAGCCTTGCCTTGATTCGAGCCGATCTGTCGATTCGTTGCGTTTTTGGTAGTTTTTGTCCATGGATCTGTTGCTTTAGGACCCCCTCCACCTTTGTTTGCGTTCCCTAGCCTTAATTTTGCCAATTTCCCACGAATTCGAGGATTTTCGAGCCCAATTTCCGCCCAAAATCGAGTCAAGATCGCGCAGATCCGTGCGCAACGGTACTACCGCTCCAGAACAGCGGTACTACCGCTAGAGCGGTACTACCGGGCGGACCAGCGGTACTACCGCCAGGGCAGATTTTTCAGAAATTTTTCTTTTCCTCGGTTCGTTTTGGCATTTCCTCTTTGGTTTGAGTCCTTTCTTGGTGTGCCCTACGTCTACGACATCGACAAGCTTCCGCAGCAACGCATCATCAACGCCAAGCGACGACGCCACCAAGGACTCGACATTTCCCCCACCATCAATCCGTTGTGAGCCCTTCTTCCTTTCGTGTACCTTACCTATTGGACTAGCTCGGTGATATTGCGAGGCATTGCACGTGTTGAGTGTTTGTCTTCAAGTATTGGCGAGTGTGTATCGTTAGAGAGCTTGGCACTAGCAAAAGAGAAGGAATCATCGTCAAAAAGCAAAAATCAAAAAAAAAAAAAAGAGAAAAGAAAGAATCAAGTGGTGCCAAGTTCATCTCTTGTAGGTTGCGACAAAGCTAAGACCGCCAAAGTGAGTGTGAGTGTTAACTCTTGTGCAAATCCGTTGCCCACAAAAAGCAATTGAGCTAGCGTCCTTCTTGTGTTGGGTGACATTTGAGCACGTAGTCTTCGTTAGGTTGTCTATCTTCGAGTGCTCGCCCTTTGGTCGCCCAACCCCATCATTCGCTTTTGTGTGTGTTTCTTGATACTTTGTGGTTGGAGTTTCTTTGGTAATTTGATCATTGTGGATTTTCTCTACCTTTGACAATATACTTGTCGCGGGTTTGCTTGTTTCGTTTGCCACTTCATACCTTCCTATCCTCATAAGTGTGTGTGTTGGGTGTTAGAACCGGATACTCTCCTCTCAAGCCACATTATACTTGGGATATAGTTTGTCTTGGTTTTTCTTACACACATCTCACTTGATCTTGAGAAAATGTTTAGGGGAAGTACAAACGGAAGCTCAAGCTCGGATGAGGAAATCCATGGTGGAGTTCGCGGTGATCATGGCTATGTCACACAATCGGAGCTTGTTGGCATGCGACACTTTCTTCGTGACAACTAGGACGCTACGAGCGCCGTCTTCAAAATCAAGAGAACACCTTCAACGACCGCATGCATGCAAGAAGCAAATATGGAGCGGTTGACCGAAGCTATCAACAACCTTGTGCGACAACGAGCTTCTTCACACTCAAGCCGTACAAGAAGCACCTCAAGGTCGACACAAGCACGTCATGGACGTCATGAACCTCGACAAGAACGTCAACATGATCCAAGGCGCGACGCCCATGAACGACCTCCTCCTCACGTTGAACAACCACATGATCTTCACGCGAACAATGCCAATGCGCATCAAGAACAACCTCACCAAAATGATGACGTCGCGAACGCATACCATCACCACCACCGCAACAACGTGATCGTCATGACCCATTGGCTAATGACAATGGCGTTCCGGGTGCGAATGACTTTGGTGAACAAGGACGTCACCCTCGTCATCCTCCAAGGCCACGTCATCAAAACCATGACAATGCGAACAATGTCGAACAACCCGTTCCTCAACAAGAGCTACCTCCTCAACATGCGCTCGTCAAGAGCTTCCTCATGATCGTCACCAACACCAACGTTCCGAGTCAAGTGATAACGAGTCAAGCCAACACAATGGTGATGGACTCAATCGAAGGAGACGTGGACGTGCATTCCCACGTGGTGCCATGGTGACAACTATGATGACTTGACCAACGTCCGCTTTGACATACCCAAGTTCTACGGCACAAGTGATCCGGAAGCTTACTTCTCATGGGTACTCAAGGTTGACAAGATCTTCCGTGTGCAACGCTTCTCCGACAACAAGAAGGTTGCCTTAGCCTCGATGGAGTTTGAAGAGTATGCCTCTTGTGGTGGGAACAACTACAAGATGCTCGCGTCGCTAACCACCAACAACCAATTGACACTTGGGTTGAAATGAAAGAAACATGTACAAGCGCTTCGTGCCAAGCCATTACACTAGAGACTTATACAAGAAGTTGCAAGAGTTGAAGCAAGGTTTGAAGTCGGTTGACGAGTACTACAAGGAAATGGAAATCTCCATGATGAGAGCCAATGTCAACGAGTACGAAGAGCAATCCATGGCTCGTTTCATGAATGGCCTCAACTATCCATCAAGAAGATCGTGGAGTTCCAACCATATGCCTCTTTGGTTGAGCTAGTACATCAAGCTTCCAAGGCCGAGCGCCACGTGCTTGAAGAGCTCAAATACCTCAAGACAAAGGCATTCTACGCCAACAAGCCTTCTTCGTCAACTCCTACACCTTCACAAGCTCTTCCTCAAGCGAACACTCGAGGTCCTCCAAGAGTCTCTACTTCGACACCTCAAGCGCCTCAACCTTTCAAGAAAGTACCTCCCTCTCCAAGGCGCCTCAAGGATCTTCGTCCGGCACAAGACTTTGCAATGCTACAAGTGCGGCGGACAAGGGCACAAATCTTTTGAGTGCACCAACAAGAAGGTCATGATCATCAATGACATGGGAGAGTATGAATCTATGAGTGAAGATGAGTACAATGCTTTGAACAAGGTCGCCACAATGCAAAGTGCTCAAGAAGAAGAAATGAGATATATTGTGATGGCGACAACAACCCTTCCTTGGTTGTGGCAAGAGCTCTAACCACCAATGTTCAAGTAGAAGAAGACCAAAGATGCAACTTGTTTCAACAAGAGCGGGAATCAATGGAAAGTCCATCAAGGTCATCATAGATGGTGGAAGTTGCCACAACCTAGCGAGCAAAGAACTTTGTGATAAGCTCAACTTGAAGTTCAAGAAGCACCCACATCCTTACCATGTGCAATGGTTGAGTGATACCGGAGCCGTCAAGATTCAACACATGGTGCAAGTGTCCTTCAAGATTGGAGCCTATGAAGATACGGTTGATTGTGATGTTGTGCCTATGAACGTTTGTCACTTACTCCTTGGGCGTCCATGGCAATTTGACAAGGGTGCTATGCATGATGGAAGGACAAACTACTATAGCTTCAAGAACAACGACAAGACCTTCGTCCTTCGTCCCATGACACCAAGTCAAGTCATCGCCGACAACGCCAAGACTATTGCAAGGGCACAACAAGATCGTTCGTCTAGTGAGATGAGTGGTGAGCGAGAGACCCACCATAAAGTGAGTGAGAGCCACAAGCCAAATGAGTGTGACACTTCAAAGAGAGTTCCCACAAAACTTACACTATTTGCCACAAAAGAGAGATGAGGGAGTTGAGAGAAACCCATCCACCCTACACTATGTGCTCATATGCAAGGGTGAAGTTTCTATGACTAACACTTTCACAAACCTTCCTCCTTCTTTGTTGTCTCTTTTGAAGGACTTTGAAGATGTCTTCCCTCAAGAGTGCCACCGGGACTACCTCCTCTACGCGGAATCGAGCACCGCATCGACCTTGTTCCCGGCGCACCGCTACCAAACCGCGCTCCTTACCGCACCAACCCCGAAGAAACAAAGGAGATCGAGCGGCAAATACAAGAACTTCTTGCCATGGGACACATCCGCGAGAGCTTGAGTCCGTGTGCCGTGCCCGTCATCTTGGTACCCAAGCACGACAACACTCTTCGCCTTTGCATGGATTGTCGCCCCATCAACGCCATCACCGTTCGGTATCGCCATCCTATCCCTCGCCTTGATGATATGCTCGATGAGCTTTGTGGTTCCGCTATATTCTCCAAAATTGATCTTAAAAGTGGATATCACCAAATACGCATGTGTGAAGGTGATGAATGGAAGACCGCATTTAAAACTAAGCTTGGTCTTTATGAGTGGCTCGTCATGCCATTTGGTCTTTCCAATGCACCTTCTACTTTTATGCGTCTCATGAATCATGTTTTGCGTCCTTTCATTGGCAAATTTGTTGTGGTATACTTTGACGACATCCTTATTATAGCAAATCTTTGGAAGAGCACACTTCTCATGTTGCTCAAGTTTTGTTGGTTCTTCGCAATGAAAAGCTTTATGCAAATCTTTCTAAGTGCACTTTTGCCACCAACAAACTTGTTTTCTTGGGTTTTGTTGTTTCTTCGGATGGAGTTGAAGTTGATGATGCAAGATACAAGCAATTCGGACTTGGCCTTTTCCGATCACTTGAGGAGTTGAGACGTTTTCTTGGTTTTGCCGGATTTTACCGCCGTTTCATCAAGGATTTTTCCACAATTGCTTGCCCCCTCCATGAACTTACAAAGAAGAATGTACCTTTCATTTGGGGCAATGCACATGATTTTGCTTTCAATGAGCTCAAACGGTTATTAACCGAAGCACCACTCCTTGCCCTTCCGGATTTCTCTAAGACATTTGAGATTGAATGCGATGCAAGTGGATTGGGCATTGGTGGAGTGCTTATGCAAAATGGTAGACCCATCGCATACCATAGTGAGAAACTAGATGGAGCTCGCTTGAATTACCCCATTTATGACAAAGAGTTATTTGCTTTGGTTCGTGTTTTGGATGTGTGGCAACATTACCTTCGTCCTAAGGAATTTGTCATTCATTCCGACCATGAATCCTTGAAATATTTGAAAAGTCAAACAAATTTGAACAAAAGACATGCTAAGTGGGTTGAGTTCATTGAGTCTTTCACTTTTGTAATCAAATACAAGAAAGGTAAAGACAATGTGGTCGCGGATGCTCTATCCCGCAAGGCCAACCTACTTACACGTCTTGACATTAGTGTCTTGGGTTTGGATGAGATTAAAGAGTTGTATGCTACCGATGCTTTCTTTGGAGACATTTTCGCTCAATGTTCGGAGCACAAAGGAATTGGTGATTTCTATTTGCACAAAGGTTTCTTGTTTAAGGCTAACAAACTATGTATACCCGAGTCTTCGCTTCGTTTGGTCCTTTTGAAGGAATCTCATGGAGGACACTCATGGGTCACTTTGGCCGCGACAAGACCTATGCCATGCTCTCCACCAACTACTATTGGCCAGAATGAAGCGTGATGTGGAACGCCTAGTTCGACGATGTTCTACATGTCTCAAAGCTAAGTCTACTCTAAACTCTCATGGGTTATACACACCATTGCCTATTCCACATCACCCATGGTCCGATATAGCTATGGATTTTGTCTTAGGACTCCCACGCACTAAAACAAACAAGGATTCCATCTTTGTCGTCATTGATCGCTTCTCTAAAATGGCACACTTTATACCTTGCAACAAGAGCGACGATGCTTCACACATTGCTACTTTGTTTTTCAGGGAAATCGTCCGTCTTCATGGAGTGCCCAAGACCATTGTGTCGGATCGTGACACCAAGTTCGTGAGCTATTTTTGGAAGACTTTGATGGCCAAGATGGGAATCAAGCAACTATTCTCCACCGCATACCACCCTCAAACCGATGGCCAAACCGAAGTGGTGAACCGAAGCCTATCTACACTCCTTCGTGTGTTGATCAAGCCTAACTTGAAGAATTGGGAAGAGTGCATCCCACACGCCGAGTTCGCCTACAATCGAGCACTACACCGCGCAACAAAGAAACACCCTTCGAGATCGTCTATGGCTCCAACCCCTACACCGCGCTCGACATGCTACCACTTCCACTCCGTGAGCAAGTTAACATGGACTTCGACAAGCGAGCCGCTTACATGAAGAAGCTCCATGAGGAAACAAGAACTACTCTCGAGAAGCACAACAAAGACCATGCTACGAAGATGAACAAACACAAGCGCGCCATGATATTTGAAGAAGGAGATCTTGTTGGCTACACCTTCGCAAAGATCGCTTTCCGGATGCAAGGAAGTCCAAGCTTCACCCTCGTGGAGATGGACCTTTCAAGGTTATCAAGCGCATCAACGACAATGCCTACAAGATCGACATCTCCAACTCCAAACACTTGGTCCATGACACCTTCAACGTCGCCGACCTATCGCCATACCTTGGAACATCAAGCGATGAGGATGACCAAGAGTCGAGGACGACTCTTTTCCAAGGGGGGGGAGATGATGTAGCCCGACCTACGTCTCCTACAACAAGTGGCCCAATGACAAGAGCAAGAGTCAAAGCTCTCCATGATAAGGTGAATTCGCTCCTATCCATGTGTGATCTCGACACTCCTTTGAATGGGTTGCTACTTCATGCGGATACGTTATGCATACTCAGGAACAACTACCATGAAGATCTCCAAGAAAGTGTCGAAGATGGCCAAGAGACGAGTCAAGAGGAAGTTGAAGAAGCAGAGCAGCGGTACTACCGCCAAGAAGGCCAGTACTACCGCCAGGCACCTGACGATGAAGCTGAAGCGAGAGAAGCTCCAGGCGGCGGTACTACCGCCGCACCAGCGGTACTACCGCCAGCTCCAGGGCCGGTAGTACCGCTGGAGGTACCGCCCACGCTACCGGCGCGTCTCCAAAAGCTACTGTCTCCAACGGTATCTGTCCGGTACCGGCCACGTACTACCGCCAGCGCTGAAGGGAAATAAAATGCAAGCTCCAGCGGTACTACCGCCAGCGGCCAGCGGTACTACCGCCTCCGCCAGGAGCGGTACTACCGCCACCACCAGCGGTACTACCGCTGTGACACCAGGAATTCGGGCTGAAGGCCCATGTAACCTCCCCCACCTACCCTTTCGTCCACTAGACTATAAATAGGACTTCTCTGCCTAGGGTTAGGGTTAGACTAAGATTTGAGAACTAAAGTAGAGCTAGACTCCTTCTTCTCAAAGTGTCTCTTTCCTCCTATGGAGATGAACCAAGGCCTCCTCTTGAGGAGAAGATCCCTGCGTGGATACCAAGGCTTCCGCTTGTAGTTGCGATTACTTGCTAATCTTCCCTCTTTGAGTGGCTAGATTGGATTGGTTGGATTGACCAATTGGACAAACAATCCTAAGAGTAAGGTGTGCTTGGGAGAGGAGGATTGGGGGCTGCCCTCGGGGATTTGTTACCAATCGAGTCTTGCCGGGTTGCTACTTGCTATTTACCCTTGTGTGTTTGATTTCCCCTCTTTTGTGTTCTTCGTTCTTCGCGTGTTCTTCGTGTTCATCCTTCCCTCCGCACAAATCCGTGAAAATCGGGACCTACCCGCATCACTCTGTAACAGAGCTATAGCCAGTAATATATTCTCATTTGACTTCACATGTGGAACGATGGGTGCTCATGACTTCAACATGATGTGAAAACTGGAAACATGGATAGATCAATAACTATTATTTAAGATTAGACACAGTTGAGATGAGACAGTTGATTAGCACAGCTAGTACAACACTAGGCAAGGATGGAAGTAACACATGAACAATATTCTATGTTTCAAGCAATCTAGAAATGTAACATGGCATAACTAGGTGTATTATTAACCGACATTAGCCCTCCGAAACAAGCGATAACTTACATGTCTTTGTTTGTCCCGGAGCAATTATTACTTTAGAGACTAATGAGGGTGCCGAACAATCCAAAAAAAGATATTCACCTATGTTATCAATCACAACAGAAGAGGATTATTAGACATAAAATAGAAGATACATTGATCAAATATTTAGATGATAGCTAGAGTGTACCTCTCCTCTGCTTAGACCCTGGTAAGGGCTTTGGAACAGAGAACCATTGGCTATCCAACTTCTCAATTCCTTTAAGTTCGAATGATAGCCCATCTACAAAGAAAGAGGGGGCATCTTCACTCGATACTGTTCCCGCATCATCCTTCAAACTAATGGGGCTACAGATTTCTATAGTCGCGGTAACTGAATCACCAGGTCTATAAACATCTTTATCTGTCTGGAGCTTCAATTTGGGAGACAACTGCTGCTTGGCAGCTGAATCAGCCTTACTGTCTTCGAACCACCCAACAGTTTTTAAAAAGGAGAGTCCTTGCGGAAGTGGAAGTCTGAGTGACATATCATCAGACGAGTAACTCTCCAATTTAAAAAACTTCCAACAACGCACAGAGAGAGGATAAGCCACGAAGATGCATTGTCTTCTAAAGCTGTGGCTAATCGCAGACCGAAAATTCACCTGGAGATTCATCACGGAATTATTATTTTCATGATCAATATCCTCGGACTACAAGAGGAACTTATTCAGGAGCATCTTCTCCAACAAATCAAACAATGGACGCATTCACACTAATCGAATGTATCAGGCCATAGAGATTCGGTTTTGATTCATTGATTGCCCACGGCAAACGAGCAGAACAAACCAGATCAAGGAAAAATCACCAGACAGACTCACCGAGAAACTATATCACTTCGGACGCGGACCTTGGATCTCCCTCCGCGCCAACACAGTAGACGGGAGGACGGGGAGGATGGGCGGTGTGGCGGCGCGCTTCGGTGGAGTGAGGCAGGCACGACGGGCGCCGGCGAGAATTCAGGCCTGTTGCGGCTTCGGATTTGGGGATACTCGGAGACGGGAGGAACAACGTGAAATTTTTTTTTAAATAATATTTTTTTAAACAGAAATTCGGAATCTAGCACGCGTTTTGGAGAAATTCGGAATCTAGCGCGGTGTCGTCACGGCCCGTGCCGAAACAAGGGGTTTCGGCACGGCCGGCGCCGAAAGATCTGATCTGCATGTCGCCAACAGCAGCGGCAGGCGTGGCCCACGTCTTTCGGCAGCGCCCGTGCCGACAGAGGCCTTTCGGCAGCGCCCGTGCCGAAACCGGCCAAATAACCAGCACGCACCAGGCTCGGCCTTCTTCTTCCTCCTTCTCTCGCCCGAGCTGCTGCCTCTCTCTCTGTTCTTCCGTTTTCCATCGAAAAAGACCACCGATTCTTGCCCCAAAAAATTCCTAAAAGCCCACAGATTCAAGGAATAGAGAATAGGAGGGTTGGGGCATCCCCGATCTATTGATGGGATAGCACTTTGTGGAGACGTTTGGGGGTGTGGAGGTGGAGCAATGGTGGTCAACAATGGTGGATAGTGGTGCTGTGTGACGGTGTTGGGGAAGCTAGAGGCGTGGTGCGGCGGTGGTGGTGCTAGATTGAAGGGCAGCGGGAGCTACGCACGCGTCAAGGGTAAACCCTAATCTCTAGATTTTTTAGGTTAAGTGTTAATATAATTTAAGGGTGGATGCATGACATATGTGTGGATTAGTGTAGATATATTTTAGTTAGTGGTCATATTTTAGGTGGTGGTAATATTTTAGTTGGTCGGCATATTTTAGGTGGTCATATTAGTATACGTTGTCGGTTAGATGTTAATATAGTTTGCCGGTGGATGTGTCAGGATTAGTGTATGTTGTCGGTTAGATGTATTGTATATTTTGAGTAGTCTTTATTTTACCGGGGGTCGTCATATTTATTTTCGGCGGTCGTAATATTTAGATATATCCGCTGTGGAGTATTTAATGATTGAATAAATTTGTTTAGGTAATGGAAGTGGTCAATGTTGTTGTGCACTACGGTGCTGGTACAGTCCGCGTCACTCTTCCCCTTCGACGATGCTGCACCCTTGCCCTTCGACGACGCCGCACCCTTGCCCTTCGACGATGCTTCAGCCTTGCGTTTCGACGACGCTGCACCCTTGCCCTTCGACGCCGCCGCCGCTGCTGCAGCTCTCTTGCTCGCTTCAGTGGGCGTGAAGATATCATCTTCGTCCTCGCTCTCCTCGACCCATAACATCGGATGATGAAAAGCATCCAACATATATGCTTCAGTGGGATATGTTAGCTTCTTCTTCTGCCACCTAGCATGCAGCCTCACGAGTTCTTTTTCTATTTCCTTGTAATTCCTCCATGGCCACCCATGCCTAGCTAGCTTCGCTGATAGCTCACGGAGATGAGGTGGATGACTAACAATATCTTCGAATGGGATCTCCTTATTGTCTACCTTGAACTCGGCCGTAAACTTCAAAAGGAGTGCCGACATTCCTGCCGGGAAACTACCATCTGAATTGTATCTCGACATGTTCGAGTGAGTGGACTATGCTTACCAACTCGACATCTCCTCCCGGGGTTTTTATAGGACGAGCACAGACCAATTGGCGGGAGAAATAGGCGCGAGCAAGGCTGGCGGGAAAATACAAGGCGGGAGCAAGTTTGGCGGGAAAATTAGGCACGGCAGAAAAATGGCGGGAGAAGAAGGGCGGGACGAAAATGGTGGGAACAAAATGGCGGGAAGAAAATGGCGGGAGAAAAAAAGCGGGAACAATTGACCGCGAAACAAATTTACTCGAGAAAACCAAAATATGCGCGGTGCCGGGAAATATGAGCGGGAAAATAATGGCAACATTAGCGGTGGCGGGAAATATGAATATATGGGCCAACAGTTGGGAAAAACAAAAAAAAAATGTGAAATGGTACTTTCGGCACGGCCAGAGCCGAAACTGGCATGTCGGTCCCGCCGTTACGCGAAAGGCAGGCGTGCATGCAGTTCACCGGACTTTCGGCTTTGGCCGTGCCGAAACCTGATGGTTTCGGTTTGGCCCGTGCCGAAACCTTTGTTTCGGTCCGGCCGCTGCCGACGCCGCGCTATTTTCCAAATTTCTGGAAAACGCGCGCTATTTTCGAATTTCTGTTCAAAAAAATATTATTTAAAAAAAAAATTCGAACAACGTCGCTCGCTGTGCTGCGGCCTGCGGGTTACGGGCACGGTCACCTCCTGCTTTTTTTTTACTTTCGTTTCTGAAGACTTGTTAGAAACTTTGGATCCCAACCGTCTGCTAGGTGATGATGAATTAAGTTTTGAAATCGGAATAAGGGTTTCAGATAAAGACGTCCGCGGTAACTGAATCACCAAATCTGTACACGTCCGCGGTTTTCACCAGATACTTTGCCCTTAAAAAAACAGTTTTTATAGGATTTTTTGGGCGGAAACAAATTATCCGCGCAGATCAAGTATTTTGACCAAAACTGTAAAAACATTTAAAGCTCCCTCAAAACAATTTCCAACTGCGGTGCCAGTTTGCGCGTCCAATTTATCAGTTTTCCTCATCCTTAGCAAAATTTGGCTGGGTGAAATTTGAGATTGCGTTCTTCCTCACGCCCCCGATTTGGACCTCCCCTTGAATCCGTGCCGGCTACCAATTCCCCGGCCGTCTGCCGCGTGCCCTCCGTCGACCAGAGCGGCCGCCATTGGATTCAGCGTGGAGCTTGAGGGAATAACCCGCGGTACTCCAAGTGGTCGTCGACGACCGTTCTTGAGCTTCTCTGTTGAGTAGCCCACGTATGACGTATCCCCCCGGCCCACCACACACACCTCACGACCACCACGTTTCTTGCCCGCTTCGTTTGCCGCCGCTGATTAAATTTTCTAGATTTGCTCGTGTTTTTAGTTTAGAAACCTTGCCCACCCCGATTCATCCGTCGCCAGCCTTTTTTGAGCCACTCAGTGTTTGTTGCTGCCGCCGCCCACATCTCTCGCCTTCATCCCGTCCGCTCATGTCTCTCATTCTGATTTGTCCCCCGCCGCCGTCGTCGCTGATTTAAAGGTAAAATTTCTCGATTTGTACATGATTTTACATTAGGAAGCTCGCCCACCCCGATTCGTCCAATGCTATCGCCGTTGACTTTAAGGTTAATATTGTAGATGAGTTCGCCGTTGAGTCCCTTCGTGCAACTTTTTTGTTCGAGTACTCGTCATCGCCGAACGATTCCGATATAGAGCACTTGATTCACAGCGACGATGTCGAGAATCTCATTTTGATTCTCGTCGTGAAGGAATTTGAGGATATGAAGAAGAAAAGGAAGCGGAAAGGATCGATGGTCGGTCGTCTTTGTATTCCTCGGAACTGGGCTCTCGGGCATGACATACTCATGAAATATTAGTTCGCCAAGGTTAGCACCTACTCCCTCCGTTTTTAATATAAGATGTTTTAGCATTTGTCTACATGCACATGTACATAAATGTATGTAGACATGTGTTAGTGTGCATGTTCACTCACTTTAGTATGTATCTAGACAACATGTTCAACATCTAAAATATCTTATATTAAAAACGGAGGGAGTACCTCATCTATTTCATAGATGTTATCGAATGCGGAGAGATCTATGGGTGCGCATTGTTGAACATTTAGAGGCCAACTGTTGCCTTTTCACTCGTTGGAGGAATGTTGTCGACCTCCTTGGATTTAGTCTGTATCAAAAGATCTCGGCAGCAATGGGGGTGATCGCATATGGAATTCCAGCGTAATTCTTTGACGAGTACCTTCGCATTGGAGAAGATACTACGCTCATGTGTGTCTGATTGTTTGCAAACATCTGATCAAGGGACTTCGGTACTGAGTACCTACGAACTCTCAATGTAGATGACACAAAGAGGTTGACGGTGATGAATGAAGCAAGAAAATATTGGGGCATGCATGTGAGCGTCAAGTGTATTCACTAGAGGTGGAAGAAATGTCTTGTGGCATGGCACGGACAATACACTGGTCATAATTGTGATCCTACGATTGTGCTTGAACATGTGGCCTTCGAGGACTTGTGGATTTGGCATTGCTTTTGTGGGTTGTTGGGTTCTCTCCATGACATCATTGTCTGTAGAGACCTCATCTTTTTGCTAGTCTTGCTAGTGGATATGCTCCGCTTTGCAACTACACCTTCAATGGGCATGACTATACCATTGGATACTACGTAACCGACAACATCTATCCTTTGTGATTAAAATTTGTGAATACCATCCAACATCGAAAACTATTTGTTTTTGTCCAAGCTCATGAAGCATGCCTAAAGAATACCGAGAGAGAGTTTGATGTGTTGCATGCTCGGTGTACCCTACTCGCTTCTGTTATAAGAAATCACTTTCATATATCATGACGACATGTGTGACGATTCTACACAACATGATCATCGAGGATGAGAGGGATTTGAATTTGGTATTTTTTTTCTATATACAATGTTGATAGCCATATCAAACCTACCATGAATCCGGACATGATCCAAACATTTATTGAGACGTGGGTACGCATACCCAGTTTCGTGATGAGCTCATTTAACATCAATGTTTTTTGCATTCCAGACCATTTGTTATTTTTTCAATTATTTTGATTTGAACTATTGTTGTGATTTGGATTATTTTTGCATTGTGTGATGTTTAAACATTAATAATTTTGATTTGAATTATTTGAGCTACCCCATTGCCCCGGTGACAACTGGGGAATGTACGCAATATTTTTGTCTTGTATACACACAAAATCCACCCCACTCGGTTGTCTGCCGTGTTTGATGGTCGGAGTTCCTCACTCCCTGTACAAGATATCATAAAACAACAACACAACAACAAAATCATCCAATGCAGGTTGTGTATCTCGGAAGTTATGTAAGAATTTATTAAGCCCAACAACTCTCACGGCTTCACCATGCGCGAGCGCTATATATACACCTCATCCTCGCCCAAACAACCCATCAAGCTGCTATATGGTTCACCCACATTGAAAATGCAATATGTTTCGTTACAACAAATAGTTACTACTAGCAGTTCACAAAATCATGGAAATGATGAATGAAGAGCTGAAAAAAATCAAGAATAATAGGGAGTAGTAGACACCGGGAAATGAGCCATCGTTCTCGAGCTAGCATGCAATATTCTGCGTCTTTGTGTTCTCTCCAAGAGCTTAAAAGAATGTCCATGTTGATAGACAATCCGTGTAAGGGAAACCATGCCCCGGTTTCCCACGCATTGGAAGCTTTCAGGCATTCAAACACGGGCAACTAGATCATCCAGATTGGCGCTCAACAGGTCGACCACAATCACGTGCTGTGAAAGAGGGTCTGCTTGTGAGGTTTTGGTATTGAGGCTTGGGTAGTGCTTTATGGGAATGATGTTAAGGTTGCCTAGCATTTCGGATTGTTTTGGTGGTTGTAGATGGGCCTGGATTGTCCCCTTAGGGATGAACTTCAGTTCTATTCCTGTCAAAACAACTACAGCGATGAAATGGTCTTGTTTATGTAACAATTCTAGTAATTTCTTATCCTGCCCAATAATATGCCAATGGAATCAATGAAAAGTTATTTCTAAAATTTGCACCAAGAAATAGACTTGTTAATTAGATAGATCATTAACCATTCATATGTATAAGTCGTCTCGGAGATCGGCAAAACTTGTGTAACTTTGACTATTAAAGTACTTCAAATTATTCACATGATAAGGCGGAAGTAATATTTTTGAGATTTGCTATGAGAAATGTACATAAAATTATTTTCTTTTATATATACGTATAAAATACAATGGTAAAAAAGTGTATATTGGAGACAATGCCAATATATAAAACATCATGTGTTTATGAACATAATCAAAGATTGAAAGGAAGAGAAATTCATCTGCCCACATATCATAACACTGGCACCAGACAATAATAAGCACGATTAATTACCTTTCCACTTAGTCGTCAACTTCCGCAGGATCTATCCCACTAGTGAATTCTTTAGGGAAAATTGGTTATTACCCATATATAAGTTCACTAGCCTTGGATATGTACCCAAAGTTCATCGTACATGGGTAAAATACCGACTAGGGAATTGGATGCGAAAAAGTAACACTTAGCCCCTCCATTAGCAGGCAAGAAATGACAATACTTTCCCCGACTAATAAACCAGAGATGATCATGAACCGCTGACTGGTTCAGTTTTGATCGGCTAGATCAGAAACTCAAGTTGGGTCATCTTGAGCGTAGGTGGCACCGTCCACCGACGGCGTCGCTGCCATTCCCGCCCGTCATCAAAGTAGTCTCCACCGTCCGTACTTCGCCCGTGTTTTTTCAGTTCTGCTCATTTTGGTATTCTTGTACTTCCCAAAATTCATGCATGTTGTCTACTGGGTTCTAGTGAGTTCGACTTGATTAATATTGTTTAGTGAGTTGCGACTTGGTTAATGTTATGGTTCAAAATCCTGAGGGCGTCGTCTTGTTTTTTGAAACGGAAAAAAAAACAAGACGACGCCCAATTGTCGTCTTGAAGATGGTGATTCCTATGTGCTTTCTCGTGGGCTGGGCTCACACGACATCGTGGTTGGCAGCGGCCAATTGTCGATGTGGAGGTTCCGTGTGGCGTCAGCGGACTTGGCAACGACGATGTTGATGAGCAATGGTGTGGTCGCGGCAAGATCATGTTAGTGCTCCGGCGCGTCCGAGTGTCTTCGTGCTGATCTCTCTAGGCTGTGAAGTCGAAGCCGCTATGTTCCTCAAGCCTCTGCATTTGAGCGGTGTACGATGACCGGCATGGGCAGTCCGGTGGTGAAGATCTTCTTCGGCGCAGGTCTTGCGCATCTCCTTTTCGGAGCTCTCCAGCAGAATCGGAGTTGTCTGCCTCTACACGAAGAGTCGTCTGTTTGGCATAGGCCGGCGCGGGCTTCTCGACGCGACTTCGGTGACGGTCTCCTTGGCGGTCTTCTGGTGAAGTCGGAGTCGCTGCAGGTGTGCAGCTTGATGACGATGACACCGGGGGCAACCTCGACGACGACTCTAGCTTCGGTGGTGTGTGTGCAGCTTGTGTGGGTAGCCAGGGTGGCTGTGTATGCCCTCGCGACGGTCGTGTTCCATGACGGTCGTCGAGAGTGTTGTTTCGGTTTTAGACCAGTTTCCCGCTAATTAACCGGCCAATTCCCACTTCTTATTATTTAATGAAAATGGCAAGTCTTTTGCCTCGGTTTCAATGGTTCAACTCACTGGCGGACGCAGAGGGTGGGCCGGGTGGGCCGTGGCCCACCCAGAAATTTTGAAGATTTTCTTTTACCTACTACGATTCAGACTCCAGAAACCATAATTCGGCCACTTGAGTGAGCGACGAGCAGCCAGGCGAGCGAGCGAACAGGAGTTCCTCAAATCCTATGATCCTATCCTAACGCAGCCTCTAGCAGTCCAGCTCCAGCGCCGCCCGCACTCGCCGGCTGCTCGGCCGGTCGCCCGTCGTGTCGCTCGCCGCTTGGCCCGCGGTCACTTGACCAGAGCTGCAGTATGTCAGTTTCCAGCACCTGATCGAGCCGGAGCGGCCAGCAGCCAACCGGAGGCCGAAAATTCCCAACTATTTTCTAACTTTTGTCTGGATGTCCGCCTGTTGTGCCTTGATGCCCGCCTGTTGAATGCAGCCGTCATGTTTTGCCTGAAATGGCTAAATTCCCAACTTATTTCTAATTTTTGCTTGTGCCGAAGCTAGGAGTACTACACTACTTGTGTTAATTGTTATTATGGACTGATATTTTCAAAATCCCCACTAATATTTGCTCGTGTTTGTTGTAATTGTGGAATTGATTATGAAGACAAATGGTCATAATGTAAGACTTTGTTCATGTTTTCAACTATTTGTATAAGAGTCATGCACATTACAAATATATATATACTGAACTACAATGTTATGAATTCGATTGGCTATTTATGTTATTCATTTGACAATTTTTTATACTACATATATAGGCTCGTGGGATTTTTTTTTTAGTATGCCCACCCTCCAGTTTTTTTCTGGGTCCGCCACTGGTTCAACTGTTCAAGAAAATTAACCTATGTCACTGTTCATTTTTGTATTCATGGTGAAGAAGTATATTAACAAGAGATTACTATAAAGAGCGATTCAATCTAGAAGGAAAGAATGAACCATCAACTGGGCGCAGCGATTCAATCTAAAGTGTCTTTTTCCTCGAGCAATTAAAAGGTTAGACTGTCTAGTTTACAGAAAACACCTTCCAAGTAAATCATAAAGAGATTTAATCTTTTTTATGGCTAGTGAACTTATGGGTAAATAATCAATTTTCCCAAATTTTTAACCTGTAAGCCAAATTTGTCAAGACCGGCACAATAGGAAAAACATACGAATCCAGTTATCAAAATCATCAGAAGCCATGAACAGTAACTTGTTTATGCAACAAAAAAAAGGAAAACACTATGCCTCCGTCGACTTACAAATAGTAGAGTTGATAACTGTCAGATCAAGGTTTTCTAGTCCCTTCTGCACTTGCACAAATTCTGAACTTTGGTCATCGCATGATTCTCAGCTCGCTTAAGAAATAGCCGAGAGAAAAAAAATTATGGTATCTCTAGTCAACACGCCCACACTCCACCATCACACCAAGAGGTAGTTCTCCATAAATTCTTGCTTCATCAAAGGTAATAAAAATTCATGCCATATTTAACCATGTACGGCAAATGAACCATTGGTAACCTTAACAGAGAGGCAAATGTGGATTTCTTCCCATTACAGATTCAATTTACATACAACTGATTACGAATCTTACAGTATCCACTTGCAGTTTACCGTAAGTCTGAACTGATGCACCCTCATTCTCTACAAAAAAAACTTTTCATGTTCACGGAGATGCCGGAAGTATATATGGCAGATACTTCTGGGGAACCGGTGTCGATGCAGTGTGCTGCTAGATTATGTTCTGCAAATATGCATGAATGAATAGTTGTCAGTACAAATCAAGCTGAATCTACTTGGGCTATGTAAGAGCAAATACGCAGAATGAATAGTAGTCAGTTCAACATAGTAAATACTACAGAGTTTTCAAAAGAGGAATAAACTCCTAAAAAGTTCAGGACGACATATCTCCAACATGTCAGGGAATGTTCTGCAAATAGACGTGCGTGAATAGTAGCAGTAAGGATGTAACAAGAAAGGCTATCACAGGGACTTCAAGACAAGTCACAGCAGAAAATATTGCTGAAACAGAAGAATCATATGTAAAAACCTTGTGGTATTCTCTCAGGTTTTTTTAGTGTCGGTCGTTAAGAGTCCTTTTCTGAGAAATATTTTTTACGACACCTGTTCTGAGAACTTCAACAATAAGAAATCGTAGTCTTGATAGTGCTTCCGTGAGCAATTTGACATATCAGAAATTGTAGAGGTGTGCTAATGCTCTTCCTAGATGGAGTTCTTCTATTATTACATACCTTTGGGCTTTACTATCTCTTGCTGCAGTGTGTTGCATCTAATAGTTAATTGTTAGATATTACGATTATCTGGACTTTACAGCATTGTCAATTCTCATATGTTGTACAACAAATAGACTTTGCATTATTTATCAAAAAGTATCAGTTCCATTTCTTTTGTCTACATATTATGTATGGCCACTTGGCTCCAGCAGCTTAAACGTCATATAGATGAATCCAGTCCCCTTTTTTCCATGGAGATAGAGGACAGGACTTAAAAAGCTAGACACATAGGCATTATTCGTTGTCCACCATAAAAAGGCTTCTTTAGTTTGACTCTGTGCCTCTGTTAAATCCCTGGTTCATGTGTAACACCCCGACCATCCCCATTCCCCAGGCCGACAGCTCTCTAGGATCTCTAAACTGGCCGCATAGACCAACACTAGTCTTTCATGCGCACGTTGTCCTCACCCGTGTGCACCCGTAATGAACTTCCTAGTCGGTCACCCATCCCCAAATTGCTCCGAGCAAACCACGCTTAACCTGAAGCTTCGATATGAGCTTACAGAAAAGAAGATGCACCTTGTTAACATTAATATTCTGTCAATTCTACTAAGCCCCGGGTTAGTATGTCACACCCCCGCCTATGTCTCCATTTTGTTTCTTCTTTTCTTTCCTTTGGGTGTGTGTTTGCTGCTGCCCCAGCATTTCGTTCGTTTCGAGACTCGTGTTGGTTGTATCGGGTGGATGCTATATTAATATAGTGGGGCTACGGCCTATTTCGTATGTCACACTCCCAAAAGAACGACGTCTTTGTTGGTCAACCCCAAGTCAGGAACGTCCCATCCAGGGCCGGCATATGTCCCACATGTCCGCGCCCCTGACCCACACACGCCCGTGTAATTGCAAGGGTCGGCTCTGATACCAAATAGCGACTCGCCTGGTAGGATCCAACCCATGTGCATCCACTGTATAGTCCAAGTTGATTTGCTAGCCCGTACATTCACGAGCTGAATATCACAATCATATCTTTATTTATTTTTGCGAATATCTTTATTACAACGTTGGAAGGTTTGAATACATAGTCATTATTACATCAGAAATCCCCGTAGGCCAAATAGCAGCAGAAAAAGGTAAAGTAGTGACTCCAACGAATATGCCCCCATGCAATCTGCTGGAGTATGGCGATCCTAGGCATCACTCTCCACGTTACTCACTGTCATCTTAGCATAGCAAATAGCAGTTGAGTACACCGAATGTACTCGCAAGTCTACATAAAAAATGAATAAAAAAACCTACTAATACATAAAGTTGACAAAAAAATGACTTACTGTTTGCGCAAAAAAGTTTTATTTATCAGTAAGATTTCCAAACATTTCCTTAATCATAATTTTTTGTAAAACCTTTTATAAACGATATATCGCTAGAATGAGGCATACGAGAGCCATACAAGGTCATAAATTTACTCCAGCTAACCTATCTTCTATCTTCTATTAGAGTAGTATAGAATCATAAGATTTCCCAACAAACGCTCATGATAGTAGTATAGCATCATAAGTATTTTTAAAAGAGATTTTGATTCTGAAAACGAAGATGAGAAGAGACATTCCCTAATCCATTTACTCAGTTGTTCACCCTTGACCGTGGGAACTACTAATCGATTAGTTTACACTTTGCAGAGGTTGTACACATTTCCCAACATTACACGACCATCCGTCTTGTCTTACCTCTCATTTGTGCAAGACTGTGACATAAACTTCCGTAGTCGGCGAACTATCTATTTATGGGCCCACCCCGTGCCAAAATTGGTAATTACTACGCTAGAACTCTAATAGCATGTGATTGCACAAATAACTATGTAAAGGAAGAATTAAGTTTTTTCTTCTTTTGGGGCCCTTGGGCGGCAGTCCCCATCAATCCTAAGTCTATCGGAGCCATATCAACTATTCAACTCTAGGTCATGACCTTAGGCTTGAACACGTCAGAAAAACATTTTAGTAAGTTATTTTTAAAATTCAAAATTTCCTTTATACCTTATCTATCAATTTTCAAATTATTGATTATTTTCCCTTCAAAACATGTAGATGGCCATCGACATGTTCACCCACCACATTCAGAGGGAAAACGAGTTTGGACGACAGTTGCAAGACGTGTGCGAAAAGCTGGAGTTGAGTTGCCACGCGTAGAGTTCTTTGGAGAGAGGTACCAGATATATGGTATTCTAGAGAATTGGGTCATCCTGATTAAGGTACGTGAGAGGTTCCGCGCTTCGGGCGCCTCATGGCAAGATGGTCTAAACTCTGCTGCCCAGTAGACCCTTGAGCGCCTATGCAAGATCTATGAAGCAAATCTGGTGGATACCGTCTTTGAGATGCTTGGCCAGAGGACCTGCTTTGGGAGCAAACTAGTATTCCTTCTTACATTGGTGGATTACGACGCCTCTACTGCGTCTAGGGGCATATTTCTGCTTCGGATAACTTTACCTATGAGACGAGGGACGCAATGGACGCCGCAAGAGTGAAATGTAACTCTTTAAGGAGGAGCGTCGACACCTACAAGAGAAGGTTGCCGTGCTCCAAGGAAAGGTAGAGGATCAGAAGACGAAGATAGATACGCTTGAGGTTAGGGTCTCCATTCTGGAGGAGGAGGAGATTGAGGAGGCCAAGGATGAAGGAGAACATCTCCAAGACATCCTCGACAACGATGCACTCATCAGCGACGACGATGATTCTCTACGCCATATTCAGGCTCGCTCTCATGACTATCGGGGTATCGTAGCCATCGTCGTCGCTAATGAGTGTATCGTTGTCGAGGCGGTTTTGGAGTTGTTCTCCTTCATTGTTAGCCTCCTCAAGCTCCTCTGTCAAAGTGGAGATCATGTCCTTGAGCGTCTCTATCTTGGTATTTTGCTCATCTACCTTCATTGGAGAGTGTCAACCTTCTGCTGCAGGTGTCGACGCTCGCCTTCAGAAGGTAAATTTCTTCTCTTACATCTGGTGCATCCCTCGTCTCATAGGCAAAGTGATCCTAAACTGAAATGTGCCGCTAGACGCAATAGAGGCGTCGTGGAAAGCTAGTTGGCTGCCCAAAGCATGTCCTCTGGCCAAACATCTCAAAGGCGGTATCCACTATATTTACTTCATAGAGCTTGCATAGGCGCCCAAGGGACTTCTGTGCAGTAGAGTTCACACCATCTTGACATGAGGTGTCTACGGTGCCTAAGTTGAAGCCATTCATACAAGAACCTCTCACGTCCGTGTAGCTTAACCAGGATGACTCAAGCCTCTATAAGACCATCTCTCTAGTACCTCTTTCCAAAGAACACGTGTGGCAACTCCAGCTTCTCATACAGGTCTTGCAACAACCGTCAAAACTCGCTTTCCCTCAATGTGTTGGGTCAACATGTCGACTGCAATCTACAGGTTTTGAAGAGTAATCTTGAAAATTTATAAACAAGGTATAAAGGAAATTTTTGTATTTTAAGAATAACTTATTAAAATAGTTTGTTTCACAAACACGTCCAAGCCTAAGGTCACGAGACCAAGAGTCAACATGGCTACGAAGACTAAAGAATAGTGGGGATCACAACCCAGGGACCTGAAAAAAAGAATAAGCTTAAGTCTTGCTTTACCCGATTATTTCGTAAGACCACATGCTATTATGGGCTCTGGTGTAGTAATTACCTAGTGAAACCTACTTACGGGACCGGGACCGTCATCGGTATGAGATTTTATCTATTTTGGCACGGGCGTGCCCAGAAATAGGTAGTTAGCTATTTGGGAAAGCTTATGTCACGCCTATTCTGGACAAACATGCTATGACAAAATGGATTTTCATGTCATGTGGGGAAATGTGTACAACCTCTACGGAGTGTAGAACTAATCGATTAGCCGTGCCCACGGTCAAAGGCGAAGCACTAAGTAAATGGATTTGGGAATGTCTCTTCTCATATTTGTTTTCAGAATCAAAATCTGTTTTAAAAATATTTATAACCCTATACGGTTCTCATGAGTTGGTTTTTGCGGAAATCCTATGATCCGATACGGGCTCGCATAGGAGATAGGTTAGCTGGAGTAAACGTGTATGGCTCTCATAAGCCTCCTTCTAGCCTATATCATTTATAAAGGTTTACACAAAATTGGGATTAAGCCAAATGTTTGAAAATCTTACTTAGAAATAAAACTTGTTTTGCGCAAACAACTAAATCCAATAAGCCATTTCCTTTGCCAACATTATCCATGTATTAGTAGGTTTATTTTTCATTTTTGGTGTAGACTTACGAGCACAACGTACTCAACTGCTGCTTGTCATGTGCAGATGATAGTGACAAAACGTGGAGATTGATGCCTAGGATCATGATACTCATGTGTCATATTTGCTAGAGCCCCTACTTTATAGTTTTTTTGCTGCTATTTGGCATACGGGCTTTCTAATATAATAATGACTATGTATTCAAACCTTTGCAAGGTTGTAATAAAGATATGATTGTGATATTCATCTCGTGAATGTGCGCGCTAGCAATCCCCTGAGACTAGTACATTGGATGCACATAGGCTTGGATCCTACCAGGTCCGGGTTGCCACAATGTCTTTCCAATAGATATATACCCGAAATTCCCTATCTATTTAGTTACCAGCCCCTCTTTCAAATGAATTGCTGGCATACATGAAGCATATTTACTACATGTTATCGGAATGTTCTCTTCAATTGTATATGATTACAACTTGTGACAAACCATACATTTTTATATGATGTTCCGGATAACCAAATTGTATGTTGTAATAAAACACTTCCAGAACCTGTCATTTTTATGTGATGCTCCACATTTTTTGAGTGTTTTTTCGGCTTACATTACATGAAGAGGTGCTACTGCGAGGCGGCCGACAGCTTGACTGCTTGAGATAATCTTTGTTCGGCAGCCCCAACATTATTGCTATTACCATTACCACTAATTCAGTGCCTATAGTCGCATTCATAAAAAAAACAGTTCTTATGGTCAACCTGAAGGGAGCTATGACAATTTCCAGTTTCCATACTAACCTATTGCACCATTAATGCTAAAATTCTTAACTTCAACTGTTCATTTATTTTTGTTAGTTTGATCCAAAAAAGGGTCCTAAAACTTCACCTTACCGATGGTCCTTTCAGGCATAGCCCTAATGTTTTAGTTAAGCCAATTGCCAAATCTATAATCACAACATAATTTGATGATTCGCTACGTACCTAATCCTTCATTGTGGTAATGGCAATGCCACACTAACTGATTAAGCCAAACTTACGAACGATCCTCAACAAATGGGTCTACATTTATAGTTGAACTGAAAGTACTGAAGCAATAGGCTCATCGCAACAACAACAAAAACACTGGCGTAGGTGGATGCTAGTAAGGCATAAACAAATTTAAAGTCAGGTTTTCTGCTGGATCGGATAACTACAAGCAAATTGAAATGCTAAAGCTTAAATCCGAACAGTCTGAGGTACTAACAAGCAATACAAACAGCTGAATTTGCATCAGGCTCCAAGCTGTGTCATACAATTAATACCGTAAAAGTATGCAACTATCAAAGAGACATGATAGCTACAAGTAAGTACTCACCTAACAGTAAATTCAAAACAAAACAAAAAAAAGTACTCACCTAACAGCACGAAAGCGAGCCAGCGCCAGGGGAAGGCAGGGAGATCACAAGTCCGGCAAGCGCTGCGCCTGATCCTCGCGCTGCGTATCCTCCTGCAGCTGCTGCGCCTCCTTGGCCTTGGCGAGCATGTGCGCCTCGTACCTCTGCAGCCTCTCCTCCATCTTCACCTGCGCGCGCAGCACACGACAAGAAGAGGCGGAAAGTCAGCGCCGCGGCTTCGACCAACCGCGGTAGAGGGGCGGGAAGGGGGACGGAAATGGCGGGATCTGGCGTGCCTTGTAGGAGGTCTCGATGCGGTGCATGACGTAGAAGCCGAGGCCGCCGCCGAGGATGGTGCCGGCCATGATCCGTAGGTACGCCCACCGACGCGACCCGGGCGGTGCCATTGCTCGTAGAACTTGCGCCGTCGCCGACGCCTGTAGAGGTGGATGGGGTGGCTGGCTCGACGGGGATTTCGCCGACGAGCGGAGAGAGATGGAGGGGGAAGGGGAGGATGGCGACTTGGGAGGCGGCGGAACGGTGGAGCCGTGGAGGTGGAGTGACGGCTGATGGCCGGGCTGAAACGACGGCTGCTTCTAGCCCATGGACTTCTCTAGCAAAAACCAGCAGGCCTTCTCCAGCCCAGTCCAGCCGTACGCATTCTACCACGGTACCACCCACCACACAAAAAAAAACTTAGGGCCCTTTGATTCAAAGGAATAGGATAGATTTTTTGGAGGATTGCTTTCAAAAAGAATTTTTGGAGGATTGGTTCTATAGGGAATTTTCCTATTGAAGTTGTGTGATTCATAGGATCCTATCCCATCGGAAAGTGTTATTTGCTATCGGGCAACAGTGATCCCTCCTATTTAAACAATTTAAAAATCATATTTGTGAGTACAAAAATTCTGAAAAAAAACAAGGATGTAACCAATGATATATCCCACGAACGTGCTAATTTTTAATTAGAGATAGTTTATATTTTGGGCTACACAAAAATAACAAACTGATAAAACTTAGAAATTTGAATATATGCATACTCAGATCTACACTATTGTCATTTTTGTGTAGCTCAAAATACAACGTATTTGAAGCTGATATTTTGCACGTTCATAGGATATATCATTGGCTGCCTCCGGATTTTTTTCAGAATTTTTTGGAACTTACAAATATGATTTTTTAATTTTTTTAATAGGAGTGAGCACTGGAGCTCGGGAGTCAAAAATCTTCACTCCCTATCCCATAGGAATTATTCCCATAAGAATATTGTAGTGCAAATCCTATAGGAAAAAAGAATGTGAGTTCTAGCCTCATGGAAATTCTTTCACCACAATTAAAGAGAATCTCTCTTCCCATAGGATTCAATTAGACATGCCACTCCAATTCTTTAGGTTTCTATTCATATATTTCTCCTAGCCTATGAATCAAATGAGCCCTTAAAGGCGCACAACGAATGAAATACTCCTTCCAGCCCAATATGCAGCAATTTCAGCACCCTATGAAGCACAATGTGTGATCATTTTTACAACTAAGTTTATTTCGTGAATTTCCAATGTTGCATACACATTTCAAAACTGCAACAAAGTCGCACATTTTTTGTTGAAAAAACACATGCGGAAAGTTGCAAGGTTTTCTCGGCGTTTGCTACAAGTTTGTTTTTTCCCCCGATTTTTTTATGTTACATATGTGATTTCAAATTTTAACAACCTTTTTTCACACGCCAGATGTTGCAATTTTCCTGGATTTTTGCTACAACTTTGTATGTTTTTCTAGATTTTTTTTACCAATGTTTTATGTGTTTTTCTAATGCTGCAAGCACGTGGATTTTTTGTTTTAATCATTTGTAATTTTTGTTGAAATATGTGATGATTTTTGTTTCAACTTAATATGTAGAATTTTTTTGTCGCTTTACCACTTTTTTATTATTGTAAATACATGGGTTTTATTGTAACTGTTTTTGTTTTTTAATTGTTAATATTTTGTGTTGGAAATCAATCTGCAGGAAAAAATTGTTGTTGAATCACTTTGTTATAGCATTACTTTTTTCAATAATGCAACGATTTGTTGCATTACTATATATATTTTTTACGTGTGTGAGGAGTTCTGCTACAATACTCGAAATTTTGTTGCGATTAGGGGATAATTTTTGCGGTGATATTTTTGCTGTAAATATCGAGTAGCTCTGTGGCAACATGACACACCTCTTAGTTTAGGTAGAATTTGTACCACGGGTCGATTTTCCAAAAGTTGAGAATAAAATGGAAAATCACACTATGATTGATTCTTGTTGTTGGATGTCGATCGAATGGTTGTAGATAGGATTCCTTTGATTCATATGGAAGTTCACAAGATTTTTGAAAGGTTTGATCACATAGGAATTTCGTTGCTCGTTTGATTTATAAGATTGGTCTGTAAGATTTTTTTTCTCATAGGAATCATTTTACTACATCACATAACAAATCTAGCATTCACTCCAACCTCTTTTTTATAATTTCTTTGTTTTTCATATATCGTCAAACACTCTCTAGTTCAAATTCATGTGATTTGCTAATACTATAAGATTCAACTGGGCATGCCACTCTAATTCTTTTATTTTTCTTATTCCTGTGTTTTTCTTATCGTGTAAATCAAAGAGGCCTAAGTTATAGAAGAATTTTTTATTACAGTTGGGAGTAAATAGATCAAACCATATGCGTTCATACGGAAATTTTGTTTGCTTCGTCGACTCTACGACTCTTCTCGGTCCCTCACCCCAACCAACTCAAACGGCGGTAGAAAAAAAAAATACTCCGACGGCGGTATGCTCCTCGTCGACGGCGAACATGTCTCCTCCTCCTCCCCCTCCGGCTCCTCCCCCACGGTGTGTACAGTACGCCCATGCGCGTGCACGTTGACATGTGCTGTCTCTCTCTCTGTGATCTTATCGACACCCGGTTCTTGCAGGGAAGCAGCGGGAGGGAGCTCGTGGCGGCCCTAATGGGGAACCCCGGGCTCAGGGCCGCGTCTGAACGGCTCAGCGCCGCTCCGGAGAAGCGCATCTCGTCGGGGCCGGAGGAGCCAAGGCACGTCTACGTGTTCCAGAGGGAGTACGCCACGGTGGATCCAGCGCGCGTGGAGGTGCGTGCTTAGGTCCTCGCGGTTTGATCGGGTGATTTGGGGATCCTTGGTCTGATCTGCGTCGTTCGGATCAGTTTTTGCATCCTGGAAATTCGCCTACGGGATAACTGTTGCTTCCTGGTAAATGGGGATTAGGGAGGCACTCCTGGAGTTCACTTTAGTAGTTAGATGCGTGTTTTGATAAATTAACCCAAATTATAATGTTAGTTGGTTTGGCTTATGATCATTAAAGGGCTACTGGATAGTAATTCTGAGTTGTAGATGTATTTTTACTAAAGGATATATGTTCTCCTACAATAGGAATGTCAACTTGTAGGAATTCCAATCTTACCTTGCAGATATGCCTAATTTCCTGGTTAGTTATGAGTTTGTGTTGCTGATAAGGTCACATCCTCTCTTTTTTATGATTAAGGTCACATCCTATTAGAGCATATTATCATTTTCTGTTGTATTGCACTCACTTTGCCCTTATTCTTATAGTGATTAAAGCATTGTTATGTGCAGACTATTCAAATTTGCATGACTTGTGAGTTAATCAGTTCTTTTGCATCTGTAGTTAGTGGGCACAGATGAGATGACTACATGTGTGGGTGTTGTAATTCGCAACAACAAGACTGGAATGTAAGTGAAATGAAGCGAGTGTTTTATCTGACCCTGTAAGACTTTGGTTTCTTGCGAAATTCAAATTTCATATATTTTCCCAACCCACAAAAAGAAAGACATGCATTAATTTTCTTAACTTCTATTAATTTATTTCAGGACTTCTGTTAGCCATATGGACTTTCCAAAGATTGTAGATGGAGGGTTCAAACAGATGCTAGAATTACTTGGTGATGACAATGCACCATTTGATGTTTGTCTCTTCACCAGTATTTCCCCCTCAATATATGCAATAAGCAGTCAAGCACCTTGGGAACATTCTTACTAGCATTTGCTTACAGGTTCACCTGATTGGTGGCTTCGATGATGCTTCTACAAAGGTTGAATTCATAGCTGTTGGGTGGTTAAATTTCTTTTAGATTTCTTGTTTGTCACAGTATACATGAGGAACTAACTACCATTATTCGCCCTGCAGGTAGTCCATTCTTCTGAAGGGAAGCGCAGCAAACAGGAAGGATACTCCCATCCACTTTGTTGCAAGATAATTGAAGTGCTGCATAAATCCGAGCAACAATTCCACCTTCGGTCCTTTTGTGTTCTTGGGAACAACACTATGACTGATTCTTATGGCAATGCACGACCAATAGTTGGTGGATTTGTGGTTAGTGATTTCCTCACATCTGAATCTACTAAAACATTGATTAGTAGTTTTTAGTACCAGTGAACGCCACTTGTAAAAAGAAACTTCGTAAGTTGTGTCACAAAGGAACATTTGAATGTTAATCCAAAAGGAGAAGGAAAAAGTGGGATGGGAAATTCTATTTTGTATGCATCTCAGATTACCATTTCATTCGCTAGTTTGTGTAATCTGGAACTATTCCCGCATGTAACAGTTATTTTAAAGCATTTTGAAACATACCCCACTTTAGAGAAAGTTTTCTCAACCCCTGCTGTCTTTAGATGCAAACATCATCTGGGGTTGTTACTCCCGCAAGCTTTGACATGGCTTCAAGGGCCCCTGATGAAATAGTCAGAAGAATTCGTGTGAGTGTTTCTTCTTACGATCCAAGTTGGAAGGGACGGTTACTGGAGACTTACGACACGCACGCTGATATTTTCCAAATTGCCCCTGCCTGCTGGTTCGTCTCTTATATATCTTTATATCAATTTCATCATGTGCGTAATAAATTGAAGATCTCAGTACTTTATAGCTACATATTCAGCCTCTTTGTCTTTAAGTATTGACCTTTTGCCCCTGAGCATTAATCTATGGACATAGGCATTAGGTGACATCACACAGGTTGCTTTTTGGTTCAGTCTGATCTTCAAATTTTCCATAGGTGAAGTAGTACAGCTTTAGATTGGAAAGAAATGTTGGATGTTTTCATTATTGCAATAGGACGTTGCCTGGATTGTTGTAATCCCACTCCATTGTTTTATGCCCCCTACCCGTATGCATGAAATGATCTACAGTGGTTTTGTCACTTTCTATTATTCATTAGTGAATTGAACATGTGCAGGAATCATTCCTATTCATGGGCACGCCATGTTCAGGCCCAAGAGTCGACCACTATCATATTCCAACATTCAATAAAATTTATAAATGTTTGCGGAAAATAAACAAATAAAATAAAAAATTCAGGCTTTGATCCTCGCCCAGTTTCTGTCATGAACACCTTAGATCAGGAACAGAAGGAAATATCTTCAAACTGGCTATTTTAATAGTGGGAATTCTATTGTCATGCATATAAACTGCGTCTTGCATAATACTATGGAAATTTTTATTATTGTACATATTACAGATGCTAAGTACTTGTGTCTCCCTACTTTGTTAGTTAACTAACTATTCCGTGTGATATACCTGTCTCTTCTCGTGCTTGTATAGGATGCCAGACTGGGCAGAAATAGCATCCTCACTTAACGAGCTTTCAGACTCTGAAATCCTGCTTCAGTGCTCCACTTCTCCAGCTGCAGAACCACCTCATTTTGTGGAAACTGAGAGAAGGTGTGTTTTCCCTATATCCAACAAATTAGAAACGGTATTGCATGAACCATTTTTTATCATGTGTTAAAAGTGTGTGATATTTTTGTTTATTTTGGTATGACTAATGATTAGCTAAGATCACCTTCATGAATGACTGTGTTTTCAGAATTGAATGATACTTTCTTGTTGTAGGATATGGAAATACTTGATGGAGAATCCAGACTGGGAAGACACATTCCCAACGTACAAGCCTCGGGTCTTCCATTGGACCAATGATGGAAGGTGGTCAAGGCACTCTTAGCATCATTCTGATCTTTTCATCTGTTGGCGATCTACTATCGGAACATGACGAGCCTCACACATCTGTTAAGATTTAGGAACAGTGACAGATTACGGTCACACCAGCACCTCTGCGATCCCAGCCAATTTCACCATTTCCATACGCCTTTCACCTTCAGTTTTCTCATGCATCTGCCTTGGTGATTCAGGAATCATTTGGATTCTCCATAAATGTAATGGTGAGAATCCGGTCTGAAGTTGTTGTGTTTAGCACGGTTGGTACACCACATCGTGGTTTCATGCATATTAAATCAGCATTTTGACTGCTTGAGGGTTGGATTGTTTGCATGCAACTTCCTATTGTGGTTGTTTGCAACTGTGTCTGAAATATCTAACACTCAAGTTTGGTCGCTGTGTTCTGCTCGAAAGATTCAGGTGTTGTTTGGTTTCCTGCCCGTGTAGCGGAGTTGACATCACCAACCTTCGGCAAATTTCAACAGATTCTGCCACTGTTCAGTTTTACACCTAAATTTTGGTGATGTGTTATTTCCTTTGGTTTATTGGTTCATTTTAAGCCAAACTGGTTCAAAATCTGAGCATCCTATTTGGACACTACCTGGAAAATGTGATGCCCAATTACAATAGTACGGTTGCTACTCCCTCCCGTCATTAAAACGATGACGTTTTGGACGTAGTATTAGACAACCTGTTGAAACTTGACCAGCCATTCCTAAAAAAAATCATTGGAAGTGTGAAAATCGTATGCTTTGATTTGTGTCAAAATACTTTTGTCAACTGATGCTGCTATTAGATTTGAGAACTGTTTGTAGTAGAAATAATAGCGCAAGTTACTTTTTTTTTTTACTGTAAGCAAGTTACATTTTGGAAGCCATTTCTCAGATGTCTCGCTTTTAGAGACAGGTGGGATGTTGGATCAGGTCCTCTCTTTGTTCTAGGTATCCACGCTAATGTCGCCAGAGAGCTCCGGGGATAACTAACAGGAGGGAGAGAGAAAGGTTCTTGACTCGCGAGGCCAATGGTGGCATGTGTTGGATGTCATTCCGAGAACATCAACAAATGTTAGGTTGGACGAGGGATAGGCCATGATAGAAAGAAAACATGTTAACGGCAAAGGGATTAAGGCGTGTCTCCCTTGTGGAGCATGTTTTTGTTTTCTGGAGAGAAAATGTACATGTTTTTCATAAGCATTTCGCGATATGCATTCAACATATTTGTTTGGTTTATTTTGATAATTTATTAACTTAGGTATCTAAAGGTCGGTGACTAGGTTAGAGCAGCGACCAGAGAGGGGGGGGGGGGTGCAGGACGAGTAATAAGCTTGATGATAGCTTGACGAGATGACAAAAGAGGGAAGAGGACGTGGGTGAGCGGGAGAAGGTAGATGGTGGTGGTCTTCCCTCGTTTTGAATTCGGGTGACTTATGATTACTATATACATAGCTTGGATCCGACTATACCTGGCCATTTATCGGACCGGGCGCAGAAAAATCCAAGCCTGAGCCTAGCCCGACCGTTGCAGAAATCTGTCTCGAGCCCGACAAACCCGACTAGGCCGGCCGACCCGGCCCGATCCTAGCTTATTCACGTTTTTGTTAAGCCTGAGCTCGGCCGACTTGACTATCAGGCTCGAAAATCAGGCCCGAGCCCGGACTGAGATTTTCTGGCTGAGTCAGGCCGTCCGGGTTGCCCATGGCCAGGTATAGCGCCGATGTCAGTTCGAGTGTTGGATTCGGTTGGCGCCAGATGCACAAACTTGGCTCCATTTTTGTTGGTGCCGAAGCGATGGGTCAAATTTAGAAATAGTTATATGGACAGGCCATATTTGGTAATTAGTTTCGGACAGGGCCATTTTTGGCAAAAAAAAATTTAAGGAAAAAGACAAAACTGGCTTTGAACCCAATCTCCAGGCAGATCCTTCTCAGAGTTCTGCTACTACAACACCGTTAAACGGCACTAGAGGCTGGGGCGCCCCTCGGGGCGCCCCTCGGGGCGCCTCCTTGCCGGTCAGGGGCGGCCCAATCACGTCCCATTTGTTTACAGATTTTAGAATTGTATACGATGTGTTTGTCGTTGTGGAATGGTTGGAAACCGGTCATTCTTTTGTATGCGGCCTCGCGGGGTATTTGCAGTCCAATTGCCATGCACGATGTCATTTGGTCATTGATTTATAAGCTACGTCGACATGTTGAAAAGCCACAGGTCTTGTAGTGGCCACACACTCTGCGATGATATTAAGCTCTTTATTCTCTAATCTTGCTAGCATAGGATCGAGTAAGTTTACAGTGAATTTTCAATAGTTAGTTTTGAAGGCTAGAGAACATCAGCGAAGGACACCGCCGGATGCTGTCCCCGTCCGCGCGGGGCGCCGACCCCTCCGGTGCCGATCGCCATCTCCGGCCGCTCACGCTGGCGCGCAGGTCTCCGGCCACGCAGGCCCGTCCGGCTGCCGTCTCATGTTCCTCCGTGGGTGCTAGCATAGCTGCAGCAGCCAGGGCGCCGTCGCGGTCGTCCGACCGTTGCCACACGTGCTCGCGAGCTCCGCCATGCGGGGGCGGCGACCTCGCCGGGGAGGCGCGCGGCGGCGGCCGGGCAATGGAGGCGCACGGGGACGGCGACCTCGTCGGGAGCAGCACGCCGGTGGAGAGGACGGGGCACGCCCACATCCTGTTTGTTGTAATGACATGTGATGCAAGAGCCATATGTAAACAGATAAAATATTGAAGGCGAAAACATACCATCCATAAAATATTCAGGTGCAAATGTCACAGTAAAGATGTGAACGTCGGGATAGTCACCTCATTTCAAAATAAGAAACATATCAAGAAGATTCACTTGCCAACGAGCAAAAAGTAACTAATCTCCATGATCTCCCATGAAGTGCACAATAAAGACAGGTTGCGCCACTCATCTGACCACCAAGAGCACATATGTACATATTGGCACATACTTCATGAAGTATGAACTATCCATGATCTAGCAAAGGCCTACAAGAGTCAGTCATGCATATTTTTGTACAGAAGTATTGTAGCAGCAACATATGAGGTACAGTACAAAAACTGAGAAGCAGCACGAGTCATGAACCTTCAACGAACGAGCAGCCTAAAGAATACTTAAATGGCACCCTTAGTCAAAGAAAGTAGACTAATCTAAGGAAATGACACTTGAAAAAAGCATACAGAATGAACTCTTAAGCTTGAAAATAGATTTTACAACTACAAACCATAGTCAGGTAAATTACCTGAACCACCAGACCCAAGAGGAGCTGAAAAGGTTCCAGACTCAGCAACCTAAACTGCCCACTTACTCAAATTTGTTTTTGTCTTCCTCTCAGATAGGTTATAAACAAATATGATACCTGATGAATAATCATGGAGGAGGTGAATACAGGACCAGTATCTGTTCTTTTAAAGGGGTATATCTACTTGCTCAGGAAAACATGAGCCACATATCTAAAATCAATCAGGTACAGACATAACAGAAAATGCATGGATTTTGTCAATATAATAAACGGAAAAGTCACAACAAAAGAAGCTAATATTTACACCTTTCGCTGGCTGAGAAGATTAGCTAAACGGGGAACAACAGAGATTGAATTTGCTCTCGTGAGTTGAACTGGTAGCAAAATGGCAAATTTCTTCAGTGTATTTTTTGAGAAGCAAATGATATCACATTAGTTTACTTGCTTCAACATCAACTGTACATCAAACTGTTTGGGCCGATCCAGAAACGGCAGAACGTTTCAGAACGAGATGTGTCATTGTGCCAATGAAGTTTCCCCACCACCTGGAAATAGGGAAAAATTGCCATCTCCAGGAAAACTAAATAACAACAGGTGAACTTGTAAGAACAATATTGAGCATTTCTACAAGTCTATGGCGATGGTACGAAAGCTAAAATCTCTGGATCACTTCAAATAATATTTTCCCAGACTACTCTAATCTAGTAGTGAGTATTCCAAAGTACGTACGATCAAAGAGCAATGAAAAAACATTATTATGGTTCAGAGAACATCCACACCAGCCTAACTGTGAGATCAAATTGACTAAATGGTTTTGACAGTTGGAGGGTTCAAATTAAATAGTTTCTCGAAATTAAGGTTGAAAATCCGAACTTGGGGGAAAGTTAAGGTATTAAAAATATACTTTTCTCTGATCTAAAACTGGGATCGTGTTTTACTCCACGCAAGCAGATCTTTGATTATTCTTTAATTCAAATCATCTCCTTTTTCCTTAAATGAGATCATGGCAACTAATGATGCAGATCCATTTAATTATTTAGTCTCCATTAATCCGAGGAAGAAATAATCACCTTGCTCATCTTCTTCTGCACCAAACTCTTCCTGTAGATTCACGCCTTCTCTTCTTTCCAGCAGAGATTAAGAGGGTAGGAGAGAGGTAACTGGACTACTGGAGCAGTTGGGGCAAGAGGCAGTGGCTGTCGGCAGCGGTATCAAAGCGGTGGCCTTTCCTTGCATATTTTTTCTCCTCTCATTCACCACATACCTTCACAATATATAAGTAATCTTCATTGGAAGACAAAGACTCAGTATAAGCTTCTACAACATAAACATACGAAAGGAAGAAAACTAACTACATACAAATGAATATCTTGGAAAAACTCGAGTTTTTCTATCCATGGCATAAATTAGTCAAGGGATCTATTCTTCCTAAAAATTTGTACAATATCGAGTTGTTGACCCAGACTGCTTATTTTCTCAGAAGCTTATGTGTTGACAGAAAAGAACTCATGTTTGGAGTTAAATTAGGTGGAGACGTGGAGTGTATGATGCTTTCAAATATTCTCATTGCACTACATGTTATTGCAGAAAAAATACAAGGAGGATACCGAGAGAGTAGAAGCTTTGCCTCCAATCTTAGCACATAGATATTTATTTACCTTTGGAGGCTCAAATTGTTTAGTATAGCAGCAAGGTAGCTGACGAGTTGAGTGAGAAAGATTCAGATAATGAAATGCTCAAGCTTCGGTGCAAAAGATAACATATCAATATCTATATGATTATATCCTCTGCTATTTAGTTTAATGTAAGCTCTAAAAGGCCCATGTCTATTCAGAAATACCGACCAAATTCAGAACTGAAGTATATGAGCGAACAAGCATTCAAAATACCAGAACCGTGAATTAACTACCTGCCAATTGTAGCCATTGGCGACAAGCACGACATCCATCACGAGCACATTGTCGTTGGTCCACATCCGGGAAAACTCAGTTTAGATGACCAGGGCGGTAGGCGGAGGAGCCAGGGCAGCAACAAGCACGGTGCTGGTAGGAGGAGATGATACCGAGAAAGCATGACTTGGGCGTGCCGTCCACATGGTTCTGATCATTAAAAAAAAGCTCAATCCTGCACAAGATCAACAGATCTAACAAGCAATTAGGATGCAATAATCCCCACAGAGAGTAACTAACTATATGATCATACCAAAGAAAAGTAAAGCCATGGATGGACAAATGCAATCTTTCTCTTGTCCTTTTTCCATCAACCATCTCGGCATGACCTCCTGGCCGGTTAGTTGCTGTCTAATCATGACCTATCACATTTTAAATGGTTTTTCATTGTAAAACATAGTTTTGGTCCGTTGCTGCCGAATCACATCTCAAGCTTTATGTTAAGTTCTGGACACAGATTTACGGAGGCTGGGACACGACTTCTAAATCAGCACATATTATTACAGAGTGATTGTTTGTCTGTTATTTGTAGTGACGCCAATAAAACAAGGTTGGAGATTCAAGGGAAAAAATGCCTCAAAAGTTGACATGGAAAAGTTAGTTGTTTAACACACGCGAAGAGACACTTATATGGCTGTCGAACAAAGCTCCCAGATTTGCAATTTAGCATAGTACATAATATTGAGGTTCATTATACTCATCTTTTGAACTATCTTCCTATTTCTAGGTAAGAGCAGAAACTTAGCGAGACCGTTCAGAAGGCATTGCAATTCTATTAATTTCATTGTATAAATAAGAAGCACACATGTGTTCAACACTCGATCTATATTTTTCGTGTCTTAACTGCAAAAGCTTCTCTGAGCATGATGCCCCTATATAATTTCCAACTTAGCTATTTATGGCATGCAAAAGTCACATATGCAGTCTAGTCAAATAAGATATATCTCTTCTTTTTTTGGGTGTATTGGTAATGAATAGTAAGAACTTGGACATAGAAAACCTGCCAGGTCTTACATTACACATCTAGAAGTTTCAGGGACAATCACCTGCGCAACGTATCAGTACTGGCACAGGCCGGATCAGAACACCTATATCCAGCACCGTTGAGAATAGTGGTTTGTGGCAAATTACGCAAGAAAAGAAAACCGCCAGTGCTCTACAGCGCTAACCTAAGACCTTATTGTAGAACTGGTGAGCGGTGACCGACGCCTATGTATATTGTCCCTGCAGCCTCGATCTGACTATATAGATGAACCTGTGCGAGAGGCGAAATAGTCAAAAATTCCATTGAAGTAATACAGCATTTTACCTTGCTATTAGTAAGATTTATTGCATTTCTTAAGAAAACCTGAGACAACTCCTTGCTGCACTGAAAAGCTTTAGTACCTTCAGAAGAAGCCCTTCTTCTTGAAGCGAAATATAATCTCTCCAACCTAGAGGCAAAGAACATATGTTATATCCGAAGCGAAACATACAAGAGGTACCAAACACTGAGAAAAGTCAAGAAGCACAAATCAGACCACGTTGAACACCATCAGGTTTGATCATAATGTAGGAGAAAAAAATTGTCTTTGTTTCGCAGCAGACATCTAGCTGTTTCACACGCAGTGAGAGGTAACCAACAATTCGATCTCCTATGCACCAAAGCAAGAAGTGGCAACCAGGCTCCAGGACGACATTGAACTTCCCAAAAGTTCCTTTGATGGCTATAGTTAATTGATCAACCTGAACTAAACCCAAAAAGGCCCGCACACAAAGGAAAAGAAAGATAGCCATCATAAAGTTCTGGTATAGAAAATCATAAATGTTAACTGGAGACTACAAAGGCAAGATTATTTGTTCGCCATCAAGGATACCCAAACTTTTAGCTGATTTAAGATATAGCAGCATGCAGCAGAACACAAACATGGTAGCTAGCCTACCAAGTACCACTTATTTGAACCATCAGCAGATCAACTGGATATTCTAATTTACAAGGCACACATTCTGACAGGTGGTTTAGTTTCTTTTCCCTTGCTGTCATCAGATGCCAATTAAGCTTGTGAAATTAAGTACATAATGTATGAATAAAATGCCATCACACGGTAAGTTAAAGCATGGCAAACTGTGTCAATAAATGTATCAGTTATCAGTAATGGGATAAAATAATGACAAGACTACAGATAGATGATGTAGTAATTTCTTTGTTACAGGGTCATCATTTATCTAAAGAAACCTGCAAAGCGTTTTATTGAAAAATATTCTGAAAAGTGGAATGTATACATAAATCAGCTAAGCCTATAACACGATTACTAATTTAGATAGCCAATTGGCCATGTAATCCATGTTCAGAGTTGAACTACAACAAAACAACACCTCCACACAAACAAAATCATCAGTAAAATTTAATATCTTCACTCATGCAGGGGTGCTCTACAACAGTGATTATCATGCGTGGATGCTCTACAACAGATTATTTGCAGGTACCTAATTCCCCTTCCAACACGTATAAATCCTTGCTATACAACCAATTCTTATTCAATCTATAAATGCATAAACCTGGCTGGTGTGTAACATGTTCTGCTCTACTATACTCTCATAACACACTGAGAGATATAACAATAGACAAATGGAAGGGAGCGCTTGTTCCAACCATCAGGTCAACACAGAAAAAATGAAACTGAGATGGGGCAGCACTTACCTCACCGCCAGCTGGGACACTCGATGGACAGAGGCAAGGATACAGGACAATGCAGCAGCGCGTTTGGAGAAGCAGTGAGTATATTTTTATCTTCTCCATGCCATGAGACCTACTGAACCACTTATCATGTTAAGAAATCATATTACAGATCTTCCAATAAATAATTGCAGAACTACAATTAGAAAATTGTACCTTTTTCTTTCAAAGATCAAGTGAAGGCCCTGAAAAAATCTGGTAACGAAGAGGAGCAATGCAAGGTCAGGGATGCGTTGATTTATGTGGACATGACTGCTGAGCTGGGTACTCACAAGAAAGTTAGAACTACAAGTAAATATAAAATAGATTATGTACACATACCTTCTAGTCTGATTAGAATTGCTGATTATGACTTCTTAACTTCAGGAATAGATAGTGGAGGTCCATCAGCATTCATTGTTGATACCCAGAGCACAGAAGGCGTCGCCACAAATGCTACAATCCGCGGATCCGTGAAAATAGTTCACGAACATGGAGCCTAATACAGTATGAAATTGTTATGATCAGTTGAGACTAATCTAGTTATGATCACGTTGTAGACTTGTAGTAATAATAACAAAAGCACTGACTACGTTTTGAGTAAATTTGAAAAGAACATAAAGAACCAATCATGGGGCAATAATAAATATTTGGATCAAACAATTAGCAGGAACAACAACCTCAGTCAAATCCAAAGTTGGATTCATGACCTTTAGTAAGGAAATTAAAATCCTAAATCGGGGGAGATGATTACTGACCTTGATATGAATAATCCAAACAAGAAGTTGTTCAGCTGGGGAATGGGTCCTTCGATCTAGGCATGGGCACCAGATGTGGACAGACAAACTCTCATCATCTCACTGCCTGAAATCAGTCATATCTCCAAAAGAGGAGCTCATATGGGTCTTGCAAGTTGCAACTCGTTACTACCACCATGGATTACCAGCAGCTGCACATCCTACCTCTGGCCCTCACCCAGCAAACCCTTGCCACCGTGGATAACCAACAGCCACGCCGGCGTCGTACCTCCGGGCTCTCACCCAACAAGCCACCACAAGGTGTGTGAGAGAGAGAGACCTCATGGGAACCTGCAGATTAGGAGGCGTCGTCGAGGCGGCACATAGGGACGAAATCAACAACGAGGAAGTGGAGGGGTTGAGAGGGAGCCGCGGCAACAGTCTCAGAGACCGTCGATCCACTTGCGTCGAGGACCATGGGGCTCCTCCGGAGAGGGAAGGGAGCCGCGGCGTGGGAAGACGGACGAGAATCGGCAGCGAGAAGCAGCTGGAGGTGGTGGGGTACGATAGGGGAGCACCGCTCCTGCTCGAGATCGGCAGCAGCACGTCGGCCTGCCCCTGGCCCCCTGCATCTTCTCCCCTGGTTGCCCTGCTCGACCCGATGCCGACGAGCATAAGAGGAGAAGGCGAGGGTAGAGGGAGTGGAGGCGGCGCAGTGGTGGTGGAAGAGGCTTGGGGAGAGGAGGGGATCGGGAGGGTGGCGGCGATGGTGGCGTGCGTGAGGAAGAAAGAGAAGCGTGCTCTCTTGAAAGACTCGACGCAGCCAATCAACGAGGGAGTGAACAGAAAACGAGCAAGACAAAACCAGCAGCTACGGGACAAAACGAAAACGCCACGTGGATAACGCGAGGAGGCGCCCAGGGGTGCGCTCTTGCTTGTTCTCAATGTGCCTAAAACCTTGCCCGTGCACAAGCACACCACCCCATCTCCTTTCTCTGCGGCCAGTGCGCACCTCCCCTTCTTTCCCTCTCTCTACCGACGCCTGAGAGAAACCCTACCCTAGGGTTTCACGCGCCGCCGCCGCCGTCTCGCCCTCCGCCCGAGCTCGCCATGGACGCAGGCCGCAAGCGGGCCGTGCCGGAGGGCGCCAACGGAGGCGCCGCCACCAAGCGCGCGAGAGGTGAGCATCCATCCTCGTGGCCTCTCCCGGTTTGCGGTGCTCTTTCGTTTTGCTCTGGAGGGGTTTCCTTAGGGTTTTTGTGGCACTTGCTTTGCCGGATCTGGGAAGCACTGGTTCGCTGCGTTGCGTGGCCGGTGAGAGCTGGGTTTTTGCGTCGGTGAACTGGAAGGGAAGTACTGCAGATTCGGGATTGTTAGGTCTAATTTTTTTCTGCGGTTTGTATCGAGGGGGTGCGACGGGCTGGCTTGCCTTCCGTTTCGGGGTTTTCAGGGATTTTTGTCGTTTTTGCTTTCAAAGATCTGGAGATGTGATTTCCTTGGGTTTTTTTTGCCAGATTCGTTGCAGTGGCTAGTGTTAGTTAGCGTCCAGTGCCCAGAGCAGTAATTCATGGATAATTTAAATCGTTGGCAACATGGCATAGCTTGGGCACTGGTCTTCATGTGGAGCATTAATTTTCTGTTATGATTTCTGTGTTTTTAAATCAGTATTGTTGCTTGTTACGAGTGCCAAGATTTAGTAAAATCAACAAGGTATTAACTGGTGGAAGTAAATAATTTGGTTTAGCAGAATCGGAGACGGGTGTAGGAAGCAAATCGAAGCCGTGCACCAAATTTTTCAGGTTCTAATCCAACTTAAAATCAACTCCCACCTGGTAACATCTATTACTACTATGCAATTTGCTGTTATTTTTCCATTAAAATTTTGCTATGCTGCTAAAAACTGTTATTGATGCTAACAAATGGGTCAAGCAAGGTTCTACTACAGGTTCCTCGTCTAATCCAAGCTTAAGAATATCCAGTGGAGTAAAATTGATCACTGCGAATTTTTTGAAGAATCCAACAAGAGTTATAAGGATATATAACTTACTTTCAGATGAATAATCAGTCATAACACCATGGCACAGGTTCACCTGCAGAAACCAAGATAGGAAGATTGAACATGTTAATGGGGAGCAATTGGGTGCTCAGCGTGAAATTGTGCCATTTAGATATTCATAACATCGAGTATCTCTGATGAATGTGATAGCATGCAGTAAATGTTTTGACTACCTAGTACTGCTGCCACATGTTGAGCTTGGAATTTTGCTTGCCAGGATGTTTTTAGTTTATTTGTACTATAATTTCCAACCAATAATAGCGTTTAACCATGACAAGGCTAAGATATCTTTAGGTTTTGTTTACAAAGTGTGCTTATTATCTAGAGGCAATGAGATGTTACTTTTGCATATCATCTTCATGGATGTAGAGCAGCTCAAGACAATATTTGAAGATAAAGGTCATAAAACAGAAACATATCTTGTTGAGAAACTAGAATATGATTCTAAAATGTTCTTAATTGGTTCCGTGAGAAGTTAAAGAAACTGATGTATAGTTATCTTATCATTCTAAGAAGTTCATGTCTTTTGTTATCTTCCACTATATCACCGACTTGTTACTATATTGCGGTAATCCTAGTTCAATACATTATAAGAGGCGCCACTTTAATGTTCTATATATTTGAACCATAGAAATTGACCATTGATATATAATAAAGCATCTAAGGTTGTTCCCACAGTAATGATACTATGTGTAAACGTCAAAAGTAGTTTCTGCTGATTACCATACACATGTGATGAATCTAAGTGCCGTATGTACATTACTTATTATTGTTTGGTGGCATTTATATCAAGCAGCACTTGAATTCAGCAGATATCTCTTCCCTTAGTTATACTAATGTCGTGTTATTCAACTAGATGTATCATGATATTTAATCAGTATTGGCTGCATTCATGAATCATCAGTCATGTTACAGTTTTTTTATTGTTGTAAATTTGCTTTGCTTATATGATACTGTCTCTGTGCAGCACTGCTGGTTGTCCCTTTGGTTCGAGTTGCCACTTTCTCCATAACTTCCCTGGAGGTCACCAGGCTGTTTCAAAGATGACCAACTTGGGTGGTCCAGCTGTTACAGCTCCTGCAGGAAGAATGCCTATGGGACCTGGTGTTCCTGATGGGCCACCTACACCCAGCGTGAAGACTCGCATCTGTAACAAGTTCAACACTGCAGAAGGTTGTAAATGGGGGAACAAGTGCCACTTTGCTCATGGAGAGAGGGAGCTTGGAAAGCCCATGATGTTGAACAACTCAATGGCACCTCCAATGGGACCAAGACCCAACGGGCACTTTCAACCCCCACCGATGCCTGGCCCAGACATGGTTCCTCTCTCAACCTTTGGTGCCTCAGCCACAACCAAGATCAGTGTTGATGCATCCCTTGCTGGCGCCATTATTGGGAAGGGTGGAGTCAACACGAAGCATATATCCCGGGTGACTGGGGCCAAGCTCGCTATCCGGGATAATGAGGCTGACCCTAGCGTTAAAAACATTGAGCTTGAGGGAACATTTGATCAGATCAAACATGCCAGTGGAATGGTGACGGAGCTAATTGTCCGCATTGGTGGCAACGCCCCTCCTCCAGCAGCAAAGAACCCAGTGAGGGGTTCTCATGCTGGGGGTGGTGGAAACAACTTCAAGACCAAGCTGTGTGACAACTTCAACAAAGGCTCTTGCACATTTGGAGACAGGTGCCACTTTGCCCATGGTGAAAGTGAACTACGTAAATCTGCTGCGGCGTGAGAGATGCTTCTCATGGCTCGTCATGATTAGTAGTGATCAGCAAGTTTGAGCTCCAGATCTGAGGCCGTTCACCCATGGTGACATTGAGTTGCACAAGCCTGTTGTTGATTGGGAGACATTGTCATGGCTTGGTGCGCTCAGATTGCTGTAACTCTAAAATAGATATCCGTGAATGACTTGCTTTTGAGATTGATAGGCTTTAGTGTATTTGCTGTATTTTTTTTACTCTGCTTTGCATCCAATTTTCGTACTGTTTCTAAGGCACTTCATTGTCGCAAATTAGTCATTCTGTTCCAGAAATCTATTGAAGGTCAAAGATGAAATTTGAGTTCTGTGATTCTTTGTTCAGGCTATCAATCGTTATATTTCATGGTGAAGCGATGTACATTTCTAATAAAGGGTTTATCTCTCAGTATTTGATCTAAACCCCTGTTTAATGCTAAGGATGAAAATCAAAACAGTAGCGTTGTAACAAGCTAGCTAGTCAGGATCAAGAGCACTGCATTTTTATTTGACCCAGCTATCAAAATTATGATTAACGAACGAACTTCCTAGCTAATTCTTGCACCCACACCTTTCGGTTGGGCAATGCCTGAATTCAAAGTTCACAATAGACAACCGTTGCGAAGCATCCAGCGTACACTGCTGTTGCCGCTCTCTGACGACGCTCATCACCCTTGCAGTTTTGTATTACCTCTAGAGTCGGAGGCTGGTGTTCGGAGCTGAACGCTGCATCAATCCTGCACAACGGCACAAGGTCAAGGCCATTTAGAGATGCTCTTACAAAGTTAAAGTTCACCGCCAGCACCAGAATCGACGTCACCGAGTAGGGAAATTAGCACAACTAGTTCCACCCCAGCCACTTCGACGATTTGTTGCAGCCTCAACTGGAGACATTACAAATTTACAATAACAGGTGCATTATGCATCTCTTGTGCTCCTTGGGTACATACTGGACAAGGTGCCGGTTCATCAAAATAGCTGCAGTAAATCAGCACATTAAACTCATGACGCTGATTTCTAACCCAATTAATCTTAATTGCATCCATATCATACATCATGTCTTGCCCACCCCCTCCTACAAAAGGACATCTCAAAAGCTAAAGCTAGGTCAGCCAGGTAATCTCACTACCTACATAAGACAAACACAAAACGCATATGCACGATGGCAGGGTGGGCAGCGATCAGCCCACTAGTCAGAATCCTAATCCTGGAAGAGGCTCCTTTCCAGCGGCGCCTGCGCTTGTAGGTCTGGAAAACTTCTTGCCTCTCCTCCTTGACTATCTCCTTGTCCTCCACCACCGCGACTATCAGTGTGCCTGCAACGCTCGACTTATCTTGTGGGCTCATATGCTTATCCTCCATCACCTTGACTTCGCATGTGCCCGGGGTTGCCGTCTCATCCTGCCGTGCTAGCGTGACCAGGCCCCGGTTCCTGCAGAGCTTCCTGATTGGCGTTGTGTGTGCTTGCATCTCAGGCTCACTGTTTACTCCAGACATGCCGTTTGCAGGCTTACCTTGATCCTGATTTCCCCCAGGTGTGCTGCGTGCAGGCATCTCCACATGGTTATTTCCTCCAGACGTGCTGAGAGAAGACGGCCTGTGCACCATCAGTTCTTCTCCCTCCACAACGATCCCTTTCATAAGCTGTGGTAAAAACAAAACATATGATCAGATTGAACTGCCTCACAATTCATGCATTAGCCTTGGGATCGACCTACATATTCCCAGCATTTACCCACATAGATAATAATACTTTTCTAGAGAAAAGCTAACTAATATTTTTTGATGTTTAAAGCTAACTAATATTTACTTAGATGAATTGTTGCCTTTCCCCAGAAGGGATCCCATTTTGCAAATTTGGTTAACTGGCTTGTGTGTTTGACAGTACATTGGTAACAATAATGAATTATAGCATGTGCATGCTGAAAACTGTACGATCTTGCACAAGCTCCCTAAGAGATGATACAAACAGTCTGATGTTTATTGTTCTGAAATGGCAATCAGTGACCAAGATAGTACCTGCCAATCCTTGAAATCAAATCTGAAGACAAAATGACTGTACGCCACTTCTCCTGAGGCAATTGCACTAGCAGCAGGTGCATTCCTTGGACCTGTTCAGTCGATCAAATAATATCAGATAAACAGAGGTGCATGATATGACGGCAACAAAAGAGCAATCAGGTAAGAGAGCCCTTACAGACGATATGATGTCCATCATCATTGACATTGATTTCCACTCTGCCATCTTTAACTAGGAATGACAAAGCAAATACGTTCTCCACGGTTTGGGCAAAGGAGTGTCTATTTAAAATAAGGTTTTCCAGCCTTGCCTTTTTGTTCTTCCTCAGAACATCAAATAGAACAGTCATGTTCCTGTCTGTTTCAGATTTTGCCGTCTCTGATGGATCAGCAAGCTGCATAACAAGGCAGAATAGATCAACATATAGTTAAAAGGTGATATACTACTTGTATTCAGAAAAGGCTGTAGCAGAACAAAGAAAGTATTAATGCAACATGAAGCAAACTTCTTGCCTACACTGGTCTTACTTGAGAAGTGACAAATGTAAGGAAGTATGTAATTGGAGTTTTTAAATGATTTATGTCCAGTAAGGACCTTTGTGGTGTACCCCATAATCACCAAACGTTGAATTTACAAATGATGAGCCGCACTAAATTGATAATTAAAATCCATTAACTATTAATACTAACACATTAAACAGACTCTTAGTGTGAAAAATAGTACTCCAGTGCTGCTGTGATATAAAAGATACAAGGAGTGCCTCTTTATTGCACCAGTATTTATTGTAAAAGGTTTCTAGTAGTAGGAACAGTAATAGCTCTGACTACTAGGCTAAGTACAAAAAATGACAACCATTAGATGTCCACTGTACGTCATACAATTGCACTAAAATTGCACAATGCAGGTTAGAAAGAGGAGCCAAATAAACAAGTTAAAAGAAAAGGCATGCCGTAATTCTTCAATTCACTACACATCAATTTGGATATATAGGAACTTGCAATAGTAAACCCAATATGAAGTCATCCTAGCAGAATACACTTTTGCTGTGAATCAGCATGCAGCCACCAACAAAAATGGAGTAATTTAGTCATTATCCAGTGAGTACTGACTGCTATCCAGCATAATTTCATGTTTCAAGCACCAACCAGCAAACCAGTACAGAACTCTTTATTAGAGTATCCAGATGATAAACGCACCTGTTCAGGGCGATCATTTTTCCATGGCCTTGGGGTCCTTTTTCTGGTGGTAGGTTTCCTCCGTGCCTTCACTTCTGCCTTCATGGCACCAAACCTGTCAGAAGAGAAACCATACATTGTTCGAATCAATTAAAATTGTCAACCAGACACCAAACGAAAATTTATACAATACAAGATCATATGCATTACATGGTGCAGCATCCAGGTACACGCATGAAGACGTGAGACGCGGCAAGCCCAACATCATCCCATCTCAAAGAGGCACCCTCACCATTGGCATCCGCTTGCGTCCCAAACTTCTTGAGTAGTCCAGCAACGAGATCAGAAGGGTGATTCCTAGAGCTGACTGCGACCTTACTGATGCTGCCAAGCTGGTTGCGATGTCCAGCAACGCTTCTGCGTCAGCTACCTGTTCCCTGGGCTTCTGAACTGCAGCAGAAAGTCAATGCTGGTCAGTTTTTTTTTTTGTTTTGTAAGCATCAGCAGAGAGCCGTCATGCTTGCTTGATGTGAAACCAGCAATTGTGCGACAAAATAGTAACTGAGCATATGGTGGAGAAGAAATAAATTCTTCTGCGTTATTGTTATTTCAGATGCCAAATAGTAAGTGTTTCCTGAAGGGCGACAGTGTCCATCTAAGCAATTTTCAGCATAATACATTGAAAGCGGATTGTATGAACTACCAAAGCAGCACATATGCAATGCAATTTTCTAATCGAGTGAGCCCACACACGGCTAAACAAGGCATAAACCTTGAGCCTAAACACCACACACTGCGCCTATCCAAACAACGGGAAATTTTGAAATCGCGCGGGACGGGAGTGCTCATCCATACCTTGCTGGTGCAGGCTCTCAACCTGCGTGAAGATGGCGCTGAACTTGACCGAATCCGCCCTCGCCATTTCATCCTTCTCATCTGCACAAAACCCACATTATTAGCACAAACCCCAAACCCAAAATCCAAAACGGCACCCAAAAGGAAGTAACCACCAGAGCGAAACAACCGGCACCGCCGACGCGAACGCGCGCGCGGGGGATGGGGACAGCCGTACCGTTGATCTGGCCCTTGACGGCGAGGTACCGCGACCGCAGCAGCCGCCGGTCCTCGAGCGCCTGCGGGGTCCCGGGCGCCGCCGCCTTCGCCGCCGCCGGCGTCACCTCGCCACGTCCCCCCGCAGCCCCCTCCGCCATCGCCATCGGAGGAAACCCTAAACCCGCTCCGGTCAGTCGGAGAAGTTTTGGGAAGTTGAGGTGTGCGAGGGAAGGAAGGAGAGCGGAGAAAGAGGAGGAGGGGTTGGGTATTTCAAGTCCAACTCCAAGCCGGGCAAGTTTCGGAAGTGGTGGTGGTGTACAAGGGAAGGAACCCGCCGCTCCTGTCGCTGCAGGTGGGCCCAATTCGCCGGGGCCCGCTTGTCAGTCGGGCCGTGGCGGGCGAAGGCCTTTCCGGATTTTGGGGGTGGAAATCACGTGGGGTGAAAATTTGAGTGGGGGGTGGCCGTGGACGTGGTGTATGCGGCGGATTGGGCACGTTTGACGAGGGGCCATGGGTGATCTTCCCGTTCGCGCTTCGAAGTTCGAAGTTCTGAGTTTTTCGACATGTTTTACCGCCGCGGTTCGGCGCTCTCGCGGTAATATTTTCGGGTGGAGGCAAATTTCGTGAAAACTTTCCCGCCGTTGATGCTGATTCCGGCGCGGCTGGCCGCTGCAGTTTTACCTCGAGCCATTGAGAAACCACGGCACCACGCGACTGATGATGTGGCAGCTGAGTTGCCTCGGGCACCTCTGACTGACAATAGGCCCCACCTATCATGACAGGGTAAAGTGTTAAAATGGGTTAGGTGGAGACCGGAGAGAAGTTAGCTAAATGAGGGTTGTTTATAAGGGATATTTTCGTATTGAAAAGAGTAAAAGGTGAGTTTTACCTTTTTTTGAAATTAAAAGAGCCCTACCGTTAGTCCGGCTATACCATTACCATCATCTTATTGTTTTTTTTTTTGAAAATACCACCTGCGCACACACAATCAAAGTACTTTGCCCCAACGAAACAGAAAGGTTGTCAATCTCCCCGGCTTGCTGAATACAAAGTATTAAATATATGGTGTAGAATATGATGATGAACAAAAAAGTAGCAGCAGGAAGTAACGTAGAGCGTGGTGAAAACGGTGTTTGTATCAGTATGGAATAAAGGACCGGGGTCCACAGTTCACTAGTGGTGTCTCTCCATAAGACAAATAAACATACATGTATGGTGAACGAATTACAGTTGGGCAATTGACAAATTGCAAACGCATGACAATGCAATATATGACAAGCACATGTTCATTGTTATATCTATTGGGCATTACAGCAATATACATAGACTGCTTACTAGCTGCATCTATGACTCATAATCCACTCACAAGATAGCTTCCGGGTCTCCCATGGGTATTAAGTTGCAAGCAACAGATTATATCATTAAGCAAAGTGTGTAATGTAAACAAGTATTAGACTTAACAGCAGTACCCTTAAGCTAAGCATCGGTTATTTTATCCCTAGTGGCAACAGCACATCTACAGGCTTAGTTGTTTCTGTCTAGCAAGCCCAGGCTTCTAGAGGCATGAACCTACTATCTAGCATAAATACCCTCTCTTGAAGTCATTAGCATCTACTTGGCCAAAGCATCTACTAACAACGGAGAGCATGCAGGAACATAGATAAAACATAATATAGATAGATGAACAAACTTGATCATAACTTCACAATTCATCGGATCCCAGCAAACACAACATGTAGCATTACATAAAGATGATCTTGATCATGTTAGGCAGCTCACAAGATCTAAACATGATAGCACAAGGTGCAGAGACTACCAACTAGCAACTGCTATGGACCCGTAGTCCCGTGGAGAACTACTCACGCATCACTCCGGAGGCAGTCATGGTGATGTAGAGCCCTCCGGTGATGATTTCCCCTCCGGCAAGGTGCCGGGAAGAACTGCAGAAACCCTCCCGAACTAGGGCTGAAGACGACGGCGGCCTCAGAACTTTTCGTGGATTTTTGCTCGGGTATCTAGGGTTTCCCGATTAGATGCAATTTATAGACGAAATGGCGGCATCGGTGGCCAGCCGAGGTGGGGCGGCGGCCTAGGTGCGCGGCCCCACCCTGGGCCGCGCCGTGGGCCCACCGGCTTGCCTGGTGTGGCCCCCGGCTCCGTCCTCCTGGCTGCTGCTCCATCCCGGTCCAGAAATAAATTAGTTAAATTGGCGTCTGATTCCGAGAATATTTCCAGAATAGATTTTCTAAAACAAAAAGACAGCAGAAAACAGGAACTGGCACTGTGGCATCTTGTTAATAGGTTAGTCCCAGAAAATACATAAAAATGATATAAAGTGTAAGATAAACATGTGGTAATCAATACTCCCTCCGTTTCAAAATACAAGGCGCGCTATTTTTGTGCTAGTCTTTGATGGTCAAGTTTGACCACTAATATAGAATAAATTATATGGATTGAGAATGTATAAATGATACCGCTGGATTCGTATTACAAAATTCTTTCATCTCATATAATTTATACTAATTTTGTGTATATATTATAAGTACAAATTATGGTCAAAGTTGTACGTTGTTGACCAGCGAAATTAAAGGGCGCCTTGTATTTTGGGATGGAGGGAGTATATAATAGGCATGTAACATCAAAAATTATAGATACGTTTTGGACGTATCAAGCATCCCCAAGCTTAGTTCCTACTCGTCCTCGAGTAGGTAAACGATAACACAAAGATAATTTTTGAGGTGACATGCTACCAACATAATCTTGATCATATAGTAATGTAAAGCATGTGAGCTGAGATCAAATCATTCAAAGCAAAAGTCTATGTTTGATATTAAACACATAGATGAATAAAGCAAGACAATTAAACAAGTAAAAACCTTTCATGGAAGATGCTATAAAGACATGAAACCGTACAAAGTTCATTATAGATGTTTTAAGCATTCAGTATAGAAGTTATCCTTCTACTCAAGCATCCAGCAATCTTTCACAAACATAGAAAGGATCCAGTCAAGCAAAAGTATCACAAACGTAATGAATTCACTGGTTAGAAGTTTTACTCAACCGTGAGCGTAAGCATTTGGTATTGGCACCAGGATGTTATGGCAAAGAGAATAATAATGGGGGTTTGGAAGGCCAATGGAAGAAAGGCTCACAAAGCTATAAATGATCATTAGACAAGAGGAAGTCTTATAATCGAAGCTATGCAAGGAGTAGTGATTGCCATGCAACGGATGCACATAGAGCTATAAGTGTATGAAAGCTCTCCAATGGAACTAGTGGGGTGCATCCAACTTGGTTGCTCATGAAGACCTAGAGCACTTTTGAGGAGGCTCATCATTGGAATATACAACCCAAGTTCTATAACGTAAATTCCCCACATAGTTATACTAATGAAACATGAGAACTCTCTCATATGAAGCATAGGTGCTACTAGCACAAATGATGACTATAAAACTGGTGCTAAACATGAGCACAAGTGTGGATAAAGGATAGTAATGTTGCCCCTCTCTCTTTATTTTTTTTTCTTTTTTCTCTTTTTTTTTTCTTTTTCTGTTTTCTTTTCAATGGCCTCCGTGGCTTTTTCACTTTTCTCTCCCTCACTGTAGGGGCAACACTCTAATATGACAACACACTTTTTGGTACAAATAACTCATAATGAACAAAACATGATGTATAAAACTGTATGCCTCTGCCAGTGTAGCAGGATGTGCAATGATCTAGCGTAACATGGGTAAAACCACACATCAGCTGTATAGAATCATGCAAAGCAATATATAACAATGATGAATGACAACAAGTCATGTAATGTAAGGTGGAAGTTGCATGGCAATATATCTCGGAACAGCTATGGAAATGTGTGATAGGTAGTTATGGTGGCTGTTTTGAGGAAGATGTTTGGCTTATGTGTAGGAGAACAAGATGAAGTTCTCCCACGGGGTTGGATGTACTGGCGAAGTATGCACAACTCTCAATGTGAGCAGAAGGCAATGCACACACCGAAGAGGCTAGCAAAATATGGATGGTGGAAGTGCCAAAAACCGTAGCTCAACATTAGTCAAAAAGAACTCACAAGTTTATTGCAAACAACTAGCAGGTTCAACATTAAGAGCATGATTAAATTTACCCCAAGGAGGGCCGTTCACGGAGGCACAAGTACCCCGCTAGATCCCTCGACCTTAGCACGCAACTATGTTGTTTCCAAAAACCTTCAGACATGAGAAGCTATCAAGTCCAACTACACCTTCAGCAATTTTAAGAGTTTGTAGTACGGTACAAGCTTTAATAACACAACCACTAATCAGATTTTAGCTTTAATTAACCAGCAAGCATTTAACATCTAATTTCTTAATATCTCAAAACATTTGCAAGGAATCAAGTTATCAAAGTTCAATGATCTACAAGACTATGCAAGTTTTTCCATTATACAACTACCACACACTTTAGCATTTTCTGTTCCAACCAGACGCCAATTATACAACTCTCCAAACAAATATAAGTGAAGCAAGAGAGTACTTTCTATAAAAGAACTAATAGCTCTGAACAAGAGATACATGAAAAACAAGAGCTAATAGCATAGCAGTGCTAAACAAGAATACTCAACAAGTATAAGTGAAGAACAGGAGTATTCTAAGCAAAAGCGGAGCGTGTCTCTCTCCCAAACAAGAGTGCTAGGATCCAACTAAGTTATGATCAGAAAACAAAACAAAAACAAAAAGAAAATAAAACACACAGACGCTCCAAGAACGCACACAATATGTGAAGCAATAAAAATATAGTCTCACTAGAGGTGACCTGATAATTTGTTGATGAAGAAGGGATGCCTTGGGCATCCCCAAGCTTAGACGCTTGAGTCTTCTTGATATATGCTGGGGAGATCCAAGGGAGCCTCCCCAAGCTTAAGCTTTTCTCTCTTCTTGATCTTCTTATATCATCCTCCTCTCCTAATACTTGAAAACTTCCTTCACACAAAGATAACTCGCAAACTTCATTAGAGGGGTTAGTGCATCAAAACATAAACTCACTTGGTTCTGTAAAAACACATTGCATACTTTAGTTCAAACATTAGCTACTGTTACTAAGCAAGATCGTGATCTCCCCCCGAAGAACGTGAATCTATACTTGCAAAAGAGACAATGCAAAACAAAGACAGAATCTGTCAAAACCAGAACAGTCCGTAAAGACGAATTTTTTCGAGGCACTTCCGATGCTCAAATCAGAAAACGGTTAACTAACGAAAGATAGGTAATAAGTTCAGGCTTCTGCTAAAAATTTACAGATTAAAATAGTAATCCGTGATTTTTCACGAATTTTTACCGTGAGGTACAGAAATCTGTTTCTGGACAGCAAATAAAACTTTACCACCCTCTTGCATTAGAGGCTTTTCTTGGCACAACAAAAACGAAAATAAAAGATACAAAGGAGTTGTTACAGAAGTAAACAACCTCCTTGACTCAAGAAAACAAAAAATAACAGGAAATAAAATTGGGTTGTCTCCCAACAAGCGCTTTTCTTTAACGCCTTTCAGCTAGGCGCAGTAGCAAAAAGATCAAGTATTATCAAGAGTAGCATTGAAAGCATAACTTGTTCTAACAATAGACTCAAAAGGTTGTTTCATCTTCTTTCTAGGAAAGTGTTCCATCCCCTTGCGGAGTGGAAACTGATATTTGACAGTTCCTTCTTTCATGTCAATAATGGCACCAACAGTTCTAAGAAAAGGTCTTCCCAAAACAATAGGACAGAAGCCTTACATTCAATATCCAAAATAATGAAATCTACAGGGACATAATTGTTGTTAACCATTATAAGAACATTATTCACTCTACCCACAGGTTTCTTCATAGTAGAATCAGCAAAATGAACATTCAAGTGACAATCCTCTAATGGTGCTAAATCAAGAATTTCATAAAGTTTCTTAGGCATAACAGAGACACTAGCACCAAGATCACACAAAGCATTGCAATCAAAATCATTTACTCTCATTTTAACAGTAGGTTCATAAACATCTTCTAACTTTATAGGAATAGATGCCTCACGTTTAAGTTTCTCCTCCCTAGCCTTCATAAGAGCATTAGTGATGTGCTTAGTGAAAGCCATGTTTATTTCACTAGCATTAGGAGTTTGAGCAAGCTTTTGTAAGAACTTAATAACTTCAGTAAGGTTGCAACTATCAAAATCAAACTCATTATCATCAAAAGAAATAGGAGTATCATTCCTAACAACACGAAAATTTCAGCACTTTTCTCAGGAGTAACTTTAGTGTCATTAAGTGACTTGGAGCCCTTCTCAACAGAAGTGGGACCTTCTCCAATTTTAATTTTCTTGTTACTAGTATGATTAGGACCTGTAGGTAATTCACTAGTGCTCAAAGTTTTAACGTCTTCATTGGTGAAGATAGTGCAAACATTAGCAATCCTACACTTTTCAGCAGTTTCAGCCTCTTTTTCCTCTCTTTCCCATCTAGCATGCAACTCGGCTAGCATCTTAATATTATTATCAATCTTAATTTGTATAGCATTAAGAGACTTACTTTCTTTAACATCATGAGGCATAACCTTTATTTTCAAAAATTCAACATCAAGAGCAAGGTTATCAACTTTAGAAGCAAGGTTATCTATCTTTTCGAATTTTTCCTCAACAGTTTTGTTAAAAGCTTTTTGTGAACCAATGAAATCTTTAAGCATAACCTCAAGATCAGAGGGCACATTCTTATTACTATTGTAGGAATTACCATAAGCATTACCATAAGCATTGCCACTATTGGAAGGATAGGGCTTATAATTGTTATTACCAAAATTGTTCCTATAAGCATTGTTGTTGAAATTGTTGTTTTTAATGAAGTTCACATCAACATGCTCTTCTTGAGCAACCAATGAAGCCAAGGGAACATTGTTTGGATCAACAGGCACTTGATTACCAGAAAGCATGGACATAATAGCATCAACCTTATCATTCAATGAAGAAATTTCTTCAACAGAGTTTACCTTTTTACCTGTTGGTGCCCTTTCAGTATGCCATTGGGAATAATTTACCATCATCTCATCTAGGAGTTTTGTTGCTGCACCCAAAGTGATGGACATGAAGGTCCCTCCAGCGGCCGAATCCAACAAATTCCTTGAAGAAAAGTTTAATCCTGCATAGAAGGTTTGAATAATCATCCAAGAAGTCAGTCCATGTGTGGGACAATTTTTAACCAAGCTTTTCATCCTTTCCCAAGCTTGGGCAACATGCTCATTATCATATTGCTTAAAATTCATAATGCCACTTCTCAATGATATAATTTTAGCAGGAGGGTAGTATTTTCCTATGAAAGCATCTTTACATTTAGTCCATGAATCAATGCTATTCCTAGGCAAGGATAATAACCATTCTTTAGCTTTTCCTCTTAAAGAGAAAGGGAATAGTTTCAGTTTAATAATGTCACCTTCTACCTCTTTGTACTTCTGCATATCACATAATTCGACAAAGTTATTAAGGTGAGAGGCAGCATCATCCGTGCTAACACCAGAAAATTGCTCCCTCATAACAAGATTTAGTAAAGCAGGTTTAATTTCATAGGACTCTGCTTTGGAAGCAGGTGGAGCAATAGGTGTGCAAATAAAGTCATTATTGTTTGTGCTAGTGAAGTCACACAACTTGGTATTTTCAAGAGAACTCATTTTGACTAGAGTAAAAACAGGAAATAAAACTAGAACTATTTTTTGTGTTTTTCGATTATAAAAGCAAACAAGATAAAATAAAAATAAACTAAGCAAGACAAAAACAAAGTAAAGAGAATGGTGACGTGTAACTCCCCTTGCTGTAGCCTCCAATTCCCCGGCAACGGCGCCAGAAAAAGTTGCTTGATGACGTGGAACGCACGTTCGCTGGGAAACCCCAAGAGGAAGGTATGATGTAGTCAGCAGCAAAGTTTTCCCTTGATTACAAAACCAAGGTTGTCAGATCCAGTAGGAATTGGAAGAGCTTCAGAAAGGTGTCAGCGGCGCCGTTACCCGATCACTGACGTGGACCTGCACACACACAATCAAAGTACTTTGCCCCAACGAAACAGGAAGGTTGTCAATCTCCCCGGCTTGCTGAATACAAAGGATTAAACATATGGTGTAGAATATGATGATGAACACAAAAGTAGCAGCAGGAAGTAACGTAGAGCGTGGTGAAAACGGTGTTTGTATCAGTGTGGAATAAAGGACCGGGGTCCACAGTTCACTAGTGGTGTCTCTCCATAAGACAAATAAACATACATGTTGGGTGAACGAATTACAGCTGGGCAATTGACAAATTGCAAACGCATGACAATGCAATATATGACAAGCACATGTTCATTGTTATATCTATTGGGCATTACAACAATATACATAGACCGCTTACTAGCTGCATCTATGACTCATAATCCACTCACAAGATAGCTTCCGGGTCTCCCATGAGTTTAAGTTGCAAGCAACAGATTATAGCATTAAGCAAAGTGTGTAATGTAAACAAACACATTAGACTTAACAGCAGTACCCTTAAGCTAAGCATCGGTTATTTTATCCCTAGTGGCAACAGCACATCTACAGCCTTAGTTGTTTCTGTCTATCAAGCCCGGCTTCTAGAGGCATGAACCCACTATCTAGCATAAATACCCTCTCTTGAAGTCATTAGCATCTACTTGGCCAAAACATCTACTAACAACGGAGAGCATGCAGGAACATAGATAAAACATAATATAGATAGATGAACAAACTTGATCATAACTTCACAATTCATCGGATCCCAGCAAACACAACATGTAGCATTACATAAAGATGATCTTGATCATGTTAGGCAGCTCACAAGATCTAAACATGATAGCACAAGGTGGAGAGACTACCAACTAGCTACTGCTATGGACCCGTAGTCCCGTGGAGAACTACTCACGCATCACTCCGGAGGCAGGCATGGTGATGTAGAGCCCTCCGGTGATGATTTCCCCTCCGGCAAGGTGCCGGGAAGAACTGCAGAAACCCTCCCGAACTAGGGTTGAAGAAGACGGCGGCCTCGGAACTTTTCGTGGATTTTTGCTCAGGTATCTAGGGTTTCCCGATTAGATGCAATTTATAGGCGAAAGGGCGGCGTCGGTGGCCAGCCGAGGTGGGGCGGCGGCCTAGGTGCGCGGCCCCACCCTGGGTCGCGCCGTGGGCCCGCCGGCTTGCCTGGTGTGGCCCCCGGCTCCGTCCTCCTGGCTGCTGTTCCGTCTCGGTCCAGAAATAAATCAGTTAAATTGGCGTCTGATTCCGAGAATATTTCCAGAATAGATTTTTTGAAACAAAAAGACAGCAGAAAACAGGAACTGGCACTGTGGCATCTTGTTAATAGGTTAGTCTCAGAAAATGCCTAAAAATGATATAAAGTGTAAGATAAACATGTGGTAATCAATATATAATAGGCATGGAACATCAAAAATTATAGATACGTTTTGGACGTATCACTATATAAGACATGCCGTTTGATGCAATCAAAGCACCTTCCAGAAGCAGCGATTTGATATGACCTCACAGTAGAAGGTATGAGCACTACGTTTCTATATCTTTTGGGTATGTCCACCACGTCATTCACCCAATGACATGACTCCGTTGTCAACCGACGTAATTATCCATGATCAGGAAACCTTGATCATCTGTTGCCCAACGAACTAGTTAAACAGGGCTACTAGGGACCTGGTTGTTTATATACCACACGTGTATTAATGTTTCCACGTAATACAGTTATAGCATGGTACAAAAACATATTATGAACAATTGAGATATGACAAATAAAATCACTTTATTAATTGCCTCTAGGGCATATCTCCAAAAAAAAAAATATTGACTAATCTTCCCGTGATGAAAAATGTATTTAGTAATCAAAGCCAACAACTCATAGTTCTCTAGATTTTTCAAAATTAGACCAATAGGTTTATTTGAATTTTTTGTCTTGATGTCTTTAAAAAAATGTGTTTGCATTGACTATATGGGATTCCATGTGCACTACATTCACATATTTGTTTTTGATTGGATTAGCATTACGTTGGTCAATTTGCATGGTGTGGATGTTGCTTTTTATAAGAAGCAAATTTTTAATACTTGCAAGATTATGTTAGTGTCTATCAGCTAGTTTTGGGCTGGAGTACCCTGTTAGAGGGTATTTATGTCCCACCATGGGTGGTTGTTGAGTGTGTCGGTTGCTTGTTGCTTCTTTTTTTCTTGCAGACCTCTCAGACTTTGTAATGATGTGTTGTGCACACTTTCAAGTGCAGAGACCCTCGTAAATATTCTTCTGGTATCTAAAACTATACATGTAAGTTTCTTTATAGTAAAAAATTCTATCATTTATATTAGTAAAAAATGAATAAAGATAGTTATAGACAAATGTGAAAAAAGGTCAAAGGAGGGAACCACATAAATTTGGGTCAACTCCTTTTCTTGGTGGTAATCCGAGCAAAACTTACTCCCAAAATCTGCCAAAAAGGATGGATATTATTAGGGTTACGGGGGCATAATTATGTAGTTACAGCTTGTGGTGGATGTCGAGACGGTGCCTAGGACTAGGAAAGTCATGATGGTGGGCTGTGTAGAGTGTGGAGGTGTATCTAGAAGTCAAGACGGCGGCCACAAAAATGTGTGCTTTAGCTATGGTTTTGCTAGGCTTGGTACAACATGAACCCCCCTACAGCAACACATCAATCTGTATCTAAATGCCCTTATAGGCGTTGCTAGCACATTTACCAACGGATTCAGCATGCGTTGCCTTATCGGGCGTTGCTAGGTTATGATACAACGGATATACAGGCGTTGGTAACCCATGTGTAAAGCGTTGCAAGCTAGCAACACAAGTCAAGCAACAATTGTATCAGTTGCTAGATAACGTATAGATATGAAACAATTTTAATTCAAAATTAATATATATATATATTTAGACAAGAGGTTTGATCGCTTCAATGATAATTTATTTTTTTCCATTGCACGAGAATATATATACTTTATAAGAGACATATCACAACACACATGAATTGCAAAATATGAATGTATTACGTAAAAAAAAATCATTATTGAATCGCCACCTCATACAACAAAAATGTCAGACTACAGAGATTACAATTTTACTTCAAAATATCTCATTCTAAATAATCCTATATCTATTCCTTCTTCTGTTCCGACTTTTCACATGACATAGCTGATCTCCCAATATAGCAACCCTTGTTCATCTCTTTTGGACCTGTAAAAAACAAGATTCCAATTTCAGTATCAATGTGGTAAAAACTAGTGTATCATGGATTTGGTGCCAGACCAGAGTAGTAAAAGTCATATTACTGGTAGCCCATACAGATGCCTAAAGCTACAAGTAGCTAGAACTTGGATTGTTGAATGTTTAACCAACTCCCATATTTAGATTTAACAATTGCAAGACCGTGTCTGTAGGGGTTTCATGATGTATGTGCATATAGAGCAAAAGTCTTATGCAAAATGAAAGAAAAAAATGCTTAATCTGCATCTCAGTTGGTTAATACCTGTAAATTCACATCTGCATGCTGCTTGAAATTTCTTTGAGCACCTCCGGGTAGCATGCCAATGCTAAGTCAGTACGCAAAATAATCAGTGCTATGCCGCGCATTTGAAACAGCCCACTGCACCTACATGTCAAATCGTTGCCAAACAGAACAAACTACAGAGAGAGGAAAACGAAGTAACCATGATGATAAAATATACATAATCTATTTAAAAGAAGATCAAAATCCTTTAATTACATGAGATACATTGCACCTCTTGACCCCAGTTTACATCAAGAATCAAAAGTGACATGCCCATAGTAAAGATTTGAGGAATCAGAATTGGATATCTGTTGAGTTGTTGTGCAAAAATCTAGACAAAGAAATCATGCAAAGTACAGACCTTTGTGGGAAAGACCCTACTGAAATATCATAAAAGCTCCAGGTGTTATCTCTGTATGAAGTTTAACTACAGCCAACATGTTTATTATCCACCTGGCATATGATTACATACACAGAACAAGCAGGTCATGTCAAATAATTTAGTGCTATAGAATAATATTGTACTTTTAACAGACATTTTCTCAATATGAAGGAGTAATGAAACTGAATCAAAATAGATGGAATTTAGTATGTCATTGTCATGTGGTGTCTATCTAGGAGTATGCGTGTACTTGTCTCCATTTCCTTTCCTTGACGATGGGCACTCTGCAGCTCTATCATACTCCAGACCTACAAACCAAATTTCTTTATTCATATCTGCTAGCAACCACCACACATATACAAGGAACACTCGGGAGCAATTAGGCAATACAATCTACTCTAATCCTAGTTCTGGGTCATCACGTGAATCAATGAACCATGTGTTAAATATCTCTTCTCACACAAGTTACAAGCAGCCCTACTAGTACCCTGATCACAAGATACAGAATCAAAAAACATGACAGGGACAAACCCTTCTTCGAAGCCAGCCAGCAGCAGATCGACCCAGCAAAGAGCACCCATCGGCACTGCCCAAATACATAGTAGTGACATCGGCCACCTGCAGCAAAAGCAGACGATACTCAATGTGTGGATCCTCACCTAGCAGATAATGTCACACAATTGTTTACCAGCCCCTGAACCTTGTCTTGGCAAACATCAACCGGGGTTCATTGACTACAGACCAAATACAAAAATAAACAAAAAACAGTAAAGGTACAAGATGAGCACAGAAGGCTGCTCACCAAACATAACCCCCAGCTCGTTTTTTTAGCGCATCATACTTGCTCCATGTTGTGTGTTTCCTCTGTTCTTGCTATTCTAAAGAGAGGCAAAAAGGCATCATGTAAAGGTATCGATCTCTCTCACTCAGAATTGCTCAAGAACACGATGATCCAGGCTAGAATTTGGGAAGTAGCTCGTTCCTCCCCACCTCCCCCGAGCTGGTTCGTTCATACAGCACGGCACCACCGCCCGTCCGTCTATTCGTGACTTACAAGCCAAGTTTACAAGAATGAGATCTCAACTACTTAAAGGAGTTACTTCGCCCAATCGCCAGCTGCCATCCATCCTGGAATGCGCCGGTTTCTGTTGGGCCTTGTCTTCGCTGGCCCGTCATCCTTCCTTGTCCGCACGACCGCGTCTTCGTCAGGTTCGTTGCCATGGCAGATAGATGACCTGGACCGCTGCTGTGACATAGTAGGTGTCGTCGTAGATGAGCCGCTGACAATCCCCGGGGCTTGAAAACCTGCTGGTCCCCAAGCAGGTGCTTGTGGGAATTGTTGTCGAAGAGCATCGTAATCATCCCACAGCGCCTCCTCTTTTGAACGACCACTCCATTTCACCAGCACTTGAGCCACCATGCGATTGTTCACGTTGCTCAATCGCGACTGAAGAACCTGTTCAGGAACCGAGAAGGAGCTATCAGGGTTAGGTAATTCTGTGGATACCTGAACTCCAGGGCCAATGCATGGTTTGAGCTGCGACACATGGAACACCGGATGTACTCGACTGGAAGTTGGCAAGGATAACTTGTATGCCACTGCTCCAATACTCATATGGTCCGAAAAATTTGAATGCCAGTTTATGATTTTTCCTCCTGACAACAGTTGGCTGAATGTAGGGTTGCAGTTTCAGAAACACCTTATCACCCACTGAGAAACTCCTTTCCGTTCTTTTCTTGTCAGCCTGGTGTTTCATCCGTTGTTGCATTCGCAACAGGTGTTGGCGCACTGACGCAATCATGAGAGCTCGCTCATCCAGCCATTTATCGACATCAGTCACCGGAACATGATCTGACACTGTAATCCCAAAATACCTTGGCTGCCTCTCGTACAGAACTTCAAATGGAGATTTGCCCAACAATGTGTGCCAATTCGTATTGTACCAGAATTCACACAAGGGTAACCATTTGGACTAGAGATGGGGCTGTGCACCGATAAAACACCTCAGATAGCACTCAATGGACTGATTAACTCTTTCAGTTTGCCCATCCATCTCAGGATGGTTAGCTGTGCTCATTTTCAATTCAGTACCAGTTGCTTTGAACACTGCATGCCTGCCAAAACTGGCTTGTAAACACTGGATCTCGATCAGAAACAATTGCTGCTGGCATACCATGGAGACGATAAATACTATCCACAAATTTCTCAACGACATATGCTGCAGTGTAAGGGTGCTTCAAGGGAATGAAATGAGCAAATTTTGTGAGCTTGTCCACTACGACCAATATGCAGTTGTATTGTTTAGATTGGGGCAGGCCATCTATAAAATCCATAGTAGCAACTTCCCATGGTGCTAAAGGAATTGGTAGTGGTTGTAGCAAACCTGCTGGCGGCAAACGCTCAGGCTTTGCTTGTTGGCAAGTGTGACAACATCTAATGTACTCCTTCACCATATTCTTCATTTTAGGCCATTTGAACAACGCTTGCACACGGCGATAAGTCACAGGAAAACCAGAATGTCCTCCTTGAGGACTATCATGGAATGCTGACACAAGTTGACGCTGCAACTTAGTGACTGGACCAACCCATATGCGCCCCTCATATCGTAGCAATCCTCCACTCAGTTGGAAATGAGCATCAGCGTTAGGATCAACAGCTAACTTCAGTAACAAATCCTGAGCTGCCTTATCTCCTTTGTAACTTGCTTGAACTGCATCTAGCCAAACAGGCTGCATTGTTGTCACTGTAAACAACTCGTCACCAGAAGCCGGCTTTCTTGACAAAGCATCAGCTGCCCTATTGAGGATCCCCTTCTTATACATCACTTTGTATTGCAGTCCCATCATTTTGGTCAACGCCTTGCGTTGCCAGTCTGTATGCAATTGTTGGTCAGTTAAATGAATCAGACTTTTGTGATCAGTCTTGATGATGAACTCTCCCATTTGCAAATATGGGTGCCACTGTTGCACAGCTAACAAAATTGCGAGATATTCCTTCTCATACACTGATAGACTTCTGTTCCTTGGACCTAGCGCCTTGCTCACAAAGGCTAGAGGATGTCCATTTTGCTGAAGGATTGCACCTATACCATTATCACTCGCATCAGTTTCAATGGTGAAAGGCAATTTGAAATTCGATAGTGCCAACACAGGTGCTAAAATCAGTGCTTGTTTCAGCAATTGAAATGCCTGCTCTGCGGCTGGTGTCCACACAAACACAGTTCCCTTTTTAAGCAGAGCTGTCAACGGCTGACTGATCATTGCATATCCTTCAATAAACTTTCTGTAATAACCAGAAAAACCCAACAATATGCGAACATCTTTCACATTCAGAGGAGTTGGCCAGTCTCTCATTGTTGCTATCTTTTCAGGGTCGGTAGCTACCCCTGCCTTCGAAATTACATTCCCCAGATATGCTATCTGTTTTTGAGCAAATGCACATTTCGACAGCTTCACCTGCCATTTGTCCTTCTTCAGTATTGCTAACACAGTTTTCAAATGCTCCAAGTGTTCCGCAAAGCTTGCACTGTATATTAAAATATCATCGAAAAAGACTAGTGGACATTTCCTCAGTACTGGTTCCAGTGATGCATTCATCGCATGTTGGAATGTAGCCGGAGCTCCTGTCAAACCAAAGGCCATCACGTTGTACTCGTAATGCCTTGTATGTGTTTGGAACGCCGTTTTGTATTCTTCTCCTGGCGCCAGACGAATCTGATGATACCCAGCCTTGAGATCTAATTTTAAAAACCACCGAGCTCCCGACAGCTCGTCCAAAAGTTCATCAATAACTGGCACGGGGTATTTCCCTTTTACTATCAAAGCATTTAAATGCCTAAAATCATTCACCAGTCTCCATGTTTGGTCTGCCTTTTTGACACAAAGAATGGGAGAACTGAACGCATTGTTGCTGTGCACTATCACACCTTGTTCTAACAGTTCTTTTATCTGCTTCTCAATTTCAGTTTTCAATTCAGGAACCACTCGATATGGTCTGATCGACACAGATTGAGCTCCCGGCACCAGTGGTATCTTGTGATCATACTGACGTCGTGGTGGCAAACCAACCGGAGTTTCAAAAACCGCTGAGAATTTCCCCAAAATTGCCTGCACTTCAACAGGTAACTGTTCCTCATCCGACAACACGCTGTGTTCTGCTCTCATCAAGTGTAAGATCAGCACACTCTGCTCTTCCTTTCCGTGTTCTGCAGCATGCAAAATAACTGTCTCCCCTTGATGTTGAATTGCCATCCAACCTTCTTCCCAATGAGTAAGCATCGGACTGTGTTTTGCTAACCAGTCCCATCCAATGATTCCATCATAGCTTCCTAATGATACGTCCATTTTGCATCACCATTTTATATCATAATTTACTGCAATTCATTGATATATTTCATATTTGGATATAATACTTATATTATTTTATCTTATTTTGCATGTTTGATGATTATTGGAGAATTAACTGCCGGAGTCAGGATTCAGCTGGAAAAGCATCGTCAAGACACCCTATTTCCGAAGATCGACAATTCACGGAAAATATACAGACGTTCCTATTTTATCAGATGCTGGAGCCAGCCAAAAGGGGAGGCTGAGATGGGCCACGAGGGGCCCACACCACCCCACGGCGTGGGGCCCACCATGGCCGCGACGGGGCATGGTGTGGCCGCCCTGGCCCACCTCTGACGCTCACCCTTCGCGTATTTCTACCCCGAGAAACCCTAAGACATGGGGGGAGGGGAGAAAATATTTCGCCGCCGCCACGAGGCGGAAACCACAGAGAGAGAAAAAGCTCTCCGGCAGGGAGAAATCTGCCGGGGAAATTCCTTCCCGGAGGGGGGAAATCATCGCCATCGTCACCGTCATCACGCTGGACTTCATCGGGATCATCATCATCACCATCTCACCGCCGTCACCATCATCTCCACCGCTCCACTTCGTTCCGCTGTAACATCTAGGGCTGTACTTTGTCTAGTTCATAGGGGAAACTTTCCCGGTGTTAATTACTCCTTGTGGTTGATGCTATTAAGTTTTATCGGTGAATTAAGTTTATGTCCAGATTGTTATTCATCATTATATCACCTCTGATCATGATCCATATGATGTCTTGTGAGTAGTTCGTTTAGTTCTTGAGGACATGGGAGAAGTCATGATGTTAGTAGTGAAATTATGTTGAGTAATATTTAATGGTTTGATATTTAAGTTGTGGTGTTATTCTTCTAGTGGTGTCATGTGAACGTCGACTACATGACACTTCACCTTTATGGGCCTAGGGGAATGCATTGTGTATTCGGCTACTAATTGTGGGGTTGCCGGAGTGACAGAAACCTAAACCCCGTTAGTAAACCGATGCACGAGGGAGTGTAGGATCTCAGAGTTTAAGGCTGTGGTTAGATTTATCTTAATTACTTTCTTGTAACGCGGATGCTTGCAAGGGGTTTAATCACAAGTATGTATTAGTCCAAGTTAGGGCAGTGCATTAGCATAGGTTCACCCACACAACACTTATCAAAACAATAAAGATTAATCAACTGTATGAAGCGAAAGCACTTGACGAAATTCCCATGTGTCCTCAAGAACATTTTGCCATCATAAGTAAACCAACCGGCTTGTCCTTTGCTAAAAAGGATTGGGCCACTTGCTGCAATTATTATTACTGTCTTTTATTTACTTGTATTTATTTATCTGCTATATCAAAAACCCCTAAAAACTTGTCTGCTAGTATTTACAGTGAATCCTTGATCAAAACTACTTGTCAACACCTTCTGCTCCTCGTTGGGTTCGACACTCTTATTTATCGAAAGTACTACGATACACCCCCTATACTTGTGGGTCATCAAGACTATTTTCTGGCGCCGTTGCCGGGGAGTGAAGCGCTATTGGTAAGTGGAATTGGTAAGGGAAACCTTTACTGTAAGTGCTGTTTTTATTTCTGCTTGCTGCTTTATTTTATTATGGAGAGATCTCCATTTGAATCCCTATTTGGGAACTACTGCCACTGCTAAGGTAGTAGATGACCCGCCGCCTGCTAAAATACCTATGAAAATTGTTGAACGTGTTATGGATAACCGCTATGTTGGAGATGGAACCATCCATCCTGGTGATCATTTACTTTTTATACATGAATTATGCGAGTTATTCAAGTGTGCAGGTATTTCAATGGAAGAAGTCAAGAGGAAGTTATTTCTATATCACTGAAGGGCAGAGCTGCGGAATGGTATAAGATGCTGAAGAATGGCCGATCTATTGGCTGGGAGGAAATTGTACCTCTCTTTTATTCTAAATTCTATCCTCCTAGTGAGATTCATCAAGATCGAAATCTTATATATAATTTTTGGCCTCATGATGGAGAAAGTATTGCCCAAGCGTGGGGGAGATTGAAGTCACTAATGCTCAAATGTCCCATTCATGAGCTCCCAAGTAATATTGTTATCAATAATTTTTATGCAAGGCTTTCTCTTCATGATAAGGATTTATTGGATGCCTCTTGTTCTGGATCATTCACTCGTACTGAAGAAGAAGTTAAATGGGACCTTCTTGACCGTATTCAGGAAAATACTGAAGGATGGGAGAACGACAAAGGTAGAAAGTCAGGTATAAATTATGATTATGAATGCATTAAATCTTTTATGGAGACTGATGATTTTCGTAATGTTAGTGCTGTTTATGGTCTTGATTCTCAAGTTGTTGCAAATTATTACAAAGCTTTTGCCTCTTATCTTGATGTGCCTAAGAAGGATTTGAATAAATATCATGAACCTTATAAAGATAAAGCTAATTCGGCCATTGTTAAAAATATTGAAGTTCATACTGTTGATCACATTTTGCCTGAACCTTATATTGAAAAATACCTTTTCCTGTTAAAGTAAAGAACATTCTATGATAGCTAGTGTGGTTAACAAGAGTACAAAGAAAGCTGTAAAACCTGATGAACAAATAACTGTTGAGCCTGTAATAGCAATAGTAAAGGACCTTGTCACCGAGAGTGTAGAAGGAGAACATATTATCTTCTGTGAAGATGCTTCTAATATTGTTTCACATCCTAGTAAATCTAGGAAAACAAGTGTTCCTGTGCTCTCAGTTAGGATAGGAGAACATTGCTATTATGGTTTATGTGATATTGGTGCAAGTTCAAGTGCTATACCTTATGAACTTTATAGAGAAATCATGCATGAAATTGGTTCTTGTGAACTTGAAGAAATTGATGTGGTTATTCAGCTTGCTAATAGAGAAAAATTTCTCCGATTGGTAAGATGTGGAGGTTTTATGTGGTAAGACTAAATACCCTGCTGATTTTCTAGTACTTGGTTCAGCAGCTAGTAAAACTTGTCCAATTATTTTTGGTAGACCTTTCTTAAACACTTGTGGAGCTGTTATAGATTGTAAGAAAGAGAAATTTATACTAAATTTGGTGGAGAATCTTATGAGTTTAATTTTTCTAAGTTCGCTAAAAATCCTTATGAAACCGAATTACCTAATGAAGATTCTCGAGTTGAACAACTCGCTGCTATTGCTCTTGCTCCTAACAATGCTTTGCAGCAATACATGGAGGAACACGAAAGTGAGGAATTTATGGAAAGAGAAATGAGATTGATAATATTCTTCTTCGTCAACCAGTAATACTTAAACATAATTTACCGGTGGAGGACTTGGGTACCTCTCCACCTCCAAAGAGATCCTGTTTTCGATTTGAAACCTTTGCCTGCTAATCTTAAATATGCTCACATTGATGATAAGAAAACATATCCTGTTATTATTAGTTCTAAACTTTCAGGTAATGAAGAGGCAAGGTTACTAGATGTATTGAAGAAACATCGAGGAGCTATTGGATATACCTGGATGATTTAAAGGGGATTTCTCCTACTATATGTCAACACGCCATCAACATGGAAGATGATGCAAAACCTGTTGTTGAGCATCAACGTCGTCTAATCCCTAAATGAAGGAAGTGGTAAGAAATGAGGTATTAAAACTCCTTGATGCTGGTATAATTTATCCTATTGCTGATAGTAGATGGGTAAGCCTGTGCATGTGTTCCTAAGAAAGGAGGAGTTACTGTTGTGCCAAATGAAAATGATGAACTTATTCCTCAAAGAGTAGTTGTTGGGTATAGGATGTGCATTGATTTTCGAAAGGTTAATAAAGTTACTAAGAAAGATCACTATCCTTTACCTTTTATTGATCAAATGTTAGAACGGTTGTCTAAGAAAACTCATTTTTGCTTTCTTGATGGTTATTCTGGATTTTCACAAATTGCTGTTAGAAAGAAAGATCAAGAGAAAACTACTTTTACTTGTCCTTATGGAACTTATGCTTATAGGCGTATGCCTTTTGGTTTGTGTAATGCTCCTGCTACATTTCAAAGATGCATGTCTGCCATTTTTCATGGTTTTTGTGAAAAATTGTGGAAGTATTCATGGACGATTTTTCCGTCTATGGAACTTCTTTTGATAACTGCTTGCACAATCTTGATAAAGTTTTGCAGAGATGTGAGGAAACTAATCTTGTTCTTAATTGGGAGAAATGTCACTTTATGGTTAATGAAGGGATTGTTCTGGGACATAAAATTTCTGAAAGAGGTATTGAAGTGGACAGAGCTAAAGTTGAAGCAATTGAGAAAATGCCCTGTCCCAGGGATGTTAAAGGTATTCGTAGTATTCTTGGTCATGCTGGTTTCTATAGAGGTTTATTAAAGATTTCTCTAAAATTTCAAAACCTCTTACTAATCTTCTCCAAAAAGATGTACCTTTTGTTTTTGATGATGATTGTAAGAAGCTTTTGAGATTCTAAAAAAGGCTTTAATCACTGCTCCTGTTGTTCAACCTCCTGATTGGACTTTACCTTTTGAAATTATGTGTGATGCTAGTGATTTTGCTGTAGGTGTGTTCTTGGACAGCGAATAGATAAGAAGTTGAATGTTATTCATTATGCTAGTAAGACTCTTGATGCTGCTCAAAAGAATTATGCTACTACTGAAAAAGAGTTTTTAGCAGTAGTTTTGCTTGTGATAAGTTTAGACCTATATTGTTGATTCGAAAGTTACTATCCATACCGATCATGCTGCTATTAGATACCTTATGGAAAAGAAAGATGCTAAGCCTAGACTTATAAGATGGGTGCTTTTATTACAAGAGTTTGATTTGCACATTGTAGATAGGAAAGGGCTGAAAATCCTGTCGCTGATAACTTGTCTAGATTGGAAAACATTTCTTATGATCCTGTTCCTGTTAATGATAGTTTTCCAAATGAACAATTGGCTGCGATAAAGGTAAGCTCGCGAGAAAGTCCTTGGTATGCTGATTACGCTAACTTTATTGTTGCCAAGTATTTGCCTCCAACCTTTACAGCTCAGCAAAGAAGAAAATTCTTTTATGACTTGAGGCATTATTTTTGGGATGACCCACACTTATATAAAGAAGGAGTGGATGGTATAATGCGAAGATGTGTTCCAGAATTTGAACAAAAGAGATATTAGAAAATGCCATGGAAGTGCTTATGGAGGACATCATGCTGGAGATAGAACTGCACAAAAGGTTTACAATCAGGTTTTTATTGGCCTACTCTTTTTAAAGATGCAAGAAAATTTATTTTATCATGTGATGAATGTCAAAGAGTTGGTAATATAACTAGACGCAATGAAATGCCTATGAATTATTCTCTTGTTATTGAACCTTTTGACTGTTGGGGATTTGACTTTATGGGTCCTTTTCCTCCTTCGATGGTTATACTCATATACTTGTTGCTGTTGATTATGTTACTAAATGGGTAGAAGCTATACCAACATCTAGTGCTGATGGAGAACATCATTAAAAATGCTTAAAGATATTATTTTCCAAGGTTTGGTGTGCCTAGATATCTCATGACTGATGGTGGTTCTCATTTTATCCATGGTGCTTTTAGAAAAACCCTTGCTAAATATGATGTTAATCATAGAATTTCTTCACCTTATCATCCTCAAACAAGTGGTCAAGTAGAATTATCAAATAGAGAGATTAAATCTATTTTGCAAAAGACTGTTAATAAATCTAGAAAAATTGGGCTAGGAAGCTTAATGATGCTTTGTGGGCTTATAGAACTGCTTATAAAAATCCTATGGGTATGTCTCCTTATAAAATGGTTTATGGAAAAGCTTGTCATTTGCCTTTAGAATTAGAACATAAAGCTTATTGGGCAGTTAAAGAACTTAATAGAGATTTTAAACTTGCTGGTAAAAAGAGGTTACTTGACTTGAGTTCTTTAGATGAATGGAGAAGTGAAGCTTATGAAAATGCTAGACTTTAAAGAGAAAGTGAAACAATGGCATGATAGGAGAATCCTAAAGAGAGAATTTAACGTTGGTGAGAAAGTTCTATTGTATAGGTCTCGTCTCAGATTTTTTGCAGGAAAATTACTTTCAAAATGGGAAGGACCTTATGTTTTGCAGAGGTTTACCGTTCAGGTGCAATAAAAATTACTTCGCTTGATGGTGACAAACCTCAAGTGGTTAATGGGCAAAGACTCAAGCATTATATTTCTGGAGATTCTTATAACGAAGATGTTGACATTATTCAAGTAGTGACTCCGGAAGATTTCATTAAAAGTCAAATTCAGAAACTGCAGAGTCCGTTTTCGAATAGGTAACAGTTTTGGTAAGAAAAAGTTCGCGTTCGACTTCCCAACTTATATTTTTATCGTTTATTAAATATGGAAAATTACGAGCCGAAAAAGGGAGGAAACGGTGCCCGAGGGCACCCCACCACCCCACGGCGCGGGCCCCACCTTGGCCGCGCCGGGCATGGTGTGGGCGCCTCGGAGCCCGTCTCCGACCCAGTTTCGACCTGGACTTTCCTTTTGTTGTTAAACTTTTCGCTATATAATTCGCCGGATCCCCCGAGGTCCGTATATCGTTTTCTCGTCGTGTTTTCGTTTCGAGCTGTTTCTGCCAGGAATTGTTCTCAGATTTAGAAGCGCCATGGTCTCCTCCAACAACAGCAAGGGCAAGGAGGCTGGAAGATGATCTCCAAGACCCAAGCTGGAGGAGGATGTCCAGAGTGAAGCTGAAGATGAAGTAGAAGAAGACCAGCGTTCACACCCGCGCGCTACCATTGCCAGTATCGGAGTGGTGGCGAATCCATTCAACCCAAAGAGGAACGCGCGGATGAGCACAGGGGGAAAGGTTCCACGTCATTGCTTAGCTCCAAGGACATCTTCTCCAGGCATCAATAACCCTTTCCATACTCTAATCCATAAGTATCAATTTGAAAGAGTTCCTGAGGCAGAACTACCCACTAGTTGGAATATAGATCGTTCTAACAATGCAGGAAAAGAGGGCTCTAAGTCTGATGAGAAGTGGGGAAATAATTCCAAGAGCTGGGACTCACAGTCTGATAGGTTCATGAACCGTATTGAGCACAACACGGAGTTAATTCGTATTCTCACTTACAAGATTGACGAATTGAAGGAATTGGTTGAGAAGCTTATTAGGGATGCACCATCGCCACCGAAGGAGTAATTCGTCATTGGTATTGGCATCCCCTTGCTTGTTCCAATCTTGGGGGGAGCGCCGCGGTATCACCACCATTATCTTTTACCTTTTACTTTTCAGTTGAGTCATATCATGAGTAGAGAAGTTATCATATAGGATGGTTTGCAGTGTGGAAGTATCTCTCCTTTAGTTGGTTGTCTATGTATCCGTTGGTGTGAGTGTGTCTTTGTTTAGAATATTAATGAGAAGTTTTATCATTTGCTTTCTGCACACTTTATTTTAGTTTGCAATTTTCTGTCATATGAAAGATCTTGTTGTTAGTATTGGCATCACTTTGGGAGCATCAAGTAAATCTATTTGGTTTTGGCAAACTTAGCATTGGTCAGTAGCAACAATACTTTGAGGCTTAAGTAGAAAAGAGAGGATTACATGTGGATATATTATCTCATTATCTTTCTTTCTTGTTGGCTCATGAGCTTAGTATTCTTAAGTTAAAATTATTTGTGCCTACATGGAAGATTGCATGATTGTTTCTATTACATTTATATTTGTTTGTATCCCTCAACTCTTATGCTTGCTACCCAGCCTTGCTAGCCTAAAGCCGGTACTGAGAGGGAATGCTTCTCGTGCATCCAAACCTTGAGCCAAAACCCGTGCCATCTTTGTCCACCATAACTACCTATATGTGGTATTTCCTTGCCACTCCAAGTAAATACTTCATGTGCTACCTTTAAACTATTCAAAAACTATTACTCCTTATTTGTGTCACTGCTTATTGGCTCATGAGGAAGTACGTGGGTTATTCTTTATTTAGCTTGTCAGACAGACTTTCACCACCAGACTAGTGGCATATACATCCGCTTATCTGCTAATTTTGCAAAAAAGACCCATTGCCATTCGTTGACGATTCTCATACACCACTCGAAAACTTATATTTTGCTCTCTTTATGATTTCAAAAAACTTAAAAAGCTCTAGCACATGATTTAATCCCTGCTTCCCTCTGCGAAGGGCCTTTCTTTTACTTTTAGGTTGAGTCAGTAAACCTATTCCCTTCTTTCTTAAGCAAGCATTTGAGTTGTTGTGATTCAACTATCTATATATTGATATTTTCAATCATGTTTTTTTATCCTTCCTCGTTTAGCACAAAGTCTTTTATCTGAAGGAATATAACTTTGAAAGTTATCAATGACTGTACGGAAATTGTGATGGCTGAGCATGTAAGTTCTGCAATATAGCTCCAATATAAGGACTCCACTCGAAAGATAAGTACAATCTGTTAATTGTTCTCTAACCAAGAACGAAGTTTGCCATCACCAAACTATGATTTTCTTTATGCACCTTCATTGTGATTTCCATTACTCGTCTCAAGTTAAGTTATATGAGGGAAGTTGTTGTCTAAGATGATTAGTGTATTGATAAATATTGATGCTTCTTGTCCATATTCTTTATTATCGACGCTTCACTCCATAAACCTGTGGTCTTGTTTACTGAGCTCAGCTTTCGCTTGGGGACAAGCGAGGTCTAAGCTTGGGGCGAGTTGATACGTCCATTTTGCATCACCATTTTATATCATAATTTACAGCTATTCATTGATATATTTCATATTTGGATATAATACTTATATTATTTTATCTTATTTTGCATGTTTGATGATTATTGGAGAATTAACTGCCGGAGTCAGGATTCAGCTGGAAAAACATCGTCAAGACACCCTATTTCTGAAGATCGACAATTCACGGAAAATATACAGACGTTCCTATTTTATCAGATGCCGGAGCCAGCCAAAAGGGGAGGCTGAGATGGGCCACGAGGGGCCCACACCACCCCACAGCGCGGGGCCCACCATGGTCGCACCGGGGCATGGTGTGGCCGCCCTGGCCCACCTCTGACGCTCACCCTTCGCGTATTTCTACCCCGAGAAACCCTAAGACATGGGAGGAGGGGAGAAAATATTTCGCAGCCGCCACGAGGCGGAAACCACAGAGAGAGAATGTAACAGCCCGGAGTTTGAGAACCTAAAAACCGGTGTAAATTTTCCACTTTTGTGTTCATTGCATCATGGCATCAAGCATCATGTTGTTGTTGCTAGGGAATTGTGCTAGGGAATTGTTGTTGTTGCTAGGGAATTGTGGTTGTTGCTAGGGAATTGTGGAGGTTTGGCAACATTTAAAAACAAAATGCCAAATTTGCTTCCACAAATTTCAAAACCGTGAAAGCACTCAATCTTGCAAAACAAAATTACTTTGACATCTCATATTTGTCAAGGAAGTTCCAAGAGATCCAAAATAATATTTTGCACTTGCTCTAAAATATTAAAGGAGCAACACTTTTGAATTTAGCAAAGTGCCATACCCAACCTCTCTAAACAAACGTGGTTCAAAACATTTTATTCGGAGGCGCCAATTTTTGTGGAGCTTCCTCATGGTATAAAAAGGCCACCCAAATTATTTCATAATTTTCTAAAATGCTTAAGTGCTCTAATTAAATCCCTGAAAAGTGCTGGGTTTAAAAGGTTTTAATTTAAAAGAGGAAAAGGACTAATCCGTGATAGAACAGTTTTCTCCAGGGGGTTTCGTGCAAGTGTGTCATCCCCTTCCTCTGTAGCTCGCATGGGCACGGCATGGCGCCAGTGGCGTGCTCGCCACTGGGCCCGCGCCCTCCTGCCGCGCCGTGATGGAGAGAAGACCACCACGAGGCCCACTGCTCCCTATCCACTGCCGCTTACCTGCTCCCTCACCCCCGTTTCTTCTCCCCACCATGGCCGCCCGCCGCCGAGCTCCGCCGTCGCCGCGCTGTTGATTGAGAGCCCCCCCCCGAGCAAATCCGAGACCACCACCAGCTTCGCCGCGTCGCCTGCTTCTTCTCCGCCCGAGGAATCGAGGCGGGAGGCCGTGAAACGACGCCGCCATCCCCGTTTCCCCGCGCGGCCGTCCGAGCACGCCGCGGCTTCGCCGGACGAATTTCGTCGCCCTCCGTCCACCTCTGCCCTGCTGAACACGACCACGAGCCGAGGGTGAGCACCACGTCCTTCTGGACCTCTTCCCCCTCCCTCTCCCGCCGGAGTTCGCCGTCGCTGTCTTTTGCCGTGCGTCGGAATTTCCGGTCCCCTTCGAGCCGGATAGTCCGCCTTCTTCCAGTACGAAGAACCACCTGCTTTTCCCTCCATCGGATTTTCCGATTTTCCCAAACTTCGGATCATTCGAGTTTCCCCAGTACGCGGTGATTTGGGTCCTTAGCCAAAAATTTGAGTCCGCTGTCGATCGGATATTCCGATTTAAAATAAATCGGAAATTCCGATTTTGCCCTGTACCAAATTTATCCTAGTTCTTTTATTCCTTCTTTCTAATCTGGTTAATCTAGTTGGTCTATGTGGGATGGACTGATAATCAGGGTATAATTTAAAGGAGGAATTTAAATGTCGCACTCGTTATCGTTACGTCAGGAATTTGTGTGGAATATACCAAATTGATCATAAAAATGTGAAATAACCGGAAGCATCTCCTTCGTACATGTTAAATCACCGATACCCTGCATTGCCTCATCTGATCATGACATCTCATATCCAAGTGCAACATAGGGTTCCATCTTCCTTAATCAACAAGTAAAGTTCGTTCATGGCCTAAATTCACGGGATATCCGGGATGCGCCCCTCTAAGCACCCGAACCCCGTTTAAGTTGAATAGTCGAATCATCCCCCTCCCGGGGATTTAAAATGTCATGTCATCATGTGTGTGCGCATTGCATCCGTTCAAGCATGTGTGGTGATTGATTGCTTTTCCGTTGCTATGCTTCGATAGATCAAGCAGCCGGGGTTACTCCACAATACCCCGAAGAGCCGTACTACCAGCACGTTGAGCAAGGCAAGCGTAATCCCCCCTCTGAGCATGTCTTATCCTATATTTCGCAATTATTTTCTCCACTATAATATTGCATGCGGTTCCAAATGTCAATTTATCGGATTAGAGTATCCTATAGTTGCATTAAGATTCCGATGCCAATACCTGTTTCCCTCCTATTATCCATAGGATTGTATTGTCGGCCGAGATACTTACTATGCTATGTTGATGCTTAGCCATGCTTAGTTAATTGCATAGCTATACGATGGATGGTTCATGTTGGAAACAGGTGATGAGATGAGAATGATGGTGGAGAAATTGTGGTGACGGATAATAAATGCTTAAAGGTGGGGATGAGAGGCCACTGTGGTTGTGGTGTTTTGTCTCGTTCTCGCCGCCTAGGTGCGAGTTCTTACCTCTTGAACCAAGACTGAGCGTGCAACCATGCGTGAGGCCTATGCAATTGCAGGAACCCTCATAGACTAAATAACTCGGGCGGGGCTAGCCAGGGTCCTCTAGTTCGGGCTTCCATTTGCGCGTGCGTGATGATGGTGGTATGAACTGGATGAGGATGGTGGTGTTAGGAAAATGAGTGGCCGTGGGGCGGGTGTTGCAGGCACTGGCTGCCCTGCCGCCACTGATGATCCTGGAAAGTCCTTAACGAGGGAGAAGTCGACACCGCTCCCACCCAGCCGGCTTTCCAAGGAAGAGAGCTAATGTACAGGTAATGGGCCGGACGGTACGCGTGGCAAACATTTGTACACCCCTGCAGGGTTAAATCTTTTCGAAAAGCCGTGTCCGCGGTTATGGACGACTTGGGAAGTGAAGGTAAGATCATAGAATAACTTTAACGGAATGATTAAAAACTGGGTACTAGAGGTACCACTCACAAATGCAAGGTGAGCTTCCTCGAGGGTGATTCGGGGAGGTGCCTTTGATGAACAGGTACAAGTTGATGATGGTTGATGATGAGTAAGGTGATGAAAGAAAGAGTTACTCTTACCTCTTTTGAAAATATTCTGATTAGTCGATGCCATTGAGTTATGTTTTCATAAATAAAATCAGCTTTATGCAAAACAGCCATAAACTTGAAAGCCTCATCGAGCTAAGCTCTATATATAATCTTGCGAGTTCGTCGAACTCAACGTCGTTTGTTTTGTTTCAGAGGAGGACTTCACCGACCTCGAAGGTGGGTTCTTTGTGGACGTCGACGAGTAGTCTGGGGTTCCCAGGTGGCAGCTTGGGACATCCTGGAACAGCTGGCGCTGTGATGTTTATCTGTAGGCCTCTTAGGCCATATTTGGTTCTTGTTGTTTAGAACAACCTAATTTGCTTCCGCTGTTGTAATGTTGGGTCTGTGACCTCTGGTTGTCATTTGCTATCTTTCTCTATTATAAGAGTTGAACTATATGATTTGTGTCGTAGAGTCTGTGATGTGCCAGTTGTTCCACAAGTCTTGATCTCTCTATTATGCTTTGATAGTGTGTCTGGTGGTATCGGATAACCGGGACACAGTATCACTGTATAGCAGTCGGGTCGGGGCGCCACAAGTTGGTATCAGAGCAGTACTGCCTGTAGGAAACCCTTCTACTGGTCGATGTTGAGTCTAGTGTTTGTGAAAATATTTTAACCTAAAAATGAGTTGTGAAAACCATCTTAGGATTCTTTTTACTCCTTATCTGGTTACCCTCTAATCTCGGAGCAATCTTACCTCGATTTGAGTTTAAAGGTTTTACTCTCGTCTGTTACTTCAAAATGATTAGAAACGGGGTGGGTTCGACCTTTAGTGTTATGTGTCAGTTGCTCCCGCTGCGTTGCAATCCCAAATCAACTCAGATGTTTCTACCAATCAATCATTTGATCCTTTCTTTGGGTTTTAACCCACGGACTTGAACATAAGGTCCCGGATTGTGTCAACTAGAGTGTGTTAAGTTGTGATTTCTTAACTCTCACTAGTAGCACATGATGCTGATCTTTGACCCAAGTTCTATCTTGTTGTTTTCCTTCTCGCAAAGTATTATCGTCCCTAGTCTGTGTACTTGTGTAGACGCTAATGCTATTGTTCGACCATTCGGAGAAAGATACTAACGTGTCATTGTCAAATCTCCAGAATGGCTCGAGGAGGCCGTGGAGGCCGTGGTGGTCGCGGTAACCACAATGATGATGAGGATGATCTGCCGCCACCACCCTCGATGGCTGAGGTCTTGATGGCCATTGAGGAGAACCGTGGGCGCAATGAGCGCTTGCTTGAGCAGTTGGTGCAGCAGAATGCACGGAGGAACGAGTGCAACACTCTCACCGAGTTCCTGCGCTCGCAGCCACCCACCTTTGCTGATGCTAAGGAGCCACTGGAAGCTGATGATTGGCTTCGTGCTTTGGAGCGCAAGTTCTCCGCGCTTCATGTCCCATTGGCGGAGCAAGTCAACTTTGCCACCTACCTCTTGGTTGGTGCTGCTGGCTGTTGGTGGGAGAGCCATGTGGCTTTGTTTCCAGCCAACCATGTCTTCACCTGGGCTGATTTCGCACTGCCTTCCGTGCGGAGTACATTCCCCAGCCGATCATGGACTTGAAGAGGAGGGAGTTCCTGGATTTGCAACAGGGACGGATGGACCTCCGCACTTATGGTCGTGAGTTCAACCATCTCTCTCGTTACGCCCCAAGGGACGTGACCAATGATGCTGACAAGCAAGAGCTGTTCCGCAAGGGTCTGACTCCGCAGCTCGCTATGAGCTATTGCCCTTCAGGTTCCAGACCTATCAGGAGCTGTTCAACCAGGCTTTCACTCTTGAGCAAGGAAGAAAGGAACTTGAAGCTTCCAAGAGGCCCGCACATGGGGACCACCAGAGTTCCTCGGGTTCTGAGAGCAAGAAGCGCAGGGTGTTTGTCCCTACAGCGCCGTACCTCGTGCTCCCTTCATGCCGAGGCAGCAGGATATAGGCCACCTCCTCCGCGCCCCACTACTTCGACACTTGGGGTAGGCGGAGTGGGTACCGTCCTATGCTACCTGCTCCACCTGGAGTCACTTGCTACACCTGTGGCCAGGCTGGCCACTACTCCAGGGAGTGCCCCCAGAAGGCACCTCTCGCGATAACTCCTGCACGAGCCCCTGCCACTCCAGCTGGCAAGGCTGGACCTATTGTGCGTGGTCGCCTGAACCACATCTCTGCTGAAGAAGCTGAAGAGGACCCCGGCGTTCTCATGGGTGAGTTACGAATCAACAACAATCGTGCTACAGTTTTGTTTGATTCTGGAGCATCGCATTCATTCATATCCATAGCTTTTGCAAAAGAGCACAAAATACCGTTTGAGAAAATGAGCCGTCCCTTGGTGATCGCCACTCCTGGCTCCAAATGGCAAACCGATGGGGTTACTCCTGAAGTCCAGATTACTATCGGTTACTACTCTTTTCCTTTCGCTTTGGTAGCTCTGAGGTCAAATGGCATTGATGTCATACTGGGCATGAACTGGCTAGCCAAATACCAGGCTAATCTCGACTGTGCTGCCAAGACCGTCACCGTGACCAATTCCGGTGACAGTGTGAAGTATTGGTCTGCACTGTCAAGACCTCCATCTCATCATACCCAACTCACCTGAGATTCTCCTTTGCTTTATGGAAGGCGAATCCCCTCCTGAAATCCAGGACATACACGTGGTGTGTGACTTCCCGGATGTGTTCCCGGAAGAATTGCCTGGCATGCCTCCTGACCGAAGTGTGGAGTTTGTCATAGATCTACTTCCCGGTACTGCTCCAATTTCCAAGAAGCCCTACCGTATGCCGGTGGAAGAGTTGGCTCTGTTGAAAGAGCAAATTGATCAGCTGTTAGCAAGGAGTTCATCCAGCCTAGCAGTTCACCTTGGGGTTGTCCGGTACTCTTTGTCAAGAAGAGGGATTCTACCGTGCCTCGTCTAGTCTCTGACTATCGACCGTTGAATGCGGTGACAATCAAGAACAAGTATCCTATTCCTCGCATCAATGATCTGTTGGATCAGTTAGCTGGTGCAACGGTATTCTCCAAGATGGATCTGAGGTCAGGCTACCATCAGATAAAAATCAGAAAGGAGGATATTCCAAAGACGGCATTTGTTACTCGCTATGGCTCATATGAGTATACCGTCATGTCCTTTGGTCTCACAAATGCTCCAGCTACTTTCATGAGGCTCATGAACTCCATCTTCATGGATTATCTTGATAAGTTTGTCGTCATTTACATTGATGACATCCTCATCTATTCCAAAACCAATGAAGAGCATGAGGAACATCTTCGTTTGGTTCTGACACGACTTCGAGAACACCGCCTCTATGCCAAGTTCTCCAAGTGTGAGTTTTGGTTGGATAATCTTGTCTTCCTTGGTCATGTGATATCCGCTAATGGTGTGGCTGTCATTCCTGACAAGATTCAGTCCATTTTGGATTGGAAAACTCCAATGTCAGTCAAGGACATTCGAAGCTTTCTCGGATTGGCGGGTTACTACCGCCGATTCATCGAAGGTTTCTCCAAGATAGCCAAGGCCTGACTGACCTTCTCAAGAAGGATAAAAAGTTTGTATGGTCGGCCGAAGCTGAAGAGAGTTCAAAACACTGAAAGCCAAGCTCACGTCCGCTCCTGTGCTTGTCCTGCCGGACACAGCAAGGATTTCGTCGTCTTCTGTGACGCCTCTCTCAAGGCTTGGGCTGTGTGCTAATGCAAGATGGCCATGTGGTGGCATATGCTTCTCGCCAACTTAAGCCGCATGAGCACAACTACCCAACTCATGATCTAGAACTTGCCGCTGTGGTCTATGCTTTGAAGCAATGGAGACCATACCTGTTTGGTAACCGTTGCGAGATCTTCTCGGATCACAAGAGTCTGAAGTACCTCTTCACCCAGCCGGATTTAAATCTCAGGCAAAGGCGTTGGTTGGAGTTAATCACGGACTATATGTGAGTCTGAACTATCAACCCGGCAAAGCAAACGTCGTGGCTGACGCGCTAAGTCGGAAGTCTTATTGCAACAATCTGATGATTGAAGAGGCCCAACCTGCCCTCCATGAAGAGTTCTCTCGTTTGAACTGAAATTGTTCCCTCTGGCTACCTTGCAAATCTGGAGATCAAATCTACTCTTGTGACCAGATTAAGGATGCTCAAAGCGTGACAAGGGTATTCTAAAAATCAAGGAGAACATTGCTAGCGGGAAGGCCAAATGTTTTTCTGTCAATGAATGGAGTTGTTTATTTTGGTGACCGCTTGGTAGTGCCAAAGAAACGAAAATTGAGGGAGTTGATCCTCCAAGAAGCTCATGAATCTCCTCTCTCTATTCATCCCGGTAGTACCAAAATGTACCAAGACCTTCGCCACAATTCTGGTGGACCGATGAAACGGAAATTGCTAGGTATGTTGCTGAATGCGACACCTGTCGACGGGTAAAGGCTGAACATCAAAGGCCTGCCGGCACTCTTCACCCTATTGCTATCCCGAGTGGAAATGGGATGAAATTGGTATGGACTTCATTACTGGTCTGCCGAAGTCTCCAAAGGGACATGATGCCATTTGGGTCATCATTGATCGACTATCAAAAGTGGCTCACTTCCTCCCCGTTCGTGTGGACATTACTGCTGCCAAGTTGGCAGACCTGTATACCTCTCGTATCGTCGTCCTTCACGGCATTCCCAAGAAGATAATTTCTGATCGTGGAAGCCTATTCACCTCCAAGTTTTGGACTAGTTTCCAAACTGCTATGGGAACTCGTCTTAACTTCAGCACCGCGTTCCATCCTCAAACTGATGGTCAGACCGAAAGAGTGAACCAAGTTTGGAAGACATGCTTAGGGCATGTGTAATCTCTTTTGGCAAGGATTGGGAAAAGTATCTCCCTTTCGCGGAATTCTCCTACAACAATAGCTATCAAGCTAGTCTGGGCATGGCTCCATTGAGGTTCTCTATGGAAGAAAATGCACTCCTCTAAATTGGTCCGAGACCGGAGAGAGGGCACTCTTTGGTCCAGATATTATCAATGAAGCTGAGGAGAAGGTTAGAATCATAAGGGAGAATCTGAAGATTGCTCAGTCTAGGCAAAGAGCTACTATGATAAGCACCATCAGGAAATTCACTATGAAATTGGTGATAAAGCTTATCTCCGCGTCTCTCCCCTTCGTGGCGTTCGCCGCTTTGGTATCAAAGGGAAATTGGCCCCTCGCTATGTTGGCCCTTCACCGTTCTGGCCAAGCGAGGAGATCTTTCTTATAAGTTGGAATTACCGGTCATATTCCCAATGTACATGATGTGTTTCATGTCTCTCAACTTCGCCGGTGTTTCAAAGATCCTATCCATGGGGTCAATCATGAGGAGCTGGATCTCCAGGAAGATCTTACCTATCGCGAGCATCCTATCCGTGTCCTGGATGAAGCCGAAAGGAAGACCCGTAACAAGACTACCAAGTTTCTCAAGATTCAGTGGTCGCACCATTCCGAGGAAGAAGCGACTTGGGAAAGAGAGTCTAGTCTTCGTGAGGAGTATCCCGACTTCTTTCCGCAACCTTAGAATCTCGGGACGAGATTCCTGTAAGGGGGGTAGAATTGTAACAGCCCGAGTTTGAGAACCTAAAAACCGTGTAAATTTTCCACTTTTGTGTTCATTGCATCATGGCATCATGCATCATGTTGTTGTTGCTAGGGAATTGTGCTAGGGAATTGTTGTTGTTGCTAGGGAATTGTGGTTGTTGCTAGGGAATTGTGGAGGTTTGGCAACATTAAAAACAAAATGCCAAATTTGCTTCACAAATTTCAAACCGTGAAAGCACTCAATCTTGCAAACAAAATTACTTTACATCTCCTATTTGTCAAGGAAGTTCCAAGAGCTCCAAAATAATATTTTGCACTTGCTCCAAATTAAAGGAGCAACACTTTTGAATTTAGCAAATGCCATACCCAACCTCTCTAAACAAACGTGGTTCAAAACATTTTATTCGGAGGC
>CAMZMU010000080.1:20302513-20642296 GCA_947311845.1 Poa pratensis
TTAAAAGGTTTTAATTTAAAGAGGAAAAGGACTAATCCGTGATAGAACAGTTTTCTCCAGGGGGTTTCGTGCAAGTGTGTCATCCCCTTCCTCTGTAGCTCGCATGGCACGGCATGGCGCCAGTGGCGTGCTCGCCACTGGGCCCGCGCCCTCTGGCGCCGTGATGGAGAGAAGACCACCACGAGGCCACTGCTCCCATCCACTGCCGCTTACCTGCTCACTCACCCGTTTCTTCTCCCACCATGGGCCCGCCCAGCCGCCGAGCTCCGCCGTCGCCGCGCTGTTGATTGAGAGCCCCCCCCCGAGCAAATCCGAGACACCACCAGCTTCGCGCGTCGCTGCTTCTTCTCCGCCGAGGAATCGAGGCGGGAGGCCCGTGAAACGACGCCGCCATCCCCGTTTCCCCCGCGGCCGTCCGAGCACGCCGTGGCTTCGCCGGACGAATTTCGTCGCCCTCCGTCCACTCTGCCCTGCTGAACACGACCACGAGCCGAGGGTGAGCACCCGTCCTTCTGGACCTCTCCCCCTCCCTCTCCCGCCGGAGTTCGCCGTCGCTGTCTTTTGCCGTGCGTCGGAATTTCCGGTCCCCTTCGAGCCGGATAGTCCGCCTTCTTCCAGTACGAAGAACCACCTGCTTTTCCTCCATCGGATTTTCCGATTTTCCCAACTTCGGATCATCCGAGTTTCCCAGTACGCGGTGATTTGGGTCCTTAGCCAAAATTTGAGTCCGCTGTCGATCGGATATTCCGATTTAAAATAAATCGGAAATTCCGATTTTGCCCTGTACCAAATTTATCCTAGTTCTTTTATTCCTTCTTTCTAATCTGGTTAATCTAGTTGGTCTATGTGGGATGGACTGATAATCAGGGTATAATTTAAAGGAGGAATTTAAATGTCGCACTCGTTATCGTTACGTCAGGAATTTGTGTGGAATATACCAAATTGATCATAAAAATGTGAAATAACCGGAAGCATCTCCTTCGTACATGTTAAATCACCGATACCCTGCATTGCCTCATCTGATCATGACATCTCATATCCAAGTGCAACATAGGGTTCCATCTTCCTTAATCAACAAGTAAAGTTCGTTCATGACCTAAATTCACGGGATATCCGGGATGCGCCCCTCTAAGCACCCGAACCCCGTTTAAGCTGAATAGTCGAATCATCCCCCTCCCGGGGATTTAAAATGTCATGTCATCATGTGTGTGCGCATTGCATCCGTTCAAGCATGTGTGGTGATTGATTGCTTTTCCGTTGCTATGCTTCGATAGATCAAGCAGCCGGGGTTACTCCACAATACCCCGAAGAGCCGTACTACCAGCACGTTGAGCAAGGCAAGCGTAATCCCCCCCTGAGCATGTCTTACCCTATATTTCTGCAATTATTTTCTCCACTATAATATTGCATGCGGTTCCAAATGTCAATCTTATCGGATTAGAGTATCCTATAGCTGCATTAAGATTCCGATGCCAATACCTGTTTCCCTCCTATTATCCGTAGGATTGTATTGTCGGCCGAGATACTTACTATGCTATGTTGATGCTTAGCCATGCTTAGTTAATTGCATAGCTATACGATGGATGGTTCATGTTGGAAACAGGTGATGAGATGAGATGATGGTGGAGAAATTGTGGTGACGGATAATAGATGCTTAAAGGTGGGGATGAGAGGCCACTGTGGTTGTGGTGTTTTGTCTCGTTCTCGCCGCCTAGGTGCGAGTTCTTTACCTCTTGAACCAAGACTGAGCGTGCAACCATGCGTGAGGCCTATGCAATTGCAGGAACCCTCATAGACTAAATAACTCGGGCGGGGCTAGCCAGGGTCCTCTAGTTCGGGCTTCCATTTGCGCGTGCGTGATGATGGTGGTATGAACTGGGATGAGGATGGTGTGTTAGGAAAATAAGTGGCCGTGGGCGGGTGTTGCAGGCACTGGCTGCCCTGCCGCCACTGATGATCCTGGAAAGTCCTTAACGAGGGAGAAGTCGACACCGCTCCCACCCAGCCGGCTTTCCAAGGAAGAGAGCTAATTGTACAGGTAATGGGCCGGACGGTACGCGTGGCAAACATTTGTACACCCCTGCAGGGTTAAATCTTTTCGAAAAGCCGTGTCCGCGGTTATGGACGACTTGGGAAGTGAAGGTAAGATCATAGAATAACTTTAACGGAATGATTAAAAACTGGGTACTAGAGGTACCACTCACAAATGCAAGGTGAGCTTCCTCGAGGGTGATTCGGGAGGTGCCTTTGATGAACAGGTACAACGGTTGATGATGGTTGATGATGAGTAAGGTGATGAGAGAAAGAGTTACTCCTTACCTCTTTTGAAAATATTCTGATTAGTCGATGCCATTGAGTTATGTTTTCATAATAAAATCAGCTTTCTGCAAAACAGCCATAAAACCTTGAGAGCTTCATCGAGCTAATGCTCTATATATAATCTTGCGAGTTCGTCGAACTCAACGTCGTTTGTTTTGTTTCAGAGGAGGACTTCACCGACCTCGAAGGTGGGTTCTTTGTGGACGTCGACGAGTAGTCTGGGGTTCCCAGGTGGCAGCTTGGGACATCCTGGAACAGCTGGCGCTGTGATGTTTATCTGTAGGCCTCTTAGGCCATATGTTGGTTCTTGTTGTTTAGAACAACCTAATTCGCTTCCGCATGTTGTAATGTTGGGTCAGTGACCTCTGGTTGTCATTTGCTATCTTTCTCTATTATAAGAGTTGAACTATAATGATTTGTGTCGTAGAGTCTGTGATGTGCCAGTTGTTCCACAAGTCTTGATCTCTCTATTATGCTTTGATAGTGTGTCTGGTGGTATCGGATAACCGGAGACACAGTATCACGGTATAACAGTCGGGTCGGGGCGCCACGGAGAAAAAGCTCTCCGGCAGGGAGAAATCTGCCGGGGAAATTCCTTCCCGAGGGAGGAAATCATCGCCATCGTCACCGTCATCACGCTGGACTTCATCGGGATCATCATCATCACCATCTCCACCGCCGTCACCATCATCTCCACCACTCCACTTCGTTCCACTGTAACATCTAGGGTTGTACTTTGTCTAGTTCATAGGGGAAACTTTCCTGTGTTAATTACTCCTTGTGGTTGATGCTATTAAGTTTTATCGGTGAATTAAGGATTATGTACAGATTGTTATTCATCATTATATCACCTCTGATCATGATCCATATGATGTCTTGTGAGTAGTTCGTTTAGTTCTTGAGGACATGGGAGAAGTCATGATGTTAGTAGTGAAATTATGTTGTGTAATATTTAATGTTTGATATTTAAGTTGTGGTGTTTATTCTTCTAGTGGTGTCATGTGAACGTCGACTACATGACACTTCACCTTTATGGGCCTAGGGGAATGCATTGTGTATTCGGCTACTAATTGTGGGGTTGCTGGAGTGACAGAAACCTAAACCTCCGTTGGTAAACCGATGCACGAGGGAGTGTAGGATCACAGAGATTAAGGCTGTGGTTAGATTTATCTTAATTACTTTCTTGTGACGCGGATGCTTGCAAGGGGTTTAATCACAAGTATGTATTAGTCCAAGTTAGGGCAGTGCATTAGCATAGGTTCACCCACACAACACTTATCAAAACAATAAAGATTAATCAACTGTATGAAGCGAAAGAACTTGACGAAATTCCCATGTGTCCTCAAGAACATTTTGCCATCATAAGTAAACAAACCGGCTTGTTCTTTGTGCTAAAAAGGATTGGGCCACTTGCTGCAAGAACATTTTGCTTGCACTGTATATTAAAATATCATCGAAAAAGACTAGTGGACATTTCCTCAGTACTGGTTCCAGTGATGCATTCATCGCATGTTGGAATGTAGCCGGAGCTCCTGTCAAACCAAAGGCCATCACGTTGTACTCGTAATGCCTTGTATGTGTTTGGAACGCCGTTTTGTATTCTTCTCCTGGCGCCAGACGAATCTGATGATACCCAGCCTTGAGATCTAATTTTAAAAACCACCGAGCTCCCGACAGCTCGTCCAAAAGTTCATCAATAACTGGCACGGGGTATTTCCCTTTTACTATCAAAGCATTTAAAATGCCTAAAATCATTCACCAGTCTCCATGTTTGGTCTGCCTTTTTGACACAAAGAATGGAGAACTGAACGCATTGTTGCTGTGCACTATCACACCTTGTTCTAACAGTTCTTTTATCTGCTTCTCAATTTCAGTTTTCAATTCAGGAACCACTCGATATGGTCTGATCGACACAGATTGAGCTCCCGGCACCAGTGGTATCTTGTGATCATACTGACGTCGTGGTGGCAAACCAACCGGAGTTTCAAAAACCGCTGAGAATTTCCCCAAAATTGCCTGCACTTCAACAGGTAACTGTTCCTCATCCGACAACACGCTGTGTTCTGCTCTCATCAAGTGTAAGATCAGCACACTCTGCTCTCCTTTCCGTGTTTGCAGCATGCAAAATAACTGTCTCCCCTTGATGTTGAATTGCCATCCAACCTTCTTCCCAATGAGTAAGCATCGGACTGTGTTTTGCTAACCAGTCCCATCCAATGATTCCATCATAGCTTCCTAATGATACGTCCATTTTGCATCACCATTTTATATCATAATTTACTGCAATTCATTGATATATTTCATATTTGGATATAATACTTATATTATTTTATCTTATTTTGCATGTTTGATGATTATTGGAGAATTAACTGCCGGAGTCAGGATTCAGCTGGAAAAGCATCGTCAAGACACCCTATTTCCGAAGATCGACAATTCACGGAAAATATACAGACGTTCCTATTTTATCAGATGCTGGAGCCAGCCAAAAGGGGAGGCTGAGATGGGCCACGAGGGGCCCACACCACCCCACGGCGTGGGGCCCACCATGGCCGCGACGGGCATGGTGTGGCCGCCCTGGCCCACCTCTGACGCTCACCCTTCGCGTATTTCTACCCCCGAGAAACCCTAAGACATGGGGGGAGGGGAGAAAATATTTCGCCGCCGCCACGAGGCGGAAACCACAGAGAGAGAAAAAGCTCTCCGGCAGGGAGAAATCTGCAGGGGAAATTCCTTCCCGGAGGGGGGAAATCATCGCCATCGTCACCGTCATCACGCTGGACTTCATCGGGATCATCATCATCACCATCTGCACCGCCGTCACCATCATCTCCACCGCTCCACTTCGTTCCGCTGTAACATCTAGGGCTGTACTTTGTCTAGTTCATAGGGGAAACTTTCCCGGTGTTAATTACTCCTTGTGGTTGATGCTATTAAGTTTTATCGGTGAATTAAGGTTTATGTCCAGATTGTTATTCATCATTATATCACCTCTAATCATGATCCATATGATGTCTTGTGAGTAGTTCGTTTAGTTCTTGAGGACATGGGAGAAGTCATGATGTTAGTAGTGAAATTATGTTGAGTAATATTTAATGGTTTGATATTTAAGTTGTGGTGTTATTCTTCTAGTGGTGTCATGTGAACGTCGACTACATGACACTTCACCTTTATGGGCCTAGGGGAATGCATTGTGTATTCGGCTACTAATTGTGGGGTTGCTGGAGTGACAGAAACCTAAACCTCCGTTGGTAAACCGATGCACGAGGGAGTGTAGGATCTCAGAGATTAAGGCTGTGGTTAGATTTATCTTAATTACTTTCTTGTAACGCGGATGCTTGCAAGGGGTTTAATCACAAGTATGTATTAGTCCAAGTTAGGGCAGTGCATTAGCATAGGTTCACCCACACAACACTTATCAAAACAATAAAGATTAATCAACTGTATGAAGCGAAAGAACTTGACGAAATTCCCATGTGTCCTCAAGAACATTTTGCCATCATAAGTAAACAAACCGGCTTGTTCTTTGTGCTAAAAAGGATTGGGCCACTTGCTGCAATTATTATTACTGTCTTTTATTTACTTGTATTTCATTTATCTGCTATATCAAAAACCCCTAAAAACTTGTCTGCTAGTATTTACAGTGAATCCTTGATCAAAACTACTTGTCAACACCTTCTGCTCCTCGTTGGGTTCGACACTCTTATTTATCGAAAGTACTAAGATACACCCCCTATACTTATGGGTCATCACCTAACGACAACATTTTGAAGTTGTCAGTGAATGTCCCTGGTCCTACAGACCACTGCAATGACGAGAAACACCAATCACTACCCAGCATTGCTCCTCCTGCAACTTGTACTTGTACTGCCTGTCCAAGCTGTTGTCCTCCTGTTAACTCCTTCATTCTTGCTCTGTCAACAAAACAAGTAGAACTGCCAGAATCCACCAAGAAACAATATTCCTTGCCTTGAACTTTCACTTTAAGCTTCATAGTTTTAGGAGAATTCACTTGGCTATTCACTGTTGCCACCGAGATCATCATCGATTGATCCTTTCGTGCCTCACTACGAATTTGTTCTTGCTCATCGTCTGAATCTTCACTAGGACCACTAGTAGGAAACTGCCTTTCTGCGGATCACTTTTTGTGGCGCACCAAGTAGCCATGCGCCACAAATTTTTTTTTTATGTGGCGCACCTGGCCATGTGCGCCACAGAAAGGTCACATTCTGTGGTTCACCTGGCCACATGCGCCACAGAAAGTCACATTTCTGTGGCGCACCAGGCCATGTGCGCCACAGAAAGTCACATTTCTGTGGCGCATGCGGAGTGTGCGCCACAGAAATAAGGTGGGGCCCTCTGGTGACTTTTCTGTGGTGCGCCACAGAAAGGTCAAATTCTGTGGCGCATGAAATTCTGTGGCGCATCTGGCGCACCCCCTCCCCGGTGGATCGCCTTTTCAGTTTTGTAAACAAGAAAATAAAATGATAAAACCTTCAAAAAAATAAAATCTTTTGAGATATAGTTAGGTTTTAGTGTCTAGTAGGTATAGAAATTTTGAAATATGAATTTTGACCTTTTTTGCAAAAAACAGAAAAAAAAAGTTTGAACGGCATAACTTTTGCATACGATGTCGAAAAAATGCGTTTAATATACCAAAAAAATCGTGAGAAAAAAGGAGCTCGATTTCACCCGGGTTTACCCGGTGAACTTTTCTCAGATTCGGGAAATTCCAAAAGAGTAAAATGTTATTTCAAAAAGAAGATTTTTTTCTACAAAATAAAAAAAAATAAAAAAAAATTCAATTTTTTTGGATTTGTTGAATTTTTGGATTTTTTGAAGTTTTCTGGATGTTTTGAATTTTTTTGATTTTTTGAATTTATGAATTTTTTGGATTTTTTGATCTTCTTTCTGAAGTTTTTGAATTTTTTTGGATTTTTTTAAACACATATATACACATACCATACATAAACTACACACATATATACACATACACAAGGGTTAAGAGGGTTGATATGATACTATTATCAATAAGAACTTGACTAGCATGAGGATAGTTGAATTGAATGGAACTTAGAAGTTAAGCGTGCTTGGGTTGGAGCAATCTGAGGATGGGTGACTTACTGGGAAGTCGTCATTTGAGATATGCTTCGAGTGTTAAAAATGTTCAAAAAATTAAATATTTAGGGTTTTCCAAATTATTTCATTTTTTGATTTTTTTTAATTTTTGGATTTTTTTGAAAATCCAGATCTAGATCTGGCCGCCCTTTTTTAAAATTCAAAAAAAAAATCTATGGCGCACCGGGGTAGGGGTGCGCCACAGAATTGTGACTTTCTGTGGCGCATCTGGGGGTGCGCCACAGATTTTTTTTCTGTGGCGCACGGACGGGGTGCGCCACAGAATAAATATTTTTGTGGCGAGTGTTCTGTGGCACACCCACCATGCGCCACAGAAAGCCTTTTTGGTGCGTCACAGAAAGGCTATTCTGTACTAGTGACCTTGCATACATTCAATCATTTCCTGGACTATGTGTAATGAGATGCTACCCTTGCACTGATGATCACGCCCCCATTTTTCACCACATGTGAAACACAACCCTTTTGCTCGCCTATACGCCTTCAAGTTCTGCCACTTCTCATCATTACTAGACCTTCTGGACTCTGCTGTTCTCTTCTCCTCTACTGACCTGGACACCCAACGTGATGGTGGTGGTGGTGGTGGTGGTGGTGGAAGAGGCAGAGGATGCCCTCTTCTGTTACTTGTACTCTGGCTATTTGGCAAACTCATTACATTATTTCCTTCCCCCAATTCCTCATACAGCAATGCCAAGGTGTAAGCTGAATCCAAATTGTCTGGCTGTTGTAAAGCTACCAACACTCGCACAGTATGCTTCAATCAATCTAAGAACTTGGTTAAATGCCCCAGTGGGTCTGGATTTGGATCAAAAGCTGCTAGCCGGTCAACCAATTCAGAAAACTGTTTCACATACTCCTCAACTGTCCCCGTTTGAGACAGATGTAGCAGGCGACGAAGCAACACCTGATGTTGATTTCTCAGAAATCTGCTTTGCACCGCTTGAACAAACTCTTCCCATGATGCATTCGGCTTCTTCGTCAGGAACGCCTCTAACCAGGTTGCCGCTGCTCCAGTGAACTGAGATGATGCATAAGATACCCACATAGCTTTTGGAGTACTCCACCTCCTGAAATACTCTTCACAGCGCCGCTGCCACAGCCTGGGATTCGGGCCCTCGAACGAAGGCAGTTCAACCCGAGGCGCAGATGAAGATGCAGATGCAGATGCATCAGTAAACTGCTGCCCGCACGCAGAATTCAAAAGTGACAGAAAATTTTGGGTCGTATTCGTACCTCCGACCGGGAGTGGCGTGCTCAACGAGCACGCCGGCCCCTGGTTGTCATGTGTCCCGCTGCGCCCATTAGGGCCGACTGTACTGTCCCCCGGCGTCCTGGTGGACGGCGCCGGTGGCCCTCCCGCATCAGCGCTTGGAGGCGATCGAACAGCACGGTCCACGACCGCCGTGATCTGCGCGATCTCGGCGCTCAGAGCCATCTTGACTCCTTCCAGATCGTCGCCGATGAGCTCCTTCACTGTGGACAGATCGTTGCTCATCGCGTCCTTGACCGAGTCGAGCGACGTACCGAGGTCCTTGATCTGCTTCTTCGCGTCATCGACCATGGTCTTCACCGCATCCAGGATCTCCTTCTTGTGGTTGAGAAATCGCTCCTCGTACGCCTCCTTCGTGTCTGCTTGGAGCAGATCATAGATCGCCCGCGCATCTGGAGACAATGCGCCCATCGCCTCCTCCCGCCGCCGTACCGCGAAACGCGTTGGATGTCTGTGGTGTGGAATCTCCAGATCTATCGAGCACGGTTAGGCTCACATACCAAATGTAAAGGTATCGATCTCTCTCACTCAGAATTGCTCAAGAACACGATGATCCAGGCTAGAATTTGGGAAGTAGCTCGTTCCTCCCCACCTCCCCCGAGCTGGTTCGTTCATACGGCACGGCACCGCCGCCCGTCCGTCTATTCGTGACTTACAAGCCAAGTTTACAAGAATGAGATCTCAACTACTTAAAGGAGTTACTTCGCCCAATCGCCAGCTGCCATCCATCCTGGAATGCACCGGTTTCTGCTGGGCCTTGTCTTCGCTGGCCCGTCATCCTTCCTTGTCTGCACGACCGCGTCTTCGTCAGGTTCGTTGCCATGGCAGATAGATGACCTGGACCGCTGCTGTGACAGAGTAGGTGTCGTCGTAGATGAGCCGCTGACACATCAATCCGGAAATACAGAAGCGACGAGACAGGTTAGAAAGGAGAAAGAGAAGAAGCTCATTGAAACCAGTTAATGGAGTAGCCACTCACGGAGATGGACCGGTTCGTTCACATACGCAGATCTAAGAGATAGAAAGAGCGACCTGGTTATGAGGAGATCAAGATCTCATTGATGGCGCCTGATGCGAGCCTTTATCCTCCTCCTTGTGGATCAATACGCAAGTCAGGTCCCTAGCTCGGTGCATGACAACTAGTGCAAGGTGGCCTGAGAGGCCTCATCGGCTGTGGGAACTCCTACATTGACGAATGGCTAGCGATCTAGGTTATGGTGGCGGCTGAGTTTCAGACGGCGGTTGCACAAGACTGTGGGTTGCGGACGGAGGAGACTGCAGGGAGGCCGGATATGCGATGTACAAGTGGTGGAGGTCACCGACAATGTGAGATCGGAACGGCGGGGATGGAAGATCGCAGATCGGGACGGTGGGGAGGAAGAACTACCAAGGAGGAGGAGGATAGTGGGAACCCGGTCGATGGGATATTTTCGTGCAGGGCGCCCGCCGATTTTCTAATCCCCGCGAAGATCTGTATGGTTTAGCGCCAATTGTTTTTTGTTATCTATATTGGACAACGGATGTAGCCTGCAACTATTGTATGAGTATCTAAGAAAAAATTCTGCAACAGCTATTTAATTCGTTGCAAGGTACACGTTGCTTAATGGGGAGTCTTCTCGTAGCTTTCCTTGTAGGTTTGAGATGTTCATGATTAATCTGTCAAGTTGTGTGATTTTATTGGGTTTTATTTATATTGGATCTATTCTTTTATGCTTAACGGCTAGAGCTCTTAGCATTGCTCGAGAAAATAAGTGTTGATGACTTAACAAGTGCGACAAGGTCCTTTCCCGGTACCGAGTAGTGTGGCATGATACTTCCCACTATCATTGGGCAGGACATTAACTATAGATGGTTGAGGGTGCTTTTATGGTTCGTGTTGTCTCGTCTAGTCGTGAAGGCAATCAAACATGCCTCATGTGCGGAAATTCGCTTTGGAGCTCGGGCTCATATGCTCCCGTTATTTTCGACAAAATTTAGCAAATTGAAAACTTATCAAAAAATTCCTAAACAAATCATGCATGTACCTGACCATGTTGCGCACCACCATGATTTTTTTAGCGCCGAAATGACATCGTATGCGCCCTGTACAAAAATGACAAATTTCGTGTCAGATTTGAGATTCAAAATTTGAATTTTCTGACACGAAATTTGTCATTTTTGTACAGGGCGCGTATGATGTCATTTCGGCGCGAAAAAAATCATGGTGGTGCGCAACACGGTCAGGTACATGCATGATTTTTTTCGGAATTTTTTGATGAGTTTTAAATTTGCTAAATTTTGTCGAAAATAACGGGAGCATATGAGCCCTCATGTGACTCTTCCTTACTACTTTTGCAGCTATGCATATATAGACATACTCCTCTTACTTACTTTTCTCATGTGACACACAAGTTCCATCCTCTTGGTGAGAGTGCACAACTGTGTTAGATGCCCCAGGAGGAAGAAGGATTTTTTTTGTTTTGCTTCCTTGGAATGAGCGGTATCGAGAAACATGTTAACCGTCATTCTGATCTGTGTCGTGTAGTGTCAAAAAACATATGATGCACAATAAACCTAGAAAGCGATAGGTGAGAGGGGGCCATAGAATAGTTTTGTTCACATCTCTAAACCAGGGGAGTTTGTTTCATCACTGCCGCGCCCAACCATTCTTGTGAAGTATGGGTGACAAGATAGCCTCACTTGCAATCACAATGCCACATATAATTCATCAGGTCGGAATGCAAGAGTCGTATGAGTACTTATACATTGTCCAGAAGTGGGTGTGAGACTGGTTGACTCTCATCACGTTCTCTTTTAATTTGTGTTTGACATTTTCGTCAACTAATAAACCTTTGGCCTCTGCGTGAAAAGGTAACTAACTGGGAGCATGTATTGAAACGGAAACGGAACCCACTTAGCATGGTATAACAAAGCATCCAACTTTTTTTGAACAAAACGGGCAACATTGCCTCATTTTATTAAAAAATTAGGAGGAGAATTGACCGGTTCATTAACGGGGAACCGGCCGAAAACCGTTACAAGTGCACCAATGTAGTCATGAAAACACCACATTGTGCAGACCCGGCCAACCTGGCTACCCACACGAGACAGACACGCCGCCGAGGAGAAAAGCACTATCGAGGTCATCACCGAGCGTCATCGTCGTCACTCCTCCCCGAGCAAGCGATTCCGACTTCACCTTGGACGACCACCGACGAAGCCCCGCCGCAGCCGACGCCGTAAACCATGTCGGCCTATGCCAAACAGTCAACCCAAAGCGTCGAGGAGGAAGCAGCTCCGACTTCGACGGAGACCTTCACCGGAGAAAGTTGCACACCTTGCATCGACGGAATCCGCGAGGCCACTGTAGAAAAGGTGTCATCGTTGCCAGCATGTCCGCCCCGAGACACGCAGCTCCGACTTCACAGCTTCACAACGGGACACAGCACGGACTGTCGGTGACGAAGGGCATGCCGCGACCCGGCACCGCTCACCACCGTCATCGTTGCCACGCAGCTCGCAACGCCACCATAGCACCCAAGACATCGTCAGCCGCTGCCAACCACGATGTTGTGTGAGTCCAGCCCACGAGCGCGCACACAGGAACCTTCATCTTCAAGACGACGCCCTCAAGAGGGGAGACGACGAAGATCGACGCCGTCGTCCGACCCTGCAGAAACAGGGTCTAGGTCTTCACCCGAAGAGGAGGTCCAAGACTGAGGAGAATCGAAGAGCTCCAAGACGAGCCCCCAAGAGGGAGAACGGCGTCCACGGACGTCGCGTCGTCAGGCTTTCGCCCGGAGCACTCGAGACTCTCCAGTCCCACGCAGCCGGGCCAAGGCGGGGAGACCCGCGGCACCGCCGGCCTGCACACCCACTGATCCAAACACCTTGTGTGCTACGGCGGCGCAACCGTCGCACAAAGCCTTCCAAACTATCCCCAGCCTCTCCCAGACGTCGCCGTCTCCGCCGCAGCAGCCTCACCGAGCAGCCCCGCAGGCCACAGCCCTGCCGGCCACCGCATCACCCTGCCCTCCGCCCGGAGCCAGCGCGCCGCCCTCACGGGCCCGTCAGGCCCAGATCGGGCCCGACGGGCCTCAGAACCTGCACGCCAGCTCCCTGCCGCCACGAGCCTCGCCGACGGCGCCCTCCGCGCGGCACCACCGCCGGAGGCCAAGAGCGCACCGCGCCTCCACCGGATCTGCCGACCCGGCACACCCGCGCACCTCCTGCGCGAAGGTCGCCGACGTCGCCCACCGCCGACCCGGGGCCGCTGCCCCGACGTCCATCCTCAGCCACCTGCTCTGCAGCCCAGCTCGAGGGTCCCCGCCACCCTTAGGGCAGAAGGGCCCGCCGCCACCGCGGTCGAAGCCGGCGGCGCGGCTCCCTGTCGTCGATCTCCGCGAACGCTTGTCGGCTCTCCCCGGGCCACCCTGGCGCGGACGACACGGGGGTCGGGGGTGAGAGGGAGGGAGGAGAGGGAGGAGGGGGAACGCCGGCGGGGAGGGGCTTGGCGGCGGCGGCGCTGGGTGGGAACCCTAGAGGGAAAAAGTCGTTGTCTTCTTGGCATAAGCATCCAACTTATTAGGATCAGTCATGATCTCTTTGGTAGCATCAACGATGCCCCATCTATGGAGAATACGTCACCATAATCCTGGAACTAACCCGCTGCCGCTCCTGCGTTAAGAAAATGCAGAGCTATTGTAACTAGTAAGGAATTCCCTAATATTCCCTAATATATAAAAGTACGTGCGATTCACGTCCAGTTCTTCTGTCCACGTCGCCCAAAAGACGTAGACCGTCCGATCGCGACAACCGACGCCTCAGATGACTTCAGAAATCGTGCGACACTGTAGCTGGGTAGTTTCTACCAATCACAGCGCGCGCACGCTTTTTGACGCACACACTTTTACGAAAAAGAACCCGAATCTTCCCGAAACAAAACCCGCAGTCCAGATTTCAGCACTGTGAGGGACCTGTTTGAAATTATGTAAAACTTCACGGACTTTTTTGTAAAACCACCGCAGAATCTCATCTTCTCCTTCTCCCTCCCGCGCGCCTCCAGAGCCGCCCCGCCGCGACGCTCCTCCCCTCTCACATCTGCGGCCACGGCGAGGTTCGCCGTCGACTCCTCTACCTCCTACCCGCAGATTCGCTTCCGGGAAGCCGCGCCGTGGCTGGAAACGTCGCCGCCGTGCCGCACTGCCTCCGCTGCCTCCGCGCGCCGCCGCGGCCGCTCCGGCGACCTAAAAGCGGCGGCGCCGCCGCTCCTGGCCTCCCCACGTCGAGTGCGCGCGTCCCGAACCTCACTGGTTCGCCGCCGGCGTCGTCCTCGCCGCCGCCGCGACTCCGCCCCACTGTGACGTCGTCGTAACGTCATAGTGGGCCTGGGCCGGGAAGACAGGCCCGTTACTGGGCTGGCCTGCTTCCTTTGGGCTGCCTTAGCCCTTTTTTTCCCCTTCTGTTTTACTTTTCTAATTTCAATATTTTTCTAACTTTCGAAATAGAAATCCAAATCAATTCAAATAAATTTCAACAAAAATGTAAAAATCAAAACAGCCATTTCAAAAACTTAGTGACCTTTTCCAAACTATTTCAATTTCCACCCAAAATTGTAAAAAAAAAAACATTCCAAATACATTGTGATCTTCCCAAAGTTATTTCAAATCTCCAATTTTACACAAAATTTGAATCTTATGACCTCCTTCATAACTTAAATAAAAACCACAGAAAAAATACCAATAATCATTTAGTATGATAAACCCAAAAAACAATCAGGTACAGAACATCTTATTCAAAAAGAGTCCGGTAAAACAATTAAATTCAACGACCCATTTAGATCATGAGCTTCAATATATCCAAATAAAAATACCACAAATGTAAAAATTAAGAAATAACCGTTTTAAACTTAATTGCCACCTAAACATAACTGAATCAAAAAAAAATTACTTTACAACATGCTTTATAAAATTCAAAACATTTCATGGATATTGTTTTACGATATTTAAACAATTTCCGAACACTGCTAAATGTTGCAAAATCAATAACTTTAACTATATCCACCAGAACAGCATGCAAAATATATCGGAATGACCACAAAAAAAAAATGACCGCAAAAACAAAAACTGCCTATATGTCATATGACCAAATTTAAAATTTGAAATCTTCACATTCCTGACAAACATGCAAACACACAATATTTTTAAATTCCAATAAAATCAGATCCAAATACCTTCCAAATGTGACCGTTTCGAACTTAATTGCCACCTAAACATAACTGAATCAAAAAAAGATTACTTTACAACATGCTTTATAAAATTCAAAACATTTCATGGATATTGTTTTACGATATTTAAACAATTTCCGAACACTGCTAAATGTTGCAAAATCAATAACTTTAACTATATCCACCAGAACAACATGCAAAATATATCGGAATGACCGCAAAAAAAAAAATGACCACAAAAACAAAAACTGCCTATATGTCATATGACCAAATTTAAAATTTGAAATCTTTACATTCCTGACAAACATGCAAACACACAATATTTTTTAATTCCAATAAAATCAGATCCAAATACCTTCCAAAGGTGACCATTTCGAAGTTACAATTCTTCACACCGCTTTATTTACAAATACAGAAAAACAAATGACTACAACAATAAACAGCGCCTACTGATGTCATATGACCCAAAAAAAAAATACGCGAATTTAATTTTCGAATGGCTTTCAAAACAAAGCATCCGGTACACGTAAGAAATAATTTTAAAAAAATCCCCAATTTTATCAAATCCTAAAATTTAGACAACTCATAACTGCAAGTTTTTCAAAAAAAAAAAAAAAACACACATTTAAATCTACACATCATTCAAACGCGGACGTTTTAAAATTCAAATTTCACCACACGGGCCGCGGCATCAAAACTAGACAACCTTTTAGACATAAACTTTTTCCAACTTTGTCGGTTTCCAAATACTAAAAAAAATAAACCCAAATTTTCAAATTCAAATTTTGCCCACACACGCGCGGCATTGCCGCGCTCGCTCAGTTACCTAGTACAAATGTATAGTTCGCAAACCGTGCCACTACCAAAAGATGATGGTCGACAGTTCGACACTCGTCCCACAACCAGCACGCATCGTCCCTCCCGAAGCAAAATAAAAATATATCTCAGAAATCCCTACGATGCTTCCGTGTACGTAATAAACAAGAGATCCGATAGATAAAAGCTAGCCGCGGAGGGGACGGGGAGGTGAAGACATGCACCGCGTGAGAGGGATTTTCTGTTCCTCTTTCCATCAATTTTCGGTTTACCAGACATTTTCTGGGTATTTGAGTCTTACTAAACGGAGTAGTAGAAATTATCGAATAGGGAACACTGATTGGCGACCCGTCGTCCTCTCTCGGGTACGCATTCTTCCTGAAAGTTGAACTTTTTTTTGCGAAACACAGTACAAACGTAGACGCTCACAAACACATGCATACACTCATCCCTATGAACGCACGCACGTACACCCTACCCCTATGGAGCACCTCTGATAGACTGAACATGCGGGTCGAGTCTTGAGATTGACGAAGTCATCACAGACGCCTCGCTGTCGACGGGTACGTCGCCCCCCACTGAAGAATATTTCGTTTAAATGAGAAACACCAGTGTCAAATCTGGGGTTTGAACTCTGGTGGGCTGGGGTATAATCATCCTCCTAACCATCTTGCCATATGCAAGTTCTCCCCGAAAGTTGAACTTGGTTTCGAGTGTTTTGTACACTTGACACTTTTCTTCCCTAGCCTTGCTGGTAGACTGTAGTTTGAGTTTTCTTCACTATCAAAATTCTTAAAAAAGATGCAGTCGGATGAATAGTTTTCCATTTCCTGCAAAAAGAAATAAAAAAATTATCAGAACACTGCAGAACCAACATCACAACAGTGAAAGACTGTTCAGAGAAAAAATTGAAAATATTTTTTTAACATGAACGTTTAATCACAGGAACTCGTATACGTCGTTTATAGTTTTCCCGTAACTCTCGGAGCCACTTTGGGAGGCGACTAGGGTTTATGGACACCGGCGGCGCCCGCTGAATCTCATCGGCGGGGTGACATCCTGATCGCAGGCAGGGCATGGCCTCGTCCGTGCGCGGCAAGGAGAAGGCAAGGGAGGCCCTGTCGCCTCTGGTGGCTAGGGCTAAACTGGAGGAAGATCTAGGCAAGTTGGACATTACTGATCAGGAGGCTATGCCTATGATTATTGATGACAGGCATGAGGAAGGAAAAGAGAAGTGGATGCTGGCAGGGAAGATCCTTCATTGGACCGTGTTTCATATACAGACCATATCCAGCGCACTTCGACCTGCATGGGGCAATCCCAAAGGTCTCTTTTTCAGATCGATGGGGGAGAATATGTTGTAGCAGATTTTGCTACACAGATGGATAGGGACCGTGTGTGGGGAGGATCACCATGGCATGTGAGCAATAATGCAGTAATTTTGTCCGATTTCAAGGATTGCATGAAACCTTCAGAGCTCAAGTTTGATCGACTCGAGGTATGGGCTAGGATTCAGAATTTGCCTTTCAATCTGAGAGACAAAAAGTGGTGGCTACCTATCGTGAAGCAGATTGATGAGAAGGTATATGTGGCACAGTTCAATCATGTGGGCGGGTTCCTAAGTGCTAGAGTTACAGTGGAGGTAGCTAATCCCTTGAGGAGATGTATTCTTATTGATTCAGCGAAGAGGCGCACATGAGAGAACGAGATCAGCCAACCGACCCTCGGACAATGAGGTTCAACGGGCGGGACGCACCCGTCTGTGGAACGCGCAAAGCCCATAACGGGGCTGCCAGGTGGCAGCCGGATCAAGGCCCATTAGGCCTGGATCCAGCGCCCCAACCAACCATGGTCAGGGGGTGCGCTCCCAGGCCAGGAGCCTCTGAAACCAATCGATCCGCGGGGCCCAGCCAGCCCTGACCAGACCCGAAGGGTCCAGATCTGGGCCGAGGCTGGGCGCGCCGCCATCGATGGCCAGCTCCGCCGGCACCTGTCCAAGATCAACGCCTTCCCCATTCGCTTTGTCGCAGGCTCCGAAGCTGCATTCCGCCGCCGTGCCAACCCGCCCACCGGCCAGAATCCAGGCGGACGAGCTCTGGTCACCACCGCCGCCATGGGCCACAGCGTCGACGAGCACTGTCCCCCAACGCCACCTCCAGGACTCCCGCCCATGGCGCAGCACGTCGGCCGCCGCTGCGCCAGGCCTCGTCGAGCTCCGCCGAACTGCACCGCCGCCATGGAGAGCGCCGCCCCGCTCGGATCTCCACGCGTCGGGAAAGGAAGGACGGCCGCCGCCATGGAGAGCGCTGCCCCGCTCGGATCTCCACGCGCTAGGGAAAGGAAGGCCGGCCGCCGCCGGCACCACACGGGCTATGCCCAACGACACTTGCCGGCAGCGACCGAGAGGGGGAAATGAGGACGGGAGTAGGAGGCGGCGGGCTAGGGTTCTCGCCCTTGGTGTTTGTTATCAACTTAAACTTGTTGGTGTTTGTTGTATGGTTTTCGCCCGGTTTCTCTTGCAAATAAACCTGGACCTTCTTCTTAATTAATGGATAAGGTAAAACTTTTGCCTTCGTTTCAAAAAAAAAATCACACGTCCATTACACGAAGGGGGTTGTATGCAATGCTGATTAATTTGATCATACATTTACCTTGCACATTCCATTTGAGATAGATAATGAGTTTTTTCTGTTGTGGTGGGGTAAAAGTGCAAAATAAAAACTAAAAGGTCCACACGATGATACGTCTCAAACGTATCTATAATTTCTGATGTTCCATGTTGATATTATACCAATTGTTACATGTTTTACATACACTTCATATCATTTTTATGCATTTTCTGGGACTAACCTATTAACAAGATGCCACAGTGCCAGTTTCTGTTTTCTGCTGTTTTTGTATTTCAGAAAAGTTGTTCCCGAAATATTCTCGGAATTGAACGAAATCTGGACAGAACCTCCTATATTTCCAACACGTACACGAAGTCCGAAGGAGAGACGGAGGCGACTGAGGAGGGCGCCACACCCTAGGGCGGCGCGGCCCCCCCTCCAATCGCGCCGTGGTGGGGTGTGGGCCCCCCGGGTCGCTCCAGCCGCCGCCCTTTCGCCTATTTATTCATCTTCACGGTAAAACCCTAGACACCCGAGCCTCCATCCACGAAAAGTTCCGTAGCCGCCGCCGTCGTCAACCCTAGCTCGGAAGGGTTCTGAACCTCTTCCCGGCACCCTGCCGGAGAGGGGAATCATCACCGGAGGGCTCTACATCACCATGCCTGCCTCCGGAGTGATGCGTGAGTAGTTCATCTTTGGACTACGGGTCCATAGCAGTAGCTAGATGGTTGTCTCTCCACTTTATGGTATCATGTTTAGATCTTATGAGCTGCCTATCATGATCAAGATCATCTTATCGTAGTGGTACATGTTGTGTTTGTTGGGATCCGATGAATATTGAATACTATGTCAAGTTGATTATCAATCTATCTTATATGTTATTTATGATCTTGCATGCTTTCCGTTACTAGTAGATGCTTTGGCCAAGTAGATACTCGTAACTCCAAGAGTTAGTATTATGCTAGATAGTGGGTTCATGCCTCCGGTAATCTGGGAGAGTGACAACAACTTCTAAGATTGTGGATGTGCTGTTGCCATTAGGGATAAAATAACCGATGCTTAGCTTAAGGGTGCGCCGTTAGGTCTAATGCATTTGTTTACATTACACACATTACTTAATGCGATTATCCGTTGCTTGCAACTTAATACCAGCGGGGAACTCGGCATGACAACCTGGAGGTGGATTATTAGTCATAGACGCTGTTGGATAACGGTCTATGTATTTTGTCGTAATGCCCACATGAATATCATAGTAATCATCATGTCATATATATGCATTGTCATGCGCTCAATATTTTGTCAATTGCCCAGCTGTAATTTGTTCACCCAGCATGTTAGTTATCTTTTATGGAGAGACACCACTAGTGAACTGTGGACCCCGGTCCATTTTTTTACACTGATAATACAACCAACTGCAATCATTGTTCCTTTTCATTCTCTGCAATTAAACACTATTTTCCACACCATACGTTTAATCCTTTGTTTTCAGCAAGCCAGGAAGATTGACACCCTTCCTGTTTCATTGGGGCAAAGTAGTTTGATTGTGTTGTAGTTTGATTGTGTTGTGTGCAGGTTCCACGTCAACGCAAAGTACTTTTCTGGCACCGTTGACAACCTTCAGAAGTGCTTCTTGCTCCTACTGGATCTGATAACCTTGGTATCTTACTCAGGGAAACTTGCTGCTGCACTGCTTCATACCTTCCTCTTGGGGTCTCCCAACGAACGTGTGTCCCACGTCATCAAGCAATTTTTCTGGCGCCGTTGCCGGGGAGTAAGAGGATTTCTGCAAGGGGAGTCTCTCGCTTCCAATCTCTTTACTTTGTTATTGTCTTGCTTAGTTTATTTTATCTTGTCTTGTTTGCTTTTATCTATCAAAAACACAAAAAATTTAGTTTCTTGCATTTAGTTTATTTTGGTTTGTTATTATGTCTAGTTATTCATTCGCTATCAATGGGTTTTCTCTTTGAAACAAAATCTTATTGTCTAAGTGGGTTCACGGAGGAACAGCATAATTACTATAAGGAATACCGCTTGTCTCAAAAAGGGAAACACTTATGGGTACAAATATATAAATTGAATTGTTTTGCTAGAAACTTGTGCTTTACTTATGATGAATCCTGGTGCTTTAATGAATGTTTTTGCTGTAGGAGGCATAAACACCTCCCTTTCCAATGTGATTATAATGATAATGAAATCTTGGCTGCTTATGCTAAAGGAAACTATGACTTTGATAATCTTGAAAAAATTGAAGAATTTGTTATTTTAAGGGTGCCTATGAAATTGCTGGTTTTATTCAAGATGATGATGCTCCTTGTAGAACTGAGAATTATGCTATACTTGGTTATTGCCTTAAATATTACAATGATAATCCTTATATCTCTGAATTTCTTGAGGAAACTTATTCTCCAGAACAACTTGCTACCTTTCAGGAACCTGTGGGAGAAGAAATTGCTGGAACTGAAAGCTCATTGGATGAAAAAGAGGAAGAGAGTGATGAACAAAAGGAGGATCTACCTCCTGAAGATAGTAACTCTTTAACTCTTACATTATATGATTACCCTCCATGCCTACCTAAGGAGGAAGAATGCTATATTGTTGAATGTCATGATTCTATTGAAATAACTCCTTTTGATAAATTTGAAGTAACAAGCTCCTTGACTCAATTAAAAGAGGAAATTGCAGAAGTAAAAATGTGCTCCCTAATGTTATATATGATAATGCTCTTGATGATGGTCCTATATTGCCTAATGATATTTATTATACTACTATTGTCAAAATTGGGTTTAATGACCCCACTGTTTTAGAGCTTAATAAAAATTATGTGTTTGTAGATCATGAAAAGCATGCTTTATGTGATAGTTATATTGTTGAGTTTGTTCATGATGCTACTGAAAGTTATTATGAGAGAGGAAAATATGGTTGTAAAAGTTTTCAAGTTACTAAAACACCTCTCTTTATGTTGAAAGTTTTGAAGTTGCATTTGTTTCGTCTTTCTATGCTAGTTGCTTTATGCTTCAATAATTTATTCTATTACAATATTCCCTTGCATAGGAAGTGTGTTAGACTTAAATGTGTTGATATTTGCCTCTTGATGCTCTATTTTGTTTTTCAACTCTTATTTTTACGAGAACATCATTGAAATCTTCTAGCCTAGCTAAAAGGCACTAAAGAAAGCGCTTTTGGGAGGCAACCCATTATCTTTTGTTTTCAGTTTGAGTTAAGGTGCTGTTTACTTCTGTAACATTGCCTTTGTATCTTTATTTTCTTGCACTATTGTGCCAAGTATTGCCTCTAATAGGAAGGTGATGCTAGATTTGGATTTCTGAGCAGGAACAGATTTCTGCTGTTCATCGTTTTGCTTATGTAAAATCACAGAAAAATTATTTAAATCTGAAATTTTTTGTGCGTGATCCTCAGATATGCACGCATCTTTCGTTAGTTTTGAGTTTTACGATCTGAGCAACGTAAGTGCCTCGAAAAAAATCGTCTTTACAGACTGTTCTGTTTAGACAGATTCTGTCTTTTATTTTTCGCATTCTCTCTTTTACTAGTGTTGAGTGGAATTCCTTTTTAGGGTGAAGAGCTTCACATAACATCAGTGGCTGTAGTTAATGTTAAAAGTAATGGTCATGTTTGTGTTCTTATAGAACATGTGAGTTTTGATTGTGTACTAACCCTCTAATGAGAATTACTCTGAGTTTGGTGTGGCGGAAGTTTTCAAGGGTCAAGAGAGAAGGATGATATAATGTGATCAAAAAGAGTGAAGAGCTTAAGATTGGGGATGCTCCCATGGATCACCCCAGCATATTTCAAGAAGACTCAAGCGTCTAAGCTTGGGGATGTCCAAGGCATCCCCTTCTTCATCAGCAACTTATCATGTCATCTCTAGTGAAACTATATTTTAATTATTTCACATCATATGTGCTTTACTTGGAGCGTCTGTGTGCCTTTTATTTTCAGTATTTTATTTTTCTTATGGTCAACTTGATTGGACCCTAGCATTCTTGATTGGGAGAGAGACACGCTCCGCTTTTTCATATGAATACTCCTATTCTTCACTTATACTTGTTGAGTATTCTTATCTAGCTATTGCTATGCTTTTAGCTCCTGTTTTGCATGCATCTCTTATTCAGAGCTGTTAGTTCTTTTAAAGAAAGTACTCTCTTGCTTCACTTATAATTGTTTGGAGAGTTTATGTTGAAATAAGTTGATTGGTGTTTGGTTGACTTGTCAATTGTTTTGAGTTATCAAGTAGTTCATGTTTAAGCTTTTGTATCATGTAGTTAAAACCTATTAATGAAGAACTACCGTAAAGCTCATTGAAATTTGGTTTGCATGATTGGTATCTCTAAAGTCTAGATATTTTCTAGTAAAAGGGTTTGGTTAACAAGGTAGACAGTGTAGAGTCTTATAATGCTTGTAATTTGTTTTCATATAAGTCTTGCTGTGTCGGTTGATATCCTGTATTTGCTTCAAATAACCTTGCTAGACTAAACTCTGTACTGAGAGGGAATGCTTCTCGTGCATCCAAAACCTTGAGCCAAAATCCATGCCATTTGTGTCCACCATAACTACCTATATGTGGTATTTCCTTGCCACTCCAAGTAAATTTTTCATGTGCTACCTTTAAACTATTCAAAAACTATTACTCCTTTTTGTGTCAATGTTTACCAAGCTCATGAGGACGGGATGGATGTCTTTATGTCAACTGTCAAACAGACTTTACCACCGGACTAGCGGCATATACATCCGCTTATCCATTAATTTTGCAAAAAGAGTTGGCAAATGGGGTGCCCAGTCTCAATTAATTACAACTTTAACCGCTTAATTCTCTTCACATTTTTGCCCTGATTTATCAGTCAAGCAATGACAAACAGTGAAATATCTGCATGTGTAAACAAAATAGAAGAGGGATGATCTGCCTTGCTGGTAGAAATAATGTCCTTCATGGGAGCCGCTCTTAAAAGTCTAGTTGGCAGGGGTCATATTGTACTTTCCATTTTCTGATTCGTTGACAATTAACAAACACCTCCCAAAACTTATTTTTACTCTCTTTATGATTTCAAAAACTTAAAAAGCTCTAGCACATGATTTAATCCCTGCTTCCCTCTGCGAAGGTTCTTTCTTTTACTTTTATGTTGAGTCAGTTTTCCTACTTCTTTCTATCTCAGAAGCAAACACTAGTGTCAACTTTGGTGCAATAATTATTATATGCTTGTATATTGCACTTATTATATTGCTTTGTGTAGACAAATATCCATGAGATATATATGTTGAAAGTTGAAAGCAATTGCTGAAGGTTAAATCTTCCTTTGTGTTGGTTAAATACCTTTTACTTAGAATCTATTGCTTTACGAGTTAACTCTTATGCAAAACTCTTTGATGCTTGTCTCGAAAGTACTATTCATGAAAAGTTTTTGCTTATATGATTCAGTTGTTTGCTCATTATCTACTTGCTAGCAAACTATAGACCATTGACCTGGATCACTTCATTCATAACATGTGCTTTACAATACTATTTGATCAAGATTATGATTGTAGCATGTCACCTCAGAAATTATTTTGTTTTTATCGTTTTACCTACTCGAGGACGAGTAGAACTAAGCTTGGGGATGCTTGATACATCTCAAACGTATCTATAATTTCTGATGTTCCATGTAGATATTATACCAATTGTTACATGTTTTACATATACTTCATAGCATTTTTATGCATTTTCTGGGACTAACCTATTAACAAGATGCCACAGTGCCAGTTCCTGTTTTCTGCTGTTTTTGTATTTCAGAAAAGTTGTTCTGGAAATATTCTCGGAATTAGACGAAACCTGGACAGGACCTCCTATTTTTCCAACACGTACACGAAGTCCGAAGTAGAGACGGAGGCGACCTAGGAGGGCGCCACACCCTAGGGCGGCGCGGGCCCCCCTCCAACCGCGCCGTGGTGGGGTGTGGGCCCCCGGGTCGCTCGAGCCGCCGTTCTTTCGCCTATTTATTCATCTTCACGGGAAAACCCTAGACACCCGAGTCTCCATCCACGAAAAGTTCCGTAACCGCGGCCGTCGTCAACCCTAACTCGGGAGGGTTCTGAAGCTCTTCCCGGCACCTTGCCGGAGAGGGGAATCATCACCGGAGGGCTCTACATCACCATGCCTGCCTCCGGAGTGATGCGTGAGTAGTTCATCTTTGGACTACTGGTCCATAGCAGTAGCTAGATGGTTGTCTCTCCACTTTATGCTATCATGTTTAGATATTGTGAGCTGCTGATGCACCTAAAATGCATCTACTTTTCGAAGCACTTTGCTTCATAATTTGTTCCGGAATCTTCCCATATTTGAATAAAACTGCTGAATCTGACGCTGTTTTTAGCAAAGTATCCTTTCTGGCTATTTTTGCAGGAAATTAAATCGGGGAAAAATACCACGTCAATATTTATGGAAAAGGAGGACATTGGCAAAGGATGGACACGAAGCGCTCGAGGGCCAAAAGAGGGGGCCCCACGCGGCCCTGTACCTGGCCGCGTGGGCCCACCCCAATTGGGCCTCGGGCGCCGCCTCTCCTTCGGCTTTTCGCGTACCCCCTCATATATACGAAAAAGTGGGTGCCCTAAGGAGAGGAGCTTTCGCGAAACACACCGCCGCCACCACCACGATCTTCGTTTTCGGAGACAGATTGATCCAGGATTTCTCCTCCGGTGGAGGGATCCGGAGACCGTCTTCACCGCCATCTTCACCGCCTTCATCTCCATCGACCATGAGCTCCCTCTCCATCACCATGTGTGAGTAGTCCGCTGTAGGCATGTGAGGTGGATGGGGATTGGATGAGATTGATCATGTAATGATACCCGTTGTTCGAGATCTTAGGGGTTTATCTTGAGGATATTTTTGTATTGTGTTGATGCACTTATGCTATGTTTAATGCTTGCTACTAGGGCCCGAGTGGCATGATTTCAGTACTGAACTTATTTTGCTTCATCATATAATTGAGTTTGGTATTATCTGCAAAGTGTATCACCTGCTATTATGTTGAACCTGCGAACCCTAAAAGTGACAGTATAGGGAAAACAAGGGGGAGATGTTTTAGTTTGAGGATTCTATGTGTTCATGAAGTGTTAATGCGTTGTTCCGGGCTATTCGAAAGGGTAGACCTTAATTACCTGTAGTTCCAAGTTGGCCCCGGTGAAATGGGCAGGTAGGACAATAGATGTTGTGCAAATTCTCTTGGTTAGTACGCACAACTAATTATGGAACACATACCTACATATATCGGAGTTAGAGATAAGTCCCATTGCTATTATATCTTATTATATGATCAATCTTATTCATGCAACACCCCGCTATCACCTCATGCCTACGTTTTAAATCTCTGAGTTACACTTTCACTTTTCCGGTGAAAACTGGGAAACCCTTGTTCACTACTGCTGTTCTATTTGCTACTTGAATCATACTACTGCCATCACTATCACTGCTGCAAGTTTATTGATATACAGGTGTGGTTGAGAGTGACGCCTCAATTGCCAAAGTCTTATTGGTATTCTTGTGTTCCCATCGTGTCGAACTATAAATTTGGGTAATACTTCCCAACGAAGATTTCAGCGATCCCCTATACTTGTGGGCATCAAGACATTTTCTGGCGCCGTTGCCGGGGAACCTAGCTTTATTGGTAAGACAACTTGTTATCATTTATTTGCTGCACTTGCTTGTTCCCAACTATGGGAAAGGAAAAGAATACTCCGAAGGAAGTAAGGCCTTCAACTACTCGTAGAGGTACTGATTTGCCAAGTAGGCCAAACTTTTCACCTAATGTTGCTTCTGCTATTGTTGCTAAGAAGAAAGAAAAAGCTTTATCTAGTTCACCATTGTCTAAGATGTCTACTAGTATTGAAAATAATTTAATATGTGGTAGCGTAGACAAAGAAGTGACACCTGAAACATCTGAGATAACTGAAACACCTGAATCTGCTATTATTGAAAATGTTGAGTCTGAATTAGAAGATAATGAATATTGTGATGATGAACATGAAACTTCTTCTGAGGAAGAGGATGCATTTACTATGGCTTTTATGGATTCGAATTTTGATAAATTGGATAAACTTGATATCTATAAAAATTCTCCTCTTGATGATTATTTCCCTGTTACTGAGAAAATGAATGCTCCAGCTATTAAAATTAAAGACAAAGATTATGAGTTTAGTGTTGATCCTGAAATAATTGAAAAAGCTGAGAAGTATAAGTTTTATGGGAGAGACAATGAGTTCCCTTTTGAACACATTGCTGATTTGCATGATTTATCTGTGTTATTTGGTAAAGATGAAATCCACCAACGCTATTATTTCTTAAAGTTGTTTCCTTTTACTTTGGGAGGAAATGCTAAAACTTGGTATAATCGTTTAGAACCTGGATGTATTACTAGCAAGGAGGAATGCTTGCAGGTATTTTTAATAAATATTTCCCTGCTGATAAGATTCATGGTTTAACTATTGAGATTAGCAACTTTTCACAAACAGAGAAGGAGGATTTACCCCAAGCTTGGGGGAGGTACAGTAAGATGGTTAGGAAATGTCCTACCCATGGCTTCAAGAATAATGAAATACTTGATATATTTTACAATGGACTAACTGAAAATACAAGAGGCTATCTTGATAGTATTGCAGGTAGTGTTTTCAGGGAAAGGACCGTTGATGAAGCAATTGAGTTATTGGAAACTATCTCTAGAAACTATGAAGATTGGAATATTGAAATAATAGATGACAGAGAGATATTTCCAGAGAAGAAAGGAGGTATTCTTGAATTAAACAATGAGGCAATGAAGGGAGCCTCCAAGGATATGAAAGAGAAGGGAATTAAAACCTCTCATCTTAAGGAATTATCTGAAATGGGTGTTAAACTTCCTATTGATCGACCATGTTTTCCAATCCCAGTCAATGCTATAAGCTCTTTGGAAGGTAATGAAAAGGTAACACCTCCTATTGATGTATCATATGTTAATGATTTTGCTTATCATAATAAACCTGAAGAGCATGATATTAGAATGAATATGATGGAAAACTCTCATAAAATTAAATTCCTTCGTGAAAATATAAATGCTAGTGTGGGAGAAGTTAGAAGAATTGTTAAACACTGTGAAATGATGAATAATCAAATTGAACAAATGGTTTCTCTTCAAAATCAATTGTATGAAAATCTTATTGAGAAGAAACAGGTTTGTGGGGTTATACTAGAGGTGGTGCAAGTACTCAGGACCCTGACTATCCTGAAAACCATCCCAAGAGAAAAGAGCAAGAGGCTCTCAAAAGGAAATCTTCTGCAGGAAAATCTCCCAATGGAAACAAAGGCATTGATGATTCTCAAGAACAAGACAATGATATTTCTATTTCTGATGCTGAGACCGAAGATGATAATGTTGAAGAAGAGGAATCATCTCCACCTGAAGAAGATCAACATGAAGTTGAAAATATTGCAGAACCTGAACCTCCTGAAAAGGAAGACCCTCAACCATCTACTGAGAAGAACAAAAAGAAGAATCATCCAAATCCACAAAAAGGTAAAGAGAGGGATCCATGGGTACAAAGACCCATACCATATCCCCAAGAGGTAATGAAATCTTTGGATGATGCTAGGTTTGAGAAATTTTTTGAGTTGATTAAAAATTTATGTTTGCAAATTCCTCTTGTTGATGCTATTAAAATTCCTCCATACTCAAAATATATGAAAGATATTGTCACTAATAAAAGGAAGATACCTAATGATGCAATTACTGCTATGCTTGCTGATTATTCATTTGAAGGAAAATTGCCTGAAAAGCGTGGAGATCCTGGTATTCCGACTATTCCTTGTCGTATTAAAGAAACTTATGTGAAATATGCACTATGTGATTTAGGAGCTGGTGTTAGTGTTATGCCTTTTTCTTTATATAAGAAACTTAACCTAAACAAATTGGTTCCAACTGAAGTTTCATTGCAAATGGCTGATAAATCAACTGCTGTGCCTATAGGTATATGTGAGGATGTTCCTATCTCTATTGCTAATGTGTTAATTCCTACAGACTTTGTTATATTAGAAATGCCTGAGGATGATAATCTATCTATTATTCTTGGAAGACCCTTTTTAAACACTGCAGGAGCTGTGATAAATTGCACTGAGAGCAAAGTGACATTTAATGTAAAAGGAAATGAGCATACTATCTATTTTCCCAAGAAGAATCCTGTTACAGTGATAAACAAGAGTGTGAATTCTATTCAAAGAAATACTATTATGATTGGAAGCTTTGAAATTGCACTACCACCTCCTGCACCAAATATGCTACCTTGATGATTGGAACTATTCCAATCAAATATGAGGTATCTTGAAACTCTTCTTTATATCTATAAAATAAGAATCATGTATTATATCTTTTGCATATTATTAATGAGACTTGATCAACCTCATTACTAATGTGGAAATGATGAAAACTTGATTCCCATAAAAATTTGTATTGCATTTTAATTTTATTTATCTTAGAATTTTAGAGTATATGCATAATCATAATTATTTCAGAGTTCAGAAATTCCAGAATATGAAGTTTGAAAAATTCTCTTTAGAAAATTGTCTCTGAAAATTCCAGAAAAATTTGGAGGTAAGTTATTTAACCAGAGGGACCATCTGCCAGAAGTGGGACACCAGGAGGCCACCAGGGACCAAAATGGGGTGTCCCACGCGGCCAGATTCCTTGGCCGCGTGGGACCCACCAACTTTGTCCCCAGGTGGTGTTAGGTGAGTGTCCTGTGCCCATCTCCTTCCCCTCGACAGAAAACCACTTCCAGGTATTTTTCCCAAATTTTCCCGAGCTCGTTCTTCCTGCTATCCTTGGATCTCCAAGTTTAGGGCAGATTTTTCAAATCTGTTTGGTGGGATTGCTCCTTGGTATGTGACTCCTCCACCCATCCAATTATTTTTTGTTCTTGTGCCTCATGTATGAAGTATTTTGCTGCACTAGGTGTCACCTAATATGCTTGAGAAATCCATGGATTTAAGTTTTCTAGTTGATATGGATGCATGATATTGATGTGGAGACTAGTTATGGATGGCTCAATGTTGTTTTAGAGTGCTACATCTTAATTTTTGTTGAATATTATTTATGGGCAGCAAGGTACCATGATGAACAAAGGCAAGGCATTGCTTGGGATGAGCTCAAGACCGAGGAGAAGAGCATCTAAAGTCTCCCTTAATTATGATGACAACCATCTTTGGGAGGATGATGCAGTTTTTGTGGGGAGAAGCTGAAGATCCATACAACTAGATGGCAAGACCCCATGTTCTTGAGCAGTGGGGGATAAAAGAAGACTTCGACACCTTCGCCAATGCAACTGGTTTGCTTGAGTTTGCCCAAAATCCACGAGGTACATACGAGGAACTCTCGCGAGAATTCCTCTCCACATTCAGGTTTGAGGGCCCTGAGATCTACAAGCACAGTAAGAAGAGTAAGGCACCCCTCCTACCTTTGTTTGTAAATTTACTATGAGGGGGGAGCGCCTTGTTATGTCTTTGGAGGAGTTTTGCAAAGCTATTGGTGTGGAAAACAGGGGTAGTTGGGATGAAACCCGTGCTGACTCCAACCAGGAGCTTGTTGCATTTTGGCACTCTATTTCTGTTAACTCTCATGATAGATTGAATAGGGGTAAATTTACTCATATACAGCACCCAAGTTTGAGATACTTTGCGTTGTTCCTTGCAAGAGGATTTCTTGCTAGAGACAACAATTCTGCTTGCACGGGACCAATGGTTTATTTACTTAAATGTGCAAAAGAAAACACCACATGTGGTATAACTTGGGAGTCATTCTTGCTAGATCCTTGCATACGGCTGTGAGTAGAAATATTACTGATCAAACCCCTATTTATGCTGGTGCTATTGCTACTTTAGTGTATGAATACATTAAAGATGAAAGAGGTTATGGTGATAACATGGGTACTCCTGTGATGGAGTCCAATTTACTCGATTTTGCTTTGACTACCCGTATGGATATAAGTGTGATGCATGGGGATCATTATTGGTATAACTATTTGAGTACTAATGGACAAAGAGTGCCCATTAGGCTCCCCCGTGCTGACCTTTTTGACAGGAGTACCGGAAAATGGATTGTGGAAGAGATGCCGCCTCAAGAGGAGCCACAAGATCCAGGGATGCAAGGCTACCAACCTCGAGAGGAGCCCCAAGACTCAGGAATGCAAGGCTACCCATATGGTTACTTCCCTGGAGGTGGAAGTGGATACAACTACTACCCGGGATACTAGCTTGATCGCAAGCTTGGGGGAGTACCTCTCTCCCTTTCCATTCATTGTGTTATATCACTGTTATCTTGTTATGTTTTAGTTTCTTGTTCTAAAAATCACAAAAACACAAAAAGATTTCATTTGTTTCTTTTGTTTAGTTACTTCTGGACATTTACTTTATGCATCTTAAAACTAAAAAGAACAAAAACATTTTCGTTTTATTGAATCCAAAGTGAAAACGGAGGTGCAGGAATTGCTGAAATCTGCTCACTGTTCTATTTTTCATATTTTCTCTGTAACTCCGAATGAGCTAAAATTTTAACCACTACTGCAACTTTTCATAACCTACACACCGTAAATTATGAGATTTTTCTGAAGTGTCTAGGTAGGGTAAAAACAGTACTGTATGCAGTAGCATTTTATGGCAGATTTGAGTTTTTATTGCGCAGTTCAAATTGGGAGAGGAGAACAACAATGATGAGTTGATGTGCGAAGTGGATGAAAGGTATGACACCTTTGCCCTGCTTATGTGGACTTTTTAATAACAGCAAGTGCGCACATCATAGTTTCTTTAACATCTAGGGAAGTGGTAGCAAATGTTTATCTCTCCGTGTTCTAGTATGTTATATTATGATGCAAGTGAGATAATATGTAGCGACAACACTTGGATGTGAGTTGAGTAATTGTGGCTCTAAACAAAGGTCTACGCATCCCATTGTGCTTGCTAAACTTGCCAACCAAAGAATAAAAGAATTTTTCAAATGATAAACATGAAGTCATATGCTTGACAAGCTTAGTGGTTGGGAGTTAACTTAAATGTGCTGACACATGGAAAGCTTTCAACATTGCACTAAATTATATTTAGTTGATATCATGTACCTTTGTTTATGGATGCTTATCATGTGCGAAATAAATGTGGAAACTTAGTAAGTTTGGGAGTAGAATAATTGGCTAGAGAGACGCCTGGGCCGCCAACCTAAGCCATGCATCATTCATGGTGGAAATTTACAGCGTACCATAGTGAACATTCAGTGATGCACATCATAATAAAAAGCTATACAAATAGTAAATAAAAGAGTGCTGAGATTGTTCATTGTCTGTTTGTCTTGTCGTTTGGACATGGGCTTGTTCCATGTCTTGGGACAAGAGGTACCCCAGTTGACGCTCTTGATGACGCTTTTATTACTTGCAATGACTGAAAAACTCGAACTTGCCTAGTGACCAGAGTTGAGTAGCACATGGTGTAGGTACTCGTATTCACGGGGCATGAGACTTTCAACCTCTAGTTGGTCAAGCATATGAGTCATAATAGGGAACACCAAATGGTTTGATAAAACTGAGAGCAAGGTTGTAAGCACAATGAGTTCATTAGTCAATAAAAGAAAGAATCAAAAGATCTCAAAAATCTTGTCTTGATTCAATTAAAAGCGATGCAAGAACCTTTGTTTATTTCTACAGTTGGGCAAACTCATCCAAGTATTGACACTTCATGATATTTCTCTTGCAACATGTATAAATGCTTTAACACTGATTAGATATACCTTTGCTAGCATTTTGTTATTTGTTATGGAAATTATGTTTGAATACTTGTTGGTATTAAACGGTGTTACATATGCAATGCAAAGTTCTTGTCAAAGTCTTTTTATCGCTTCTGCACTATGTTTGAGTTGTTCGAGGACAAACAACGAGCTAAGCTTGGGGGAGCTGATGCACCTAAAATGCATCTACTTTTCCAAGCACTTTGCTTCATAATTTGCTCCGGAATCTTCCCATATTTGAATAAACCTGCTGAATCTGACGCTGTTTTTAGCAAAGTCTCTTTCTGGTTATTTTTGCAGGAAATTAAATCGGGAAAAATACCACGTCATTTTTTATGGAAAAGGAGGACATGCAAAGGATGGACACGAGGAAGCGCTCGAGGCCAAAAGAGGGGGCCCCACGCGGCCTGTACCTGGCCGCGTGGGCCCACCTAATTGGGCCTCGGGCGCCGCCTCTCCTTCGGCTTTTCGCGTACCCCCTCATATATACGAAAAAGTGGGTGCCCTAGAGGAGAGGAGCTTTCGCGAAACACACCGCCGCCACCACCACGATCTTCGTTTTCGGAGACAGATTGATCCAGGATTTCTCCTCCGGTGGAGGGATCCGGAGACCGTCTTCACCGCCATCTTCACCGCCTTCATCTCCATCGACCATGAGCTCCCTCTCCATCACCATGTGTGAGTAGTCCGCTGTAGGCATGTGAGGTGGATGGGGATTGGATGAGATTGATCATGTAATGATACCCGTTGTTCGAGATCTTAGGGGTTTATCTTGAGGATATTTTTGTATTGTGTTGATGCACTTATGCTATGTTTAATGCTTGCTACTAGGGCCCGAGTGGCATGATTTCAGTACTGAACTTATTTTGCTTCATCATATAATTGAGTTTGGTATTATCTGCAAAGTGTATCACCTGCTATTATGTTGAACCTGCGAACCCTAAAAGTGACAGTATAGGGAAAACAAGGGGGAGATGTTTTAGTTTGAGGATTCTATGTGTTCATGAAGTGTTAATGCGTTGTTCCGGGCTATTCGAAAGGGTAGACCTTAATTACCTGTAGTTCCAAGTTGGCCCCGGTGAAATGGGCAGGTAGGACAATAGATGTTGTGCAAATTCTCTTGGTTAGTACGCACAACTAATTATGGAACACATACCTACATATATCAGAGTTAGAGATAACACTAGTACAGAAAAGCTATTCTGTGGCGCACCATTTTTCTATTCTGTGGCGCATGGGTGGTGCGCCACAGAATAGTCGCCACTAAATAAGCTATTCTGTGGCGCACCACCCATGCGCCACAGAATAGTGGCTATTCTGTGGCGCACCGCGACTGGTGCGCCACAGAATAACTATTCTGTGGCGCACCCGTGTAACCATGCGCCACAGAATAGGGTGCGCCACAGAATAGTCCTGGGTGCGCCACAGAATTACTGCGCAGTACTGTACCCGTATATTCATACAAATACCAGTATAATACCAGAATACATGTATATTTCATATTTACACAGATATAACAGAAACAGAGATATATTTTCACAGATATATCAAAACAAACACATTACTAATATATGTCATCACAAGTTGATACAAAAGTGCGGAAGTTTTACACAATTGTTGAGATATACAAAAGTTCATCGAATCGTTGCCCACGTTACAAAATGAAGTGTTCACCGCCTACACTAGGATCGAATAGATTACATCTCGGCGTTGACGGTGAGCAATAGCGGGAACACGACGATCTCATGTAGCCTTCTTCGCGAGCGCTACGAGCGGAGCGGCGCCGGGAACGGTTTGCCGAGAGGCCCTTGAGTTTGTATTCCTGCATATCACAAGTTTCACTGACGCCATCTCTGCGTCACATAGTGTCACAACATTTTAATCATCGGCATTCTAGAAATGAATTAGCTAAGGTCAACTAACAATCATGCCTCATACTTAACTGGTATCAACTTACAAAAATCATGCCTCATATTTTATATCAACTTACCACAAAAAGATCAAATAGAGAAAAACCCGTATGATGGATCCTTCTTCCTGATCCGCTCCGGAAACGGATAAATGCCGTCTTTCGTCATCCACGTCCTCCTGTCATTCTGCTTATCTAGGCGTTCTTCGATCTCCCACTTAGACAACGCTGAAAATCGGTTGGGATATATATTTGATTAATGCATGATATAACTAGAGTATGATTTATTCATCTAATATAGAAAAGAAAGAAGCAAGGTTTCTACCTCTGGCGTTGTGTAAGGACCCCCCTGCTGTCTTGACATCTTCCAGGATGATTTTCGATAACTGTAACTGGATGCGATGGAAGTCTGCTCTAAGGTCATCATCAGTGAGATCCTCATCATATTTGGCCCATTCTTGGAGACGATATGGCAAATTCGTTATCACTGCATCCCGGACATACGATTTCATGTGTAAGAGGACGTAGAAGGCATCCACGTTGCGAGACTTTTGCTTGAGGCAATGAAACCCCGTCCCATGGTAAAACTTGTGTGTGTTGTCAATTATACGTTTCGCTTTCTTCTCGAAGGAACCTCCGTTTTTGGCGTAGCCCTCGAGAGCCTCATCGAGAACACCCTTAATTCTAGTGCAGTCTTTCGGCGTAGTCCCTGAGTCTAAATATGTGGCAGTTGACCACTTCGGGTGCACGGCGATGAGTACTGAGTACTTGTCACTGCTCAACACAATTGAAACGGAATATTGGAAAGGATCAACAAAACAGAAGAAATCTATAAGAAAGCATAAGATACGACAGCGGCGACTAGATGCGGACTTACTTAAAAAAGAAAGGCACAAGAAGGCTGGTCTTCGTGCTCATGTTCAGCATGATTCTCTGGAGGTACTCCGTGGCCTTAGCCCGTGTCGGTGATCCTTCCTCCAGCTGGCTGTCCCGCATGTAGTAGGGATCCACTACCTTGACGTACGGGGTTTGTTCTCTCCTGATCATCATCGCCTGGCTGAGCGCGTATAGGCGGACCAAGTTATAGTCCAGCCGTTTAAAGTGAAACAAGTTGAAGACGTCCTCGCACGATATGAAGAACAGATCCGCTGGAGATTCATCAACGAAGTCAACCAAGTCCCTTGGCACCTTGACAGTGAACACCGGGTAGTTCGGATTCTCGTCTTTAAGAAGGTTGTCCTCTAGCTTCAAGATAGCAAGTTGCAAAGGGGCCATGCATCCATCTGCGAGGTGGAGCAGCTCCGAAGGCAGTATCGGTTGACCAGCTTCATGCAACCGGGACGACAAGTCACCCGCACGGGGTGGTATCATGGGGTCACTCCGGACATACCCCGGTGTGCTAAGTTTCGTCTTCGGAGCTGGCTTACTCCTCTTCCTGTGCTTCTTCTTCTTCTCTGCTGTATCTGGTGTATCTTCCGGAGGCAGTATTGGGTACTGTCTGGAGCCGAAGCTGATCACTGGGGCAGGCCCTTTTTTCCCTCCTTCAGTCCAATCCCTGACAGACTCACATATGGTTGTAAAGAGCGACGTGAGCGTATTTGTCACCGCCGCTGAGATGAAACTCGGAATCATAATATTTTGCTCCATCGGTTCCTCGCCCCTTGTTCCAGAAACCCCAGCCTCGTCATTGTCGGCCATGTTTGCACTGCATTAAAAAGAGGCAAAAAGTTAGTATAACAAATTTAAGATAAAAAAATCACCTAACTAATAAGTACTAAGATACCCCGGCCCATGCACTAGTCGCAATACCCCATATGTCCTATTTTTAGCAAAGTCATGCCAAATTTCACGAAAAAATCCGGCATGACCTTTGCTAAAAAAGGGACATATGGAGTACCCGAAATTGCCGGAACGGAAGTTAATCGACGTTCCGGCAATCTCAAGGGCCTCTCGGGGTACCTGCAAGCATTTCCAACAAAAAAAAAACACATCTACGGCCGGCACCTCCGGCCGGCATCTCAACGACACGATGGTCGGAGCACAAGCACAATACCCCATATGTCCTATTTTTAGCAAAGTCATGCCAAATTTCACGAAAAAATCCGGCATGACCTTTGCTAAAAAAGGGACATATGGAGTACCCGAAATTGCCGGAACGGAAGTTAATCGACGTTCCGGCAATCTCAAGGGCCTCTCGGGGTACATGCAATCATTTCCAGAAAAAATAACCACATCTCCGGCCGGCATCTCCGGCCGGCATCTCAACGACACGATGGTCGGAGCCACAAGCACAAAACAGCAAACTCCACGACACGATGGTCGGAGCCACATCCACATCTCAAAAAAAAAATCCACATCTCCGGCCGAATTTCCGGCCGGCATCGCCATCTCCACATCTCACCTGAAAGAATGCGGTGCTTCTTCTAAATTTCCTACATACGGGAAAAATGATGCATTAGTTAACTATATACACAAAATTTTAAATGGAATAGGGACAACAATAATATTGTCATGCCATACATCTCATATTTAATTATGTAGGTGATACTAGTTGCTTTGCACGTGCAATGCACGTCCAAAATATAACAGAACATATGTAGACAATGATGAATCGAGAACTAGATGATGTGAACCGACCGTGTATCTATTAGGATTGAATTTCGGAGTATTAAATGCGAGCAATTTTTAACGAAGGGTAATAAATGATGATTACTCGGTACGGTGGTGGAAAACTTGATTAAATTGGTAGAGTACTTATTGTTTTCAATTGCATACCCATAAATCGTGCAGGATACCCAATATTCGTGAGTATATTTGTCAGGTCCAATAATGATGCACTAATTCTAGCATTTGTAGTGTGTGATCTATTAGTAGTACTAATTTTCACATGATATTTTATACCCCAGAATCATGCACGCCATACACAGTCCGCATTCGTTGTCTATTGATTGATTATTATGCACTTGGGTATCTGATCGTGGGTGTCTACTTCTTATGCATGCATGTCAAAAATTCAATTATGTACTGGGTATATGAAAATAATAAGTCAATAGGGAAAGAAGGGGGGAGAGGAGCGTGCACCTGGTCCAGAGGGTGGCGGTGGAGGTCTTCGTAGCCGTCGGCGGCGGGGCGCGTGGTGGGCGGCGCTGGTGAGATGGGGAGAGAGCTCGGGGGAGAGGGAGGGGAGGAGGGAGGGCAGGAGGGAGGGCAGGAGGGGGGCGGCGGCGGCGGTGGAGGTCTTCGTAGCCGTCGGCGGCGGGGCGCGTGGTGGGCGGCGCTGGTGAGATAGGGGAAGAGCTCGGGGGAGAGGGAGGGGAGGAGGGAGGGCAGGAGGGAGGGCAGGAGGGGGGCGGCGGCGAGTTGGGGCGGCGGCGGCGAGAGCACGGGTGGAGGGAGGGGAGGAGGCGGGGGCGGCGGCGACGAATTGGGCGGCGGCGGCGGATTGGGCGGCGGCGAGGGCACGGGTGGAGTGAGAGGGAAGAAGAAAGGTAGAAAAGAAAGAAAACGGCCGCCGGCCAAATAAGTGGATAAGGTCCACTATTCTGTGGCGCATCCCTTTAGGAGTGCGCCACAGAATAAGCTTATTCTGTGGCGCACCTGTCCAAGGGTGCGCCACAGAATAGTTGGTTTTTTTTTTTTGAGTTACATTTTCTGATTTTACACACACATGTTAACAAAAAAACAGTTAATACAAATATTGAAATACAAATAAGTTGGTTAAATTTTGTGTTTTTCTCTTATTACACATGTTAATACAAAAAAAAAGTTAATACCAAATATTGAAATTGTGCCATATATATAAAAATATGTAAATTGTGCCATATATATCAAAATATAACTTGTGCCATATATATTACATATAGACGATATGCTTGTTGTCTTTCGCATACAAAACAAATTATATATAATACACAAAAAAGTTTTCGATCTTCGTCCCGGCCGGTTCCGAGCTAGCATTTCTTCTTTCCCTTCTTGGCGGTTGAATAGCTTAGGCCGGTCACCTTGAGACTTCTTCGCGTGAACGGACAACCTTTGGTAGGTAGGGAGGTCTTCCTTTTTTCTTTAGAATTAGTAGTAGGCATGTCGAAATAGTTGTCGAATTCCTCCTCGATCTTCGGATCGCCGTCTAGGTCCTCCTCGTTGGCGTCTCCTTCCATTCCAATGATGCTCCTCTTGCCCCTCCTCACGACAACACGGTTAGGCTTTGACGGGTCGGTAATGAAGAAGCATTGATCAACTTGGCTAGCGAGTACCCATGGCTCATTTTTCGCGGAGGCTTTCTTCGAGTTGGCTTCGGGTATAACCATGGTGGTGAAATACCGGCCTTCTTTTTCGACGTTCTTGGCCCATCTCACACGGAACATTGGCACTGACTCTCCACAGTAGTTGAGCTCCCATATCTCCTCTATCCTTCCGAAGTATCTTTGCTTGACGGTAGCCTCGTCATCGGCGTAGGATAGCATAGTTACTCCTGAGTTTTGATATTCGCTACTCCTGTCCTTTTCCTCGGTGCAGAATCTGTAACCATTGATGTCGTACGTCTGATAGGTCTTCACGTTCTGCGCGGGGCCCTGTGATATGGAGAATATGAGTTTTTCATCTTCCGTACATGGCTTTCTGACCCGTGATTCAGACAGTTTTTTTTCCTTGAACCAACGCGTGAAGCTGGAGTTGTGCTCTCTGGTTACGTCTCCGTTCTTCCTCGGCCGGCCCAGGTCGATGTAGTTCTTCTCGATTATGCTTCTGTGCTCTTCCACCCAAGGTTCGATCAATTCTAAGTGTTGTAGCGCGACCGGTGAGCCCTATCGAAGTCGACGCGTCGACCATCAATCAAGACAGGGAGTGAGCGGCAGCCCTCGCGGTGACCAAAACCAGCGAGCCTGCCGACGTGCGGCCTGGTGGCCAGACCAACATCCTCGTTCTCGGTGCTTAGATAACTCTGGCAAAAGGTGATGCACTCTTTGGTCAGAAAGCCCTTGGCCATGCTTGCGTCTGGACGGGCCCTGTTGCGAACGAATCCTTTGATGACACCGTTCTGCCTTTCGAACGGCATCATGTAGTGCAGGAACGTCGGACCGAGATTCAGTATGTCATCAACGACGTGGAGAAGGAGATGCACGCAGATGTCAAAGAACGCGGGCGGGAAGTAAATCTCGAGCTCGCATAGTATCCCCACGACCTCATCCTGTATCTTCTGGAGCTGCCTCACGCCGATCGACTTACGGTTGATGACGTCAAAAAAGTTGCAAAGTGCAGACAGCGTATCACGGACGTGCTCGTCCATTATCCCTCGGATCGCAACGGGAATTATCTGCGTCATAAGCACATGACAATCGTGAGACTTCATCCCGCTGAACCTCTTCTTTGTTTCGTCCAGATATCTGCTTGTCTTCCCCGCGTAACCGAAAGGAAATTTGACTCCTAAGAGGCACCTGTAGAACTGCTTGAGCTCCTCCGGACTCATAGTGTAGCAGGTAGGTGGAAGCACAACCGCGCTCTTCTTCCTCCTTTTGCGGCGACCTTGAGTCCCTTCCGTCTGGTCATCATTATCATCATCATCATCACTATCGGGGCCGTGAATATCTTTCTTGATGCCAAGCCATTTCAGATCGTATCTTGCTTTCTTCCCATCCTTGGTCTTTTCCGGCATGTTTGAAAGAGTGCCAAGAACAGCCTCGGTAACATTCTTCGTAATGTGCATTACATCGAGGCTATGGGGCGTGTGGAGGACCTTCCAGTACTCCAAGTCATGGAAAGCACACCTCGCTTTCCATACACCCAGCAGCGGTTTTACCCTCGGTCGCTTCTTTCCCGGCGCAGGGCACTCCTCCCAATTTGTCAAAAGCTCATCAATTTCTATGCCGGTCCTCGGGATCGGTTTTGTTTCTCTTTCTTCTTGACCATCGAACAAATCCCGCGTTTTCTCCACGGGTGGTCCATGCGAAGCCACCTTCGAGCCCCTGGGTACACGGTTTTCAAAGACCCTTGTATTCTTGGTAGCTGGATATGCGGGGTCTCATCCATGCACCTGATACATCCACAGAATCCGTGGCCCATCTGGGCCGATACAGACGACATTCCAGGATAGTCCTGCACCGTCGTGAGCAACGCGGCGCTCATATTGAAATAATCTTTAGTGTAGGCGTCCCACGTACGGACAGGCGTCTTCCATAACGTTTCTAACTCCTCTTTCAACAGCTCGAAATACAGTTGTATGTCGACACCTGGTTGTTTCGGACCCTGAATAAGCATACTCATGTGTATGTACTTTGACTTCGTGCACAGCCACGGGGGAAGGTTGTAAGGCCATACAAACACGGGCCAGGTGCTATGTGTGCCATTGAAGAACGGATTCATTCCATCTGTGCACATACCCAGCCTGACGTTCCTTGCGTCGCGCCCAAAATCTTCGAAGGCGATGTCCAATGCTTGCCAATTGCTAGCGTCTGCAGGGTGTGTCAGGATGGTGCCCTTCTCCGGATCTTCTGCGGGCTTCTCCCTTTCCGCGTGCCATTGCATGAGCTTTGCTTCCTTAGGGTCCACGAACCACCGCTGAAGACGGGGAGTGATAGGAAAGTACCATACCACTTTTCGAGGATTTTTCTTCTTTCCACTCTTGTACCGTCCTTGGCCGCACACCGGACATTTGGTCAAGTCCTCGTAATCGCCCCGATAAATTACGCAATCATTGATGCAGGCGTGGTATCTCTCGTGCGGTAGGTCAAGAGGGCACAGGACTTTCTTGGCCTCCTCGATAGTAGTTGGTAATGTGTTACCCTCGGGGAGAATATCGTGCCAGAATTTCAGGTTCTGGTTGAAGCTCTTGTCGGTCCAACTGTTTCCCGACTTCATCTCCATAGCATTAAGCGTTACTTGCAAGCGCGTATCCTGAGGCCGGCACCCAGGATACAACGGAGTGATCCCGTCTATCCCCATTTGCGCTAGCTTGGCTTTCTCTCTGTCGTTGCTCGTCTGACTGAGAAGTAGTTCTTGAAAATGAGCATCCTGCAAGCCCAAACTTAGCGGGGTCTGCTCGTCTCCTTCGTCATGATGATCATGTCCGCCGGCATCTCCTTCGTCATCATGATGATCTTGTCCGTCACCGGCATCTCCTTCGTCATGATCTTGTCCGCCGCGGGCATCTCCTTCGTCATGATCATCTTGTCCGCCGCGGGCATCTCCTTCGTCATGACGATGATCTTGTTTGGCTTGTTCCGGCATGAAACCGTGCCTGAGCAGGTGCTCCTCCAATAATCCAGAATCAGGGTGTATCCACCTCTCATGTTTGCATTTTCGACACGGACATCTTATCTGCCTCCCGTTGGACCGAATCATGTCCGCCTTCGCTTGGTCCTTGTATGTTCTGATTTGACTGGAGCTCATCATTATGACCATGGTTGACTACGCGCTATACATAGAGAAGAAACGAGAGTACATAACTTAATTAGAGCCGCAACATGCATGCACACACAAACACACACAACACATCTCAGTCCGGCATCTCAACGACACGATGGTCGGAAGCACAAGCACAATTAATACCCCACATGTCCTATTTTTAGCAAAGTCATGCCAAATTTCACGAAAAAAGTCGGCATGACCTTTGCTAAAAAAGGGACATATGGAGTACCCGAAGTTGCCGGAACGGAAGTTAATCGACGTTCCGGCAATCTCAAGGGTCTCTCAAGGTACCTCCAAACATTTCCAACAAGATGCATGGTCAAAGCACAATAACCTTGCTCACCTTGTAGATTTGATCCAAAATAGAAAATGGGAGAAAGGAGACTAGCTATGTATGGAGGAGTCTATCAACCAAAATAAGTTTAACTAAAAAAAAAAGGAGAAATATATGGTCAAAAATGGATGGGAAGGAGGAGCACCACGAGTTGGGAGGAGAGGAGGAAGAGAGGAGGAAGAAGAGGAAATGAGAAATGGGTAGGGGAAAGTGGGGTGGAGATGGCCTTTTAAAATATCTGGTACAGTTATTCTGTGGCGCACTGGGTCTGGTGCGCCACAGAATAGCTCCCCCCAATTATTTGTGGGGCCAGAGCATCTTATTCTGTGGCGCACCTACATGGATGCGCCACAGAATAAGCCTATTCTTTGGCGCACTGGGCCAGGTGCGCCACAGAATAGGCTTATTCTGTGGCGCATCTGACATGTGCGCCACAGAATAAGGTCAAAAGTGGCAGACCCGTGCGTTGGTGTGGGGCCCGCGCTTATTCTGTGGCGCATCCTTATAGCCGTGCGCCACAGAATAAGGCTATTCTGTGGCGCACCATGACTGGTGCGCCATAGAAGCTTATTCTGTGGCGCACGTCTATAAGGTGCGCCACAGAATAAGCTTCCATAGAATTGGGTTTCCTACTAGTGTAAGTCCCATTGCTACTTATATCTTATTATATGATCAATCTTATTCATGCAACACCCCGCTATCACCTCATGCCTACGTTTTAAATCTCTGAGTTACACTTTCACTTTTCCGGTGAAAACTGGGAAACTCTTGTTCACTACTGCTGTTCTATTTGCTACTTGAATCATACTACTGCCATCACTATCACTGCTGCAAGTTTATTGATATACAGGTGTGGTTGAGAGTGACGCCTCAATTGCCAAAGTCTTATTGGTATTCTTGTGTTCCCATCGTGTCGAACTATAATTTGGGTAATACTTCCCAAACGAAGATTTCAGCGATCCCCTATACTTGTGGGCATCAGCTGCCTATCATGATCAAGATCATCTTATTGTAATGCTACATGTTGTGTTTGCTGGGATCCGATGAATATTGAATACTATGTCAAGTTGATTATCAATCTATCTTATATGTTATTTATGATCTTGCATGATTTCCGTTAATAGTAGATGCTTTGGCCAAGTAGATGCTTGTAACTCCAAGAGTTAGTATTTATGCTAGATAGTGGGTTCATGCCTCCGGTAATCTGGGAGAGTGACAACAACTTCTAAGATTGTGGATGTGTTGTTGCCACTAGGGATAAAATAACCGATACTTAGCTTAAGGGTGCGCCGTTAGGTCTAATGCATTTGTTTACATTACGCACATTACTTAATGCGATTATCCGTTGCTTGCAACTTAATACCAACATGGAACTCGGTATGACAACCTGGAGGTGGATTATTAGTCATAGACGCTGTTGGATAACGGTCTATGTATTTTGTCGTAATGCCTACATAAATATCATAGTAATCATCATGTCATATATATACATTATCATGCGCTCAATATTTTGTCAATTGCCCAGCTGTAATTTGTTCACCCAGCATGTTAATTATCTTTTATGGAGAGACACCACTAGTGAACTGTGGACCCCGGTCCATTCTTTTACACTGATAATACAACCAACTGCAATCATTGTTCCTTTTCATTCTCTGCAATTAAACACTATTTTCCACACCATACGTTTAATCCTTTGTTTTCAGCAAGCCAGGAAGATTGACACCCTTCCTGTTTCGTTGGGGCAAAATAGTTTGATTGTGTTGTGTGCAGGTTCCACGTCAACAGCCGAACTCCCTTCCACACGCAAGTACTTTTCTGGCACCGTTGACAACCTTCAGAAGTGCTTCTTGCTCCTACTGGATCTGATAACCTTGGTATCTTACTGAGGGAAACTTGCTGCTGCACTGCTTCATACTTTCCTCTTGGGGTCTCCCAACGAACGTGTGTCCCACGGCATCACACGACAGTGGCACAATTTAGAGGAACAGAAAACCGGACATGGATACAGCCGGCGGTTTCATCCCACCGCATTCGACACTCCCCAGTTCCGTCCCCTAAGACCCGAGGCTCAAGGCGAGCCCGGCTTTAAATTAATGAAGCCAACATCCCAACAGAGTTCGTACACACGGCAAAGCCGCAAACTCGAGCGCAGGCTCGAACAGAAGGATACATACGTCGGCACAGGAAAGGCCGGACATAGACGGTGGAGATAGTCTAGAGCAGCTACAAACAACTAAAACAAGACTAAAGGAAGCCACCGGAAGGAGTCTACACCCCCCAAGGTGTCCCAAGACTCGAGCTCCTGGTCCCACAAGCCAAGGGAAATAAAGCAGGAAGCACTGTTTAAGATATCTTCCGATATTCCGATAAATCGGCCGATTTATCGCTTCTCAGTGTCTCACGATAAGATAAATCGGCCAATAAATTCACCGATATGCCGATAAATCAGCCGATATGCCGATAAATCGGCCGATTTACCCCTTATCTTGGGTCGACCGATAAGTTCCCGATAAGCGATATCCCCAACATTGGCAGGAAGAGAGGGCAGGGACTCATCCCGGCGCCTCCCTTGACACTGGCGTAGAGTAAACGAATCCTGCTAATCGTTAGCTCTAGCGCCCCTCTGTCATCGCGTCTAGCCACTGGCTTCCACACCTGCAAGAACATAGAAAGTTTGTATAGTCCGTCAGCAGCTTGTGAGGGTATAATACCCTCGATGGTAAACTTGTTTCTAGTCGTCCATAAGGACCAAACTAAGGCAACGCAAGCCGTCCACAAAACGCGTTTTGTTTGGCCCGAATACCTACGTATCTCCCGATATAAGTCTGCGAAAAAGAGGGGTTCCACGAACATCCTAGTAGTTTGCGAACTGCACTCGCCAGTGGGCAGGAGAAGAAAATGTGGTTGGTATCCTCGAACTCTCCACAAGAGCGCAATGACCCGTAGTAGGCCCCGACTACGTCGGATGTTATCATTGGATGGTAGACGCTTCCTAACGAGCTACCAAAGGAACACCCTAATCTTCCGGGGAATCGCAATCCTCCAGATCTCCAAAAAGTGTTGGCGGGGTGCTCCTTGGCATAGCTTCTCATATAAGGAGCGAACAGTGAACCTCCCCGAAGGTTCAAGCGCCCAGGTAATGCGGTCCGGATCCACCGAAATCCGACATCCATCCAATTCTCGCAAGAGGTTGTGCCACTGGGCAGTCTCCGCGGGGCTGAAGGCGCGACGGCAAGGGATGACCCACTGTCCGTTCTGCCTGGCCTTGGCGATAGGTGTCTCCGGATCAGCCACAATGGCGAAGATCTCCGGGTACCTATCACAAAGAGGGGTCGAGCCAACCACCAGTCTCTCCAAAGTCTGGTCGATGACCCATTACCCACGTGGTGTTTGGCCCCCAAGCGAAACACGTCTTTGACCTTCTGGATGGCTTTCCAAAATTGGGAACCCTACGTGTGAGTGTCCAGAAGAAGGTCACGTCCCCGGAGGTATTTGTTTCGGAGGATGTCGGCCACAAGCCTTGTTCCCCCGCAAGAAGCCTCCAAATCCATTTGGCCATGAGACATTGGTTCATACGTTTAGTATTCATGATCCCCAGACCCCCCAAGGCCTTGGGCATGCAGACATCTGACCACCGAACCCAGTGGTATTTGTGCTTGTGACCGTTATCTCTCCAGAAAAAACGTGCACGGTGAGTGTCCATGGCGTGGTGCGTGCCATTTCCAAGCAAGCTCACCCCATCGCGTGTAGGGGAAGGCTCGAAAGAGACGCATCATCCAGCGTGAGTCTGGTTGCAGAAGACATGAGCTTGCCCATCCAAGGCTCCGCTCGCTTGCCTACCTTCATCGGCAGCGGACCCCAATCCGCAGCCGTGGAGGCCCTATCACTAATGGGAAGACCCAAGTAAGTGAAAGGGAAGGAACCTAACTTGCAATTCAGCATGTTAGCGATCCTCTGCTGTTCCGAGGAGGAGGTCCCCAAGACCATCACCTCACTTTTGTGGAAATTGATCTGAAGCCCGGACATGCATTCAAAGCAAAGCAAGATGAACTTGAGGTTCACAATGGCCAAGTCATCCGGCTGGATCATAATGATCGTGTCATCCGCATATTACAGATGAGACACCCAGGGACAAGTCCACAAATATGCCCCTTCTTTTGGCTGCGTCCAAGACCGCCGCAAGAGCCTCTACCACTGGCGAACCCCTCGACCACCGCCGCAAGAGGTTCCTTCCCCTCCCCCACACATCTCCCCAAATCCTACACACCTAGCACCTGCATGAGAGCGGGCGGCAGGCGACGTGTCGCGGGGGCAGTCAGGCGAGGCCACACCTGGAGCCCAGCGGCGGCGACACCCAAGCTCCCCACTTCTACCCTGCTCGCCTCGGCGCCTATTTAGGTCCCGGGATAAGGATGGATCGGGACACTGATGCTTCTTGCCGCTCCTATCTCCTCGTAATCCGGCCACCATGGTATTTGCTATCCTGCCTCATCTCTCCCGTTTATCCGGGCTATACATTGCTGCTATAATCTGCGATTGACATTGTCACCTACTTACTGATGTTGCTAGCAAGCTAGTAATTTGTCCGCGTATTTTTCTTTGATCCTTAGTTGCTCGTGGCTGGGTTCTTGCCGTTCCATTGTGAGAAGTACTTAATTAGTTGGGAGTAGTGAGCTTAGCTAGTACGATTGTGCGTGATGTCACCGAGAACTGTTTGCATATTGATGACAAATATAGAGTTATACCATTTCTGATTTCATAGTTAACTTGCTGTTGGTTTTTAACTTTTATTCTGAAATGCCCTCATAGTGATAGATTTTAGCTATTTACCATCGTTTTTTGGATCTTGATGACCTCTGTTTTCCTATTACGACCGTGCTGACGCATTCCTAGGTTCTGCCGTGAAAAATAGCAATACTCTCATCTGCCGTGTATAATAAGGATGTAAATGTTGTAATAGTACCTGGCCCTTTATATGTATAAACTGCATGTAATGATGCAGTACGTTATTAGAACCAAGTGTTGTAGATTTCACTCGTGAGATGGAAAAATTGGTTGTTTCATCTCTGATGTATATGCATGATGCGTCAAGTTGCAAACTTTTTATGTTGCTCATCATTGCTAATACAAGTCGCTTATGTGGCTGTTGAATAACTTCTGGCTTCTGCTATTTCTTAGCTATGATTTTTTTGGAATGGATTCTTTATACTGCTCACCAAATTGTGTAATGTTGTTGTCCGTGGAGGTACATGAGACCAGATCACGAACGCATGCGGCTGAAGAAGGGAAGGCTATCCCAAAAAGGCAGAAGGCAGAAAGCAAGGAGCAGGAAGGCCCCTCCAAGAACAAGTCAGATGAGCCGGAGGTTTCAGCAAAGACAAAGAAGCTCAAAGGTGAGGAATCTGAGCTGAATGGGAAGGAAAACGCCATGAAAGAGTTCACAGACTTCTGCAAGGCCATAAGGGAACACCTCTCTCTGGAGGACATGCGCAAGATCCTTGAAGCTAATGAGCAAGATGCTTCTGGATCGGAAGATGCAGTTGTTCCAAGCTGGTATGTCTATTTGAGATTCTGAATGTAATGAAAGCTTCTTATACTAATACCACAGCTACTTCTCCCATACACTAAATTTTCGGCTAATGTCAAACGCTTCATGGCATCAGCGAGGATATGATCTTTTATGGGCCTCTCGAGAAGTGCCCAATATGTGGTGGTCAGCTTGAGTGTAAAGGGTGGAGATTCAAGTGCAAAGGGAAATACAGTGAGTGGGCAAGCTGCATTTTCAGCACTAATAAGCCTCCAAGGAAAGCTGGTCCTATAAAGGTACCGGATGACATTAGGGATGATTTTGTGAACAAGGTACTGAGATAAATTTTTGAGTATTTACAAGTACTGCATCTAGCTTCACGAGCCGTTTTTAATCTGCATTTCATTTGTTTCCTTTCAGTGGCTGAAGCAACAGGAAGGCAAGGGATACCCTAAACGTGATATGGATGAGAAGGCCCATATCTTCTCGGGCATGATGATTTCATTGTCTGGGCGGATGTCACGCTCACATGTATTGTGTTTGAACATTGCTTGCTTCTATAATAATATCTTAAAAGTGTTTGAACATTGCTTGCTTCTATAATATCTTAGAAGTGCTGCATGATCTGACTCTGTTACCTAAAAATCCGCAGGCTTATTTCAAAGAGCAGATTGTGAAGCATGGAGGAAAAGTCAGTAATTTTGTACTTGGTGGGTATCATGTTGTACAAATCCTGTTTGTTGCATCATGTATGAAATGTTGCACATTCAATAGTGCAGGGTAAGCCACTCATGATACTGGTACTGTTTCATCCGCAGGTGTCACATGTGTAGTTGCTTCTGCAGCTGAAAGAGATAGAGGTGGCTCAGGAGGATTTGCTGAAGCACTGTAATCGCTTATTTATCACTTATTTATCACTCTCATCTTCCAATATGCTCCAAAGTGTGATAAATGCATGTTAACGCAGTTCATTCTCTTCCTTGCCAATTAAAAATGAATTGGACCATGCGTGCAGGGAGCGTGGAACTCCTATTGTTGGTGAGAACTGGATTATCGATAGCATCCAGAAAAACGAAGCCCAGCCTTTGGATGCTTATGATATTGTGTCTGATCTTGTCCCAGAAGGCAAAGGACTGCCACTGGACAAGCTTGATCCAAGCGATGAGGCTATTGAGACTCTCGCTGCAGAGGTTAATCTATTTGCCTTGTGCATTTTTCATAATTGCACTTTCATTTTGGTTATCAACATATTTTCTTGAATTGAGCAGCTGAAACTTGCTGGCAAAAGATCAGTGCATAAGGACTCTAAACTGGATAAAGATGGTGGGCTTATCTTTGAGAAGGATGGTGTCATCTACAATTGTGCCTTGTCGGTGTGCGACTTGGGATCCGAGATGAATGAGTATGTATCTGTGTTATATATACATTGATGCTCAAGGAACAAGGAATTGTACACCGACAAAACTGATTACAAACCGTTTCTATGCAGCTTTTGCATTCTGCAGCTGATCATGGTACCTGAAGAACACTTGCACCTTTACTACAAGAAGGGTCCAATTGGCCATGACCAGATGGCAGAGGAAAGAGTTGAAGATTTTGGTAGCCGCGTCAGTGATGCTATTAAGGAATTTGTTCGTCTATTTGAGGAGGTGACTGGAAATGAGTTTGAGGCATGGGAGAGAGAAAAGAAGTTTGAGAAGAAGAGTATGAAGATGTACCCTATCGACATGGTACTTAACTCTCTAGTTCATTTTCTGATTTATGCTTTCTAGTAGCACTGTGGTAGATATTTTCTCTTGGCAGGACATAGGATTTGACGTGCGTCATGGAGGTGCAGCACTTCGTCAATTGGGATCTGCGGCAGCACACTGCAAGTTGGACCCTGCTGTCTCTTTTCTGATAAAGCAGTTGTGCAGCCAAGAAATATACAGGTGCCAGATATTTTACTCGTGCATTGCTAGTTGAAATCTGGCTTAGATATATAATGGGAAAATTATCTGCTTCATGTTTCTTGGTAAAATAACTGGAAAATTGGAGGACTGTGCTTTTTGGGAAATCATTGAAATGGATGTAGTCTTTTAGTCTCCTAAAATTTAGGTGTCTTCCTGTCGTTGTGAGATCATGAACACTCAGTCTACTGATTTGTGTCACAGGTATGCTTTGACAGAGATGGCGCAGGATATGCCTGATCTTCCAATTGGGATGCTTACAGATGTCCATTTGAGCAGAGGTTTGCCCTTCAACATTTATGTTTACCTTACTTGGCAGCATATCATCGACTAATCGAATTTGGCAGGGGAGGAAGTGTTACTTCAGTGGATCCGAGATGCAGAACCGGCACCAGAGTCTCCCCCTGCTGCTGATGCATTCTGGATAGAAATAAGCAACAAGTGGTTCACCCTGTTCCCAACAACTCGGCCATATGTAATGAGGGGATTTGAAGAGATCGCTGACAATGTACGGTGTACAACTTCTTTTCTGACATTATATTCTTTGGTTGACCTACTTATGATATTCTTGCTTTGTGACAAGCAGGTGGCATCTGGCTTCGAAACGATACGTGATATAAACGTTGCTTCTCATCTTATAGGAGATACTTTTGGCTCAACCTTAGATGATCCACTGTCTGAATGCTACAAGAAACTCGGTTGTTCAATCAACTGCGTTCCTGAAGATTCAGAGCATTACAAGATGATTCTTAAGTATCTCGAGAAAACATATGAGCCTGTGAAGGTTGATGATGTGGTAGGAATAGGATGATATGTTCCTGTGGTTTTAGTTTTTCTCCACACATGGGTCTGCCTCAAGTTCCGCCCTCTTGCAGGTTTATGGTGTATCTGTTGATCGGATATATGCTGTCGAGTCTAGTGCATTTCCTTCTTATAGTGAAATGAAGAAATTACCAAACAAAGTTCTTCTTTGGTGTGGTACGTGCCTCTATTCAATCCTCTAGACTTAAGTGCAGGGTTGTTGATATAGTCACCTTTGTTTAACTCGGCAGTACTCTCTGTTTTCTGCAGGAACTAGAAGCTCAAACTTGCTTAGGCATCTATATAAAGGTTTCCTTCCTGCTGTTTGCCATCTACCTGTCCCAGGATACATGGTAATTTTTCAGTTACCTGATTTGAGTCCCTCTAGCTGATACACCTAGCATCGTGTTGAGAACTTGTATGCTGTTGATGTAGTTTGGTAAAGCCATAGTCTGTTCGGATGCGGCAGCTGAAGCTGCTCGTTATGGCTTCACGGCAGTCGACCGTCCAGAAGGATACCTGGTCTTGGCAGTGGCTTCTCTCGGGGAAGAGATCAAGGAGATAACAGGCACACCAGGGGAGGAGGTACTTGCCCTCTGCGTATACAACATACTTGAGTATATTTATCTTAGACCTGCTGCTCCTTGTTTGATGCTGACGCTCTGCCTTCCTGTTCTGGAAACAAAGGACGTCAAATCTTTGGAAGAGAAGAAGTGTGGCGTGAAGGGGGTAGGGAGGAAGACGACGGATGAGTCGGAGCACATCACCTGGAGGGATGATGTTAAGGTGCCGTGCGGCAAGCTGGTGCCTTCAGCGAACAAGGACGGCCCGCTTGAATACAATGAGTTTGCTGTGTATGACCCAAAGCAGGTACGACCATCCGTACCGGACTAGGTAGTACTGTGCACTTGGTGATCGGTTTGGCGATCGGTGACGCACTGACAATGCCGTTTCCTGGCTGTGCAGGTGAGCATACAGTTCCTGGTTGCAGTGAGGTACGAAGAGCAGAACATGGAAGTGGTTCCGGACGAGTGAAGGACCTCGAGCCGAGCCTCTGGTCACAATGGGCAGGTTGATGGTTTCCTACATTCTGCAAAGCTCAAGTCGTAGGGAACGTTTACTATGGTGGTGCATTTTGTGAGCCGTGCGGCGGCGATGTGTCCGGTGATGGTGGTGGCCTGTGTTCTGTTTTAGGCTGCCTTGCGATTTCATCGTCGCCGCCTGTTGGATGGAACATGTCTGTAGGAGAAATGCTTGTAGGAGCAGCTTATGCTGGAAGAACTTGTCGTCCATGTACAGTATGTATGTGTGAATGTATGTATCTGTGTGGGGTGTTAGTGTGACCGCGGGTGCGCGTTAGGCTTGTACGTATCTGTTGGTATATTACTGGTATCTTACTGCACTTCGAAGCTCGTCCCTACGTGATTTGAGACGGCACCAAGGTGCAGCCTTGCGTGTGCTTGTGTAGCTATATGGTGTTTCAGAGTTGCACTCAGGATATTTTTCTTGTGCAGGCATGTTTCCATTTATGTGTCCCCTGCTGTTTAATCTGAACATTGCATCGGTACTACAAATCAATGTTCAGTAATCCCTGACACAACCGAACCCCGTTTGGTCATAACTTCAGTCATAAGCTCATAAACTGAACATCAATCTTTTTTAGAACGGCTTGTGACAAGATTTGATTTACAGTCGAGACATTCAGAGACGAGTCAACAATAGCTTGGAGCAAATTCCAAATTTGCACCATAGAAGGTGTAGGTTCTAAGAACAGCTTGTTAAATAAACAATTTCTTAATGATTTGTATTAGTGAATATTCCTGCGCAGAAAACATCAACTTCTGTATGTTTTTTCTAAAATGTAGGTTGACCTTGCTTTGTTTATACGGCAAAAAAAATCCACAAACTTGCAACTGTCTTAGTTATAGTATGCCTGGAGCCATGTATTTTGAGAAAGTCTTATGTGATATTGAGTTAATGGTAGCACAATATCTTATGTTCAGATTTGCTTTTTCATCTTTTCTCGGAATCTCAAAAAGTAAATTAGTCGATTTTGAAGTTCTGTCAACTCAAACTTTTTATGCTGTTCTAGATATAACTGACCAAAAATCATTAAAGCATATTAACATGAAATTGAGGAATTTGATTACTTACAAACTTATAAGATGTCATGATTCGTAAATATATTGGGACCGATAGTCAGGTTTGCAGCGAGTTGTTCGGAAGTACTCTGCTGGTTTTTTATGCTCAACTTTGACCACTAAAATATACTAATTAATATGGAACAAGAATGTATAAATGGTATCATCGAATTCCAAAATTCTTTCATTCCGTATATTATAATAATAATTTTGTGGACATATTATAAATACAAATCATGGTCAAACATGTATGTCGTTGACCAACGAAATTTAAGGACGCCTTATATTTTGGACCTTAAGAGCATGTCTAGTCTAGTGGAACGTGTAAACTTGGGCGTGTATATCTCCGTATACACCTCCATATACACCTTTCTAAATTTTACACCACTCAGTTTTTCAGTGGAACGTGTATATTCTCTTTCCTATAGTTTAATAGTATTTTGATAACTACCATTCAACAGCCATTTTTTAATGACTATATTCCGACGGCTATATTTCCAACGGCTATGTTTCCAACGGCTATATTTTTGGTCTATATAAGCATCTCGATTTTGATCTGTCCCTACAATATCCAAACTTGTTTTTCCCCATGCCGCCATCAAAACCTTGTCCTCTCTCCATGTCCTCCCCTCTCCAGGCCGCGCGCTGCCGCACTCCAGGCCGCCCCGAGCCCCTCTCTCCGTGTCCTCCCCTCTCCAGGCCGCCCGCCGCCGCCGGCAGATCTGGCCAGGCGTGCGGCCGCCGCCCGACGTCCCGCCGCCCCTCTTCTCTAAAGCAACCACGAAAAAAAGGGCGAGAGAGAGAGCATACCAGAGGGCGAGGGAGTGGCCGCCGGCGAGCTTCGGATGGCTCCGGACGGGTGCGGGACGAGCCAGAGAGAGGCAGTTGGCTTCTTTTCCTGCGTTCACGAGCGTGGCTAGCTCGTGTTTACTTCCACGCCTGGTACCCTCGTGGATACGAGGTGTAAAAATCCACGACGCTATACACGAGCCACTGGGAGGCTTTTTTTTTTACTCAGATCGTGTATATTTAGCATACACCTCCGTATACACGAGCCACTTGAGATGCTCTTAAGGGAGTAACAAGGTGCAAAGAGAAAAGTATAGCATACCAGCATCAATTTGTAAAAGGGCATACTCAACCACCTACGCATGCATCTTTATACTTGTTGTAAGAATGGGGATTGCGTATTTGAAGGGACCCATTCTCGTGCCTACTAGGCGATTACGCGGACAAATTCAAGTAAGGTCAAGTGAAGACTAGTCAATAAAAGCCTATGGTCATGGCATGATCAATAATTCAAAAATGAATATAAGAAATAAAAAACAAAGTTAAAATATCAAGCTCATAGAGCAAGAAACCTATAGGTAGAGTCCTACTTGGGCTAGTCCACCATGGACTATGACCCATATCCTCTCTCATCCACACATCCCTCATGAATTAGTAGACCAAACATTACCATTGTACTCCTCTCACCTACCAACATGAAGAGTAGTCTTGGTCATTTGTTAAGAATCCATTCCCTATATAAAACCCAAGGGGTGGAGGACTCATTTTACTCCTAATCTAAGTTATATGTCTCGCTATTTAATCTTATTTAGCATAAGCTGTTCGTGCGCATATTTGAGCCTAACATATTTATATTTTGTGTTTGATAAACCACATCTATTCTCAAGACAAAACCTTTAGGTCCTTTCACAAGAGTCATTCATACAAAAGGAGCAAGGAAGAAATCAAGCTACAAAAAATAGCAAATTGGAAAACAATTTTTTAGGACGATAGTCCATAAAGATGGACACACTGATGACACAAGCAGCAAGAGAAAAGTTCACTGGAATAGCCGACATACTCGAACACTAGTTGCTCATGGTCCTGGAGTCACTGGGAAACTCATGCACCTCACGTCAGCCATGTTAGCCCACATCGGCACCATGTTGCCTAAATCAACGCCCTCACGCTCGTCTCCAAGCATGTACCGACATTGGACACATCAGAGTTATGGCACAAGAGAAAAGTTAGAAAAGAGAGAGGCCACCCAACAGACAGGAAAGGTAGAAATGACATATACCTTACTTGGGAAGGCAACACCACTGTTGCGCCGGTGGCAACCTTCATGGCATGAAGCGGTGGCGAGCGAGCAGGGCGCAGGGGGTCATGCCACTCCATTGGTGGGGTTGATGGCGATGAATAGGGCGAGTCACGAAGGTCACCATCGCAGAGCACGCCGTAGTCGAGGATGACCCTTCTTTTTCCTCGTGGTCCAAGTCCAACAAGTACCGCATGATAATGGTGGCGTGGCTGAGTCACTGTTGTTCATCACATGCAACAAGAAGTGGCAGTGTGGATGGATAGGGAAAGAATTAAGAAGCAGGAGGAGGATGAAAAAGGGGAAGACGAGCAGGAAGAAAAGAAGAGCCGGAAACCAATATGGGAATTGATGTGAGACTTCTAGAGGGCAGGAGACACACAAAGAAGATCGATCAAGATGGAATCAATGAGAAATAAGCGGTGTATCAAAATTTATTTGGATCTAACGATGCGGGATTCGAGCGAGGGAAAGGAAAATATGTACCACAAAAAGTGGCAAGAACCGTTAAACTTGTCACAAATGGAGCATCGGCATAGCATCAAACCGAGAAAGGCCACCGACAATAGGCAAACAAAAAGTAGGAGTGCTTGATTGAATGAAACCAGTAGCAACAAATAGGCAATAAAAAGAAAAACCGGTAGCAACAAATAGGTAATAAAAAGAAATCCGTCGGGACACACCGAAACAGAAACATACAAGATTGACGCAAAATATAGCAAATAAGCAGACATGGCGGCATCACAGTGGCAAGAGAGACGAAAATCACGACAAGTAATTTTATCTACAAATTTTATTTACTCCAATAACCTTCTATGGAGTTGTTGGTACCATACCCTTGCTTTACAACTTTAGCAAGATTGACCAACTAATTGTCTCATTCCTTTTGAATGTCTTTGGCTCACATTTTCTTTGGACTAGAAGAATTTAGCAGGAAACAAACGACAAAGTCTGCCCACCAACCACCAAACTTCTGAGAACTTGCCTGAGGCAAGATGATTAGGAGGGTGGTTATACCCCCAACCCACCAGAGTTCAAACCACATGTTTGACGTTGGTGTTTCTCGTTTAGGCGGAATATTCTTTAGTGGGAGGCGACGTTCCCGTCGACAGCGAGGCGCCCGTGGTGACTTCGTCAATCTCAAGACCCAACCGCCGGCTCAGTCTCTCGGAGGTGCTCATAGGGGGGGTGTGCGTGTGTGCGTTCATATGGGTGAGTGTATGCGCGTGTATATGAGCGTCTGCGTTGTACTGTGTTTCACAAAAAAAAAACTACCAAACTTCTACCACATGGTAACAAATCAAAGTCTCCGGTTATTCCAGGGGTTAGAGCATCTCCAGGAGCTCATCCAAATTTGGTCCTCTATATCTCCATATAGAGGATCATCTATAAAGATTCCTTTTTAGATGTCCCCAGTTTTCCAGCAGATCATCTATAACCAGGACATCTATATTCTCTCTCCTATATTTTAATACTATCCTATAACTACCATTTAACAGATTTTTTCCAACGGCTCTATTTTTTGAACAGATATTTTTTGAACAGCTAGATTCCCAACGGCTATATTCCCAACGGCTATTTTCAACGGCTATATTCCCAACAGCTATATTTTCGTATCTATATATACCACCATCTCCCACCTCTCTCACTACATTCCTGGTTGTAGCTTCTTTGCTCTCTATCCACTCTCTCACGATACAATGAGCACCTCTTGGGATATGATGATGAATTCATCGTCGTCTTCATCAGGCGACGATGAACTTATTATGGCAGCAATCGCCGAGGAGGAAGAGCAGGGAAATGCCCGACGCCGTGGCGGTTCCAAGATTGGACGTCAGATAATCGACAGAGGAAGAGATGCCGGATTTGTTCTTCTCTGGGATGATTACTTCAAAACAAATCCTCGCTACCCCGAGCACTTATTTCGAAGGTTTGTCATTAGAACACTACTCTGTGTTTGTATATTTTCAGTACCGTGTCTCATTTACCTTTTTTATGCACAGGTTTAGGATGTCCCGTAATTTATTTAACCGCATAGTTAATGGTATACTTGAGCATGACTATGAGGGTTATTTTACGCAAACAAGAAATTCTGCTGGAGCTCAAGGGTTGCATCCTCTGCAAAAGATGACCGCGGCAATGCGGATGTTATCTTATGGAATAGCTGCTGATTTAGCGGATGAGTACATCCGCTCAGCAGAATCCACAAATTTAGAGTCTTGCAAGAAATTTGTGATCAAAGTTTGCGAAGTATTTGGGGACAAGTACCTAAGATCTCCAAACGCAGAAGATACTGCAAGATTGCTTGCAATAGGGGAGGAAAGAGGATTCCCTCGTATGTTAGGGAGTATAGATTGCATGCATTGGGCTTGGAAAAATTGCCCAAAGAAATGGCATGGCATGTTTAAAGGCCATGTCAAAGAGCCCACAATGATTTTGGAAGCAGTTGCTTCACAAGATCTTTGGATTTGGCATTCTTTCTTTGGTTTACCAGGGTCTAACAATGATCTGAATGTTCTTCAACGTTCTCCCGTGTTTGCAAAGCTAGCGGGAGGCGAAGCTCCAGAAGTGAATTATAGTATCAATGGTCATCAGTACACAATGGGGTATTACCTTGCAGATGGCATATATCCACAGTGGGCAACATTTGTGAAAACCATACCAGCTCCAGACACCTAAAAGGAGAAGAAATTTGCCCAAATGCAAGAGTCGGCTAGAAAAGATGTGGAATGAGCCTTTGGAGTTCTGCAAGCTCGTTTTGCCATTGTTCGAGGACCTGCTAAAGGTTGGAAGCGTAAAGAAATTGGTGATGTCATGACAGCTTGTGTCATAATGCACAATATGATAGTTGAAGAGGAGCGAGACAATGGTCGTCAAAGCTACAGTTATGATGGAATGGGAGAAAGGGTCACAGTATCTCGTACTTATGCAGAAGAGCTGAGTGATTTTCTTCACATGCATCACCGGATTAAAAATAAAGCTGATCATTCTCAGCTTCAACGTGATCTAGTTGAGAACATTTGGCAAAAGTTTGGAAACCAGTGATGTAATCCATTTATTTTCATCTAGTTCTACCTTTCATGCAATGAGTGATGTAATCCATTTATTTTCATCTAGTTTTACCTTTCATGCAACGAGTGATGTAATGCAGTGTTATCAATAAAACATTTCCTTTCTAAAATGCAATGAGTGATGTAATCCATAGTTCATACATCAAGCAGCCAACAAACAACATAGTTCATACATCAAGTAGCTAACAAACAACATAGTTCATACATCAAGCAGCTAACAAATCACATTCCTTGGCGGCGAGCAATGATCTCTTTCTGCTTCCCTTCGTAGAATTGCTTTTGTAAAGCATTCATACCACTAGTGTCCACCAGCATAACCCTCTCGTCAATTTCAAATTGCTTAAGTTCAACATCTATCTTTTTCAATGCAACCTTCTCCTTTTGCAATTCAATTACTTGTGCGTAGCGAGCAGATTTGGAAGCCTCTTTCATCTCATCCTTCTCTTGCTTTTGTGCCCACACAGATTGTAATGATAACTTGCAAGAACTACCATCGGACATGGGAATTTTACCTTTTCGAGCTTCTTTCTCGTGCTTGGTACCGGAAGGTGCCTCCTCTCGTTCAAGCATTTTGGAAGATACACTTAAGTCATCATCAATAATAGCAGCAGCAGAGACACCTGGACTTGCATCAGACTTCTTCTTTTGTTTTTTGTGAGAAACTTCAAGTTCTCTTAACTCCCACTTTGGATACTTCACAAACTCTAAATAACAGTGCATGAATGTAAAAGGCTTTTTTTTTGAATCCATTTGAATAAACAGAAGGTGTGCCTCCTCTTTCTGCAGCAAGAAATGTGTAGTTAAAATATGTAGCAAAACACATATAGAATATTACACAGGAATTGGAAGATAGTTAACAAATGTTCGAAACATGCATACCTTCTCGTCTAAAGTTCTTCCGCTTTGGTTTCTATTTAAAACTTGCTGAAGGCATCCACAGAACTTGCTCGTAGCGGATGAAATAGTGGTGTAGCGACCATTGACCGATGCAACATTACGAAGCTGCCATGCTGGATTCTTGTGTTGGTTGTAGTACTCCGTAATCCTAGCCCAATAAGAATCTGAATGTTGATCGGCTCCGACTACCCCATCCAAACTTGTGTTTGCCCATGATTCTATCAACACCTTGTCCTCAAGACTTGACCAATTTTTCCCCTTCGGGACACCCTTTCTACTCGGTTTGGGTTTACCAGATGCAGCAACATTTTCAATTGGCGTTGTCACTTGTTCTCCAATTGGGCTGTAGTCTTGTGTCTCACCCCAATTATCGGAACCCATGTTCATCATGTCCAGAAAAGAACCATTGCTAGGTGTCTGTGAGTTGTTCATCCCTAAATTGTCCATCTGAAATAATCAAGATCATAATTTAGTGTCTACACAAAATCTTGAGGCAAATTCTATTACCAGCATCTAATTAGCAGCAATTGAACATCAGCTTGTAGTTTGTACAAGCAGCAGTAGCAGCATTCAGTACAGAGGATCACGCATCGAGCATCCCCACAGCACGGGAAATTTCCTGACCTCACCTCCGCCTCCTCCTCCAAACCTCACCTCCACCTCCTCCATCGGCACCGGCAGGGCGCCCTCCCTCGCCGCCCGAAGCTCCCAGGCCGCCGTCCTCCTCTCACCACGGCCACGCCCCCAACTCTCCTCCGTGGCGGCGCCCCCGACCACAAATCCGGCCGCCCCGCCCCCATGCCCTCCGCCGCCCCCTGCTCCCCTGCTTCCTCCCAGCACGGCGCCCGACGGCGGCTCCCTCCCATGCCCTCCGGCCCCCCATCTCGGCCGCCCCGGGCCCTACTTCCAGCGCCGCCGCCGTCCCCATCTCGCCCGCGCCGCCGCCGGTGCCCTACCTACCGCGCTCAAGCGATACAAAAAAAAAGGGTTAATTGGATAGATGCCACTCCAATTTCCACCTATTTGAGAAACGCCACTACAACTTTCATCTTTCGAAAAACGCCACTGCAACTCTCTGTACATTTCATAGATGCCATTATGCCCACTTTCACTCATATACCGGCCAATATACTCATGTATTTATGTTGTATATACGTATAAAGGGTGGGCCCAACTGAATCAACCTTATATGTGGACTGGGCGACTAGCTTTGACTCCCGAGGTCGTCTTCGTGCTCCCTGCCTCGCTCCCGTCCCCAATCCCTAACCCTAGAATCGTGGCGCCGGCCGGCGGTGAGGATGGGCGTGGCGGCGGCGGATGCCGCCGATCCCGGCGGCGGAGATAGCCTGGTTCCCGCACTCCCTCTCCACCTCGCCGAGTGGACAGAAGCTTCCCCAACTCCCCATTCCCCTTGGAAGCAGAAGGCGGCGAGCACGACGGCGCTGGTGCCGGTGGAGGGCGGCGAGCATGGGGGAGGCGAGCTCATTCTTCCCGCACTCCCTCCCCTCCTCTCTGACCGGACGGAATCCCCCTCTGAGCATCCCTCCCCTTGGCGGCTGAAGGCAGCAGCGGACGTCGGCGAGCAGAACGGCATCCTCTCCGACCGGATTGAAGATCTCCCGTAAGTAACCTAGAAATCCCCAATTTCTGGTTCTCTGTCCCAAATCCAGTTCGTGATTCTAGCATAGGAATCTGTTCGACTTGGTTCTCTGGCCCTCCCATTCTTGACTGTTGTTCCTGCCGGTTTTTGGTAGGTGCAGCGGGGCCAAAGAATTTGAGATAGACTGGGGAAATTATCTAGCTAATGATGTAGTTCCTGCTGGTCCGTTGCTTCCTTTGCTTGCTCAAGCAATTGAGTGTTCCGCATCTCTCCTTCCTAGTTCAAGCCAGCCGAAGGGTGCAGATGTTGAACGCCAAACCAATGGTGTAGATGCTGACTGCCAACCTGAATATGCTTTAGCTGACCCATTTGACAATGAAGAGGAGTATGTTGGAGTTGACGATGAGAACATGTATGATGTTACCGTACCTATTACTATCACAGAGCAACCGGAAGGCCCAATAATTATTGAAGAAGATGATAATATGGATGAGGCAGAGGTAATGCAACATATCAACGATGAGTCCGAGGTTGCAGACTTGGATCCGCTGGAGTACAGTATTGCGCATGATCCTGACAAACCTGACATTAGAGTAGGGGCTCTATTCCCTAACATTGAGGCCTTTCGGAAAGCAATAAGGCATCATGCTGTGATAACAGACTTTGAATTTACTAATGTGAGGACTGACCAAAGTAGATTCATTGCTAATTGCGCATATGAGACTTGTCCATGGCGCATTCACGCGTCTAGGCTGCGTGACGAAAGGGTTATCATGGTATGCTTACTTTGTTGTTTAAAATTGATCTATTAATTCCACCATTTGTTTGTTTGCTAATACGAGTATGATATCATTTTGCAGATAAAAAAGATCCCTTTCGAGCATGACTGTCCAACAACAAAGCTTGAAGATAGCAGAATGGCATCACAAGATTGGGTTGCAGACAAGCTTGCAGATTGGGTGAAGAAAAATCCTGGGGAAGGTGCAAAACGAGCTAGGACGAAGTTGCAGGATGATTATAACTTCAAGTTGAAGTATAGTAAGGCTTGGGCAGGTATGAGATCAGCTCTAGATCAGATCAATGGGAAATACGAGGATTGTTTTCAGCTGCTGTTTAGTTGGAAGGCAGAAATCGAAAGGAAGAGTCCTGGAAGTATAGTTGAAATTGAATTAGTTAAGATTGGTGATAAGTATCATTTCAACAGAATCTTCGTAGCATTTAAGCCTTGCATAGATGGTTTTTTAGGTGGCTGTAGACCATACATAGGAGTAGATGCAACTGCACTAAATGGAAAGTATGTTGGTCAGTTAGCATCAGCCACTGCAGTAGATGGACACAATTGGTTGTACTACGTAGCATATGCTGTGTTCTTTTCAGAAACCAAAGAGAATTGGACATGGTTTATGCAGCAGTTGCGTAGGGCTGTAGGATCCCCACCAGGGCTTGTCATTTCCAGTGATGCTTGCAAAGGGTTAGAAACTGCCGTTGACAATGTATTCCCTGAATGTGAATATAGAGAGTGCATGAGGCATCTATACCAAAACTTCATGAAAAAATACCATGGTAAGGTGTACACGGACCATTTATACCCAGCTGCAAGGGGATTCACCGAGCAGAAGTTTAGGTATCACATGGAGAAGATCTACGAGGCAAATCCAAAGGCTATTGAATATCTAGAGATTCATCATAATAGGCTTTGGTACAGATGTGCCTTTGGGGAAGCTAGCAAGGTTGATTATCTCACCAACAACATTTCTGAAAGTTTTAACAAGCAGATCAAAGAGTTTAAAGGGCTCAATCTGTGTGAGTTGTTGGATAGCATTAGAGAGCTCATTATGGTGAAGTTCAATGTGAGGAGGCAAGTTGCTAGGCAAATGGCGGGCAGAATACTGCCGGCCGTCCTTAAAAAGCTTAATGCCCTTAGCAAAACAATTGGACCACACAAAATCTCATGGAATACTGATACTGAAGCAGAGATTACCCTGCATAATGTCAAAACCTATGACCAAAGGCACACAGTGAACTTGCAGAACAGAACATGCACCTGTCGGGTATATCAAGTTTCAGGGAAGCCTTGTATTCATGCATTAGCGTTCATCTGCTCAATGAGAGCTAGAGGGGTGGAGATCCAATCCTTTGTTGATGACTACTACAGTGTGGCTAGGTTTCAGGCTGCATATGCAGTGCCAATGCCAGCAATGACAGATAAGACCCAATGGGTGCAACTGGATCTTGGCTTCACCGTCAACCCACCTATACAAGAGAAACGGCCTCCTGGCAGGCCTAGAGTACAGAGAATTAGAGGGTTTCTTGAACCTGGCAGGAAGGTGGTGAAATGCAAGAGATGCAAGCAACCTGGCCACTTCGCAAAAACTTGCAAAGTCCCACCTCCAAGATATCCTGAGTATATTGATGAGCAGCAGCCACAAGAGCATCAACAAGAGGAGCCACAGGAGCATCAACAAGAGCAGCCACAGGAGCAGCGCACCCCGAGTAAAAGGTATAATAACTTGTTTCTTTCCTAACTATTTATCGATGCACATTTCCTAATTTTCTATGTGTTACATTGCAGGAAGCGATCTGCTACTGTAGCTGAGGAGCAAGATGTGCAAGAAGACGAGCCTATAGCTAATTACAAGAATTACAAAAGGTAACTCTTCTTATTCTAACAGTAGTTAATGAATGTTGCCTAAGATTGCTCCAATAATATTGTTCTCCATGTATCTATAGGAATAAGACTACACCAACCAAAAGCAAGTCTCCAAGAAAGAAGGCGACACCTACAAAAAAGGCGACACCAGGAAAGAAGCGACACCAGGAAAGAAGGCGACACCGGCGAAGAAGGCGACACCAGGAAAGAAGGCGACACCAGGAAAGAAGGCGACACCGGCGAAGAAGGTGACACCAGGAAAGAAGGCGACTCAAGTGAATAAACAAGCTAAAGGCAAAGAGAAGAAGAAGTCGCCTGTGAAGAAAAAGACTCCGGTGAAAAACAGCAAGAAAAAGAAACCCGAGATTGTTGCACCATCCACAAGTGAGGCTGTTCTGAAGCCAACACTTGGAACCAAGCGAGGCCTAATGTACTGGCTTGGGGGCTAGTTAATGGCCTCATGCATGTCAAATATTTGTGATGTTTTGTGATGGCCATTTGAATCTAGAGAACTGCTGAATGTTTCTTATGGCCATTGAATCTGGAGCTATGTTGTTCCTGTACGCATGTGAAGTGTTTGTGTATGCATGCGAGACAGTGAGAGCTCCAAACCTGATATTGAATCTGCCTAATGTTGAACCTAGCTTATGAACCTCATTGATCTGTGTTTCCGCACGCATCTTACTTTATGCAACTGAGTTATTTTCTACTTGTCACAATTTAATATCATGCTTTTCTAGATTTTGTTCCATCACGATTTTATAGCATTTTTGCATTTTTAAGCCTTATATGGGTGGGCCCCACCCTTTATACGTATATACAACATAAATACATGAGTATATTGGCCGGTATATGAGTGAAAGTGGGCATAATGGCATCTATGAAATGTACAGAGAGTTGCAGTGGCGTTTTTCGAAAGATGAAAGTTGTAGCGGCGTTTCTCAAATAGGTGGAAATTGGAGTGGCATCTATCCAATTAACCCAAAAAAAAAAGGTACAGCGCATACCTTCGTCGAGTCGCGGAGAGGCGCCGGCGTCCTCCTCCTCGTCGCCTGCAGCTTCCGATTCGCGCGGGAGGCGAGCGGAATCGCGCGGGAGGCGCGTGGGCGAGGGAGCGATGATCCCGGCTTGGTCACCCAGATGTGGAGGACGCACCCGAGAGCTGGATGGACATCTATCGACCCATGTCCATATACATGTGCTGCTGGAGACGGTTTTTTAGACTCGGTCCTCTATATGTCGTATAGATGTCCGTTTGGATGATCTCCTGGAGATGCTCTTAAACGCGCAATCGCCAGGGAATCGAATGGAGGCGGCCACGAAGAAGCAAGATTCTATATAAACCCCACCCTAATTACCCGGCTCGAGGCCGCCCAGGACAGAACAGGCCGCCGCCGCGCCACCGCCCCGAGGGCCCGGATTCCGACAAGCGCCCGCCCGCCCGCGCGCGCTCTCTCTCCCTTCCCCCAGAACCCTAGCCCCGTCCTCCTCCCATGGCGGCCACCACCACGGCGGCGTCGCCCTCCTCCTCCCTGCTCCTCTCCCGCCGCCACGGCGCGTCCCCGTCGGCGCGGGCCTCCCGCTTCCGCGCGCCGGTGAGCGTTCAATCCCGTCGCCGCATGGGGTTTCTGGCCCTGATTGCGGGGTTGTGAATTTTCTTTTTGGTGTGTGCGCAGAGGTGCGTGCTCGGGGCAGAGCAGCTGCGGGTGGTCGAGCAGGGGAAGCGGATGGGCGGGGGCGACCCGTGGGCCGCGCCGTGGACGCCCAAGGCGCCCGCGCAGCAGGCCAGGCTCGCCGCGCTGCCGCTGGAGGTGCGGGACTCCAGGCTCAGGATCTTCTCCGGTACCGCCAACCGCCCGCTCGCGCAGGTGGGTTCTTGCTGTCTCTCCCCGGTTCCCTGTTCCCGAAAAAATAAAAGAGAGACCTTTTTTATCCGATTCCTAGCAGCATGGGGCCTCGATTCGTATTTGGTTGGACAGGGATAAATTGACAATTCATTATTTCGTCATTGCGTTTGGATTTGGCGCTTTGGATGAAAGGACTCGCGCCCCTTCCAATACAGCCGCCGAAGAATATGCACTCCTGTGTCTATCAGATGTTATTGCACTTCATTTTCTGGATTGTATGTATGTTGTATCATTCAATGTGGTGATGACTAAGACCTTTTTGTCCCTATTTGTTCTGAAAAAGTATGGCCTCCTTTGTATTTGCTTTCAGGAAATTGCTTCTTATCTGGGCGTAGACCTTGGCAAGGTCCTCATCAAGCGCTTTGCTGATGGGGAAATTTATGTGCAACTGCAAGAGAGTGTCAGGGGCTGCGATGTGTTCTTGGTGCAGCCCACTTGCTCTCCTGTCAATGAAAACCTCATGGAGCTCTTCATCATGATCGATGCATGTCGGCGGGCGTCAGCACGCTCTATTACTGTTGTCATTCCGTACTTTGGGTATGCCAGGGCAGACAGAAAGGTACGGCCAAAGTATTAAGCCGCTCCTTGCTTCTCAAACAAGTGACATATTGCTTGTAGTATAGCAAGTGGGATTTAGATCTTTTCACTAAAACGCGAACTATCACTGGATTTCTTCTCCCATCTTTAGCTTTTCAATTTGTTTGCCGTGTCAAATCTAGTGAAGGTTGTAATGCCCGCAACATGATCTCAACACCTAGGGGAATATGCCGTGCTAATGTTTGAAGATCTGCTAACTTCTTCTGTTAGACTGAGCGATTTCTTTTGTGACACAGGCTCAAGGGCGTGAGGCCATTACCGCCAAGCTTGCTGCAAATTTGCTTACAGAAGCTGGTAGTGACCGTGTCATTGTATGTGATATGCATTCTGCACAAGCATTGGGATACTTTGATATTCCAGTGGACCATATATATGGACAGGTACTCTCAACAGTCTAGGAGGAATACTTCTTTACTACGAAGTTTCTTAGTGGGACTTTAGTTGATAAACAGTTAATGAACGGATCTTTTTTTGGTAGCCTGTGATTCTGGACTACCTTGCCAGCAAGACAATTTCCAAGGACCTCGTGGTTGTTTCTCCTGATGTGGGTGGTGTTGTCAGAGCACGTGCATTTGCCAAGAAATTATCTGATGCCCCTTTAGCTATTGTTGATAAAAGAAGACAGGGTCACAATCTATCAGAGGTAACAATGGATTCTTTCAGTTGTATCTATTATATATATCAGTTAGAAACGTGCAAGGTTTAGCTTTGTTTATACATTTTAGAGCATACTGCTAAACATGTATCATAGTAGAAACTAGAAATCATATGTAACTATCTGATTAACTGATAATTAATTAATCTAGCTTGATGCTACTGCATTCAACCCAGCCATCCACATTTCGATTTATCATAATATGGGCAGCCACATATAGTTTATAGTTCATGAAGTAAACCTGTGAAAACAGTAGATAATATTTTTGAATTTCCTATTTGTGACCAACTGCAGGTCATGCACTTAATTGGTGATGTGAAGGGGAAGGTTGCTATCATGGTTGATGACATGATTGACACTGCAGGTAATATTTCATTGTTTGCGGCAAACAGAAATTTACAAATATTTTGTAGTGTTTTCTTTCTGGTATAGACTCACTTTATTCCTATAATTAAACTCAGGGACAATAACTAGTGGAGCAGCGTTGTTAAAACAGGAGGGAGCAGAGGCTGTTTATGCTTGTTGCACACATGCTGTCCTAAGGTTGGATAGTTACTCTACTGCTTATAATTTATTAGTGTTGTTATAGCTTTGTGCAGAGAACAGATACAATATATTGCTTCGTAACTTCTATATTATTGTATAAGTCTGATAGACTTTGAGATTCTACTTGTGGAGCGCTCACACAAGAAGCTAGTATAGTATGTTTAGGAAAGTAGTCAGTCTTAACAAATCTGGCAGAAATATCAATTGCCTAGCTAATTTCTATTGACAACACAATTTCTAGTTCAGCGTGGTTTGGTTTTCAGTATAGTTTTTGTGTTGGCCCCAGGTTCTTACTTCGGCACGCGGTACTTTTTTGTTAAGTTAGAGTAAAGTTAGCTAAATTTTATGATCCAATAATTGCCCTTTCACATTTCATGTCGTGTTTTATGGTATGAAAAACGAATCCTTTTTCCATTTGATTAAGAAAAAGAAGTATATAAATTAAATGCGCACAGTCAAACAGCATTATGATAATAATAAAGAACCTGAGTCATTCATATGTTATGCTAGGTATTTTGACCTCCTGAATATTTTGAGCGTAGGAAGAGACCTTACGGGAAACCTTGTTTCTTTATCTCCATTGGCATCCTTGACCAAAGTTTATTTCAAATAAAGATGCTTCACTAAAGTAGCTGGATGGTGGGGGTTTATCACATCTGCAACATTTGCTGTCTTTGTATTCTCATTGTTTACAAACCTGCAAAAGTGAACATGCTGAACTCTCAGCCTTTTCCATTAACGCCGTTTACTTTGCAGCCCACCAGCAATTGAAAGGCTTTCTGGAGGCATCTTTGAGGAAGTCATAGTGACAAACTCCATCCTGCTGCCAGAGGACAAATGCTTCCCTCAGCTGACTGTGCTCTCCATGGCTAACCTTGTAGCCGAAACTATCTGGCATGTTCACCGTGACGGCTCCGTGAGCAGCATCTTTCAATAGCGCTGAGGCATCTTCTTACATTTGGGCGGTATAGAGAAGAGGCACCAGATGCTCGTGCCACTGGTGTAGGAATCAATTTTGGTGACATGAGAAATAAAGTTATGTTGTAGGCATCATACAAGTACGGGTTGGTCAATGTTGCGTCATGACACCTAGTAAAGGGTGTTTAGTTCCTAACCTGCACCACATAAGCTCTCTTGGAGTTTGAAAGTAGTCGTACCTATTCTAAGGAATTTAATGTTGTCGGAAATGTCCCATTGGGAAGGGAGTGTCTGATCGGTTAGCTCCAAGTATCTATATTTTGTGTTTAATTGTTCATCGCTTATTTCGACCGTGCACAAAGAGTTTGCGTATGTCCTGTTTCCAGAATATAATTGTCATCTGGCCACTGCTCTGATTCTGAAAATCAGGAAATAGGTAGAGGTAGTTGCTGAATCAGGATACTCATGTTCTTTGTAAAATCACTATTCCGTATGTTTTGACAAACAACCAAGCTGCAGTAAGCATAAACAAGTCCAAGCCTGAGAAGGTGTCTCCTGCTAGCTATCAGTTGTTGTTTTTCTTATTGTCAGTATGTGGTGGAGCCTGGGACATCTTGAGTTCCTGTGGAGTAATAAGTCAGTGGCAAATGGAGCATAAAAGAACGTTAATACACAGAACTTCCTTTCACGCCTGGGACATCTTGTCCCAATTGGCTCTGCCAGTCTAGAGACCTGTCATCAGCATTAAATCGACGCGTCGCCTCACCACTCACCCATCGGTTCCCGCTGGCGCCACCTTCTCCTGCCACTTCCTACCTTCCTTTCACGACCAGTTCGCGAAGACTCGCCGTGCTGCCTCTTGAAGTCGTGCTCTCCCACCTCGCCTTCTACGATGCCACGCCGCCTAGCCACCTCCTGGGTCACCATCACCCAAGCAGCGCACCGCCATTCAAACTGGAGGTAGTGGCCCTCGCAGCAACTACCCAAGATGCTATTGTTCCCTACGACGGCCCGGCGGCAACAAGTTAAAGCGCTACACCACATATTAGAGCTCTAGATCACACTAGAAGAAAGTCTGGCTTTTGCTACGCTCGATTTTCGTGGTAGAAAGCCCGTTTTTCGTGGCTAAAAAGATTTCTCCACGACTATTTATTTGTTTTCTTTCACAAAGTTGTAGCATTCAACTTGTCTCTGTACGCTATTGAGTTCCTACGCGCGTTTATGTTATTAGTTATTATTGTGAAAATGAATAACTAGGAGCGTCGCTCCCACGCCGACATGTGTATCCCCACCACCTTATACCACCTGATTTGCCCATTATAGATCTTTGAGCAAATGTGGCCCATATAGTTGGTTGCACTTGTTCAATGGCCCTTAAAAACAAATCCTAACCCCCACTCCACTCTCATTTTCTATATATACAAGAAACCGCTCTCCACGTCCGAGTGCATATCCAGTGATCCCACTACTCACATGATACCATGATACCACTTCTCAAAATTTAAAATTAGAAGTTTCAAAAAGTCCGAAAATTTCGTAGGTGTTAACAAGTCGTGTGTTTACGATTCCTAGAATTTGCAGAACCAAATTCAAAATATACGTATAGAAACAAAAAAGAGAAATCCAACATGAATAGTGTCACAAAAAGACAAAAACACAAAGTGACACTATTCACATAGCAATTTCTCTTTTTTGTTTCTCTCTGTGTATTTTGTATTTGGTTCTGAAAATTTTAGGGAATGTGACCATTTTTTTAGAATTTTTTGACTCTTGTAAATTCCAATTTTGAAGAATGGTATCATGGTACCATTTAACATTTGGGATCACTAGATATTTTCCCTCTCCACGTCCAACCCTATTTCGCAACACTTCCCTCCTTTGCTACTAGTCATACTCCTCACTTCTCCCCCGATCGCCACTCTCTCCATGCGCATGAGATGGTGCACGTGGAGAAGAGGTTCAGGTTTTCTTTGGCAGCTCATATCGCAGGATTTCACACATCCTCTGAAGCCTCATTGGAGTACTCCATCGGCGTTCTTGACCTGCAGGTAATCTCATCATGCTTTATACATACTATGTTTCGTATTGTTCTTGCTTTCTCTTATTTAATGACCCTTATTTCTCTTTCAAATCCATGGCGAGGTCATCAGCGTATGACGCACACAGGATGACATATATATTCGCGACGAGGTCACCACTGTATGATGCGAGAGGATGGCGTGCATAAGAAACGATCGCTCAAGGACTCTCGCAACAACTAGGATATTGTGCTATATTTTGTAGATCTTGGTTTGTTGAATAGAGAGGGGCCCAGTAGCCATTGTTTTAAATGCCATCAACAATTATATATTTGAATAACTGAAAATTTGAGTCAAAGAATAGACTATATAAAGAAGTGGTTGCAATATAAATTATAATATGAATGTAATGGACAAGACAATTTTTTAGATTGATTGTGATTAAGTTATGCGACGCGCATGCACTTTCCACTACGCAATTATTCCTGGCGGCTTTTGAGCATCGTCTAACCGCAATCGCGACGTTTAGACGCGTGGCTGGTCGTTTAAAAGCTCCTTGAACACTTACGTTGTTGTACTGTGATGTACGGGATCTATGTCTTAGTGACATTATTGTTGTTGGGAGGAAATCCTGAGGTGGTTAATTTTTCTAGTTGACTTCCGATGTAGGCTTCGTCGTATGGATTCAAGTGAACCTAAGGTGATTAATTTTCCTTGTTGACTATTGATGTTGCCATTCATTTACTTGTCCGAGAAAACCAACCATGAGTGCGAAAATGAATAACTCATCGAGATAAGAAGAAAACTAGCGGTGTTGCATATGAACATCGTTTGAAATGTAGCTTCACATCCAAGGAAAACTCTTATTTTATTCTTTTAGTTGGAGTTGGTGGAACCTTAGGTGGTTCTCGGAAGAAGATAGCGAAAAAATTTATCCCTAAAGTAGAAACTAAAAGGAACGTATAAACCAATGCTTAAATACTGAACCACATAAAAACTTCAACAAGCCTAATCACACATGACAAATATAAATAGAAAATGCAAACAAAGATCAACTCAAGCCATTTTCATTATAACAACTAATGCAGACTAGAGTCACGGAGCATAATATATGATACCAAATACCTGCTAACTTGTTTAGATAAAGCTTTCAACAATGCTCTATTTCTACTTTTTATTATGTGTACAAAATCACAATCATAAGTACTACTAAACATGAATGGAGCAATACCAATTTTATTGTACATATAATGCATAAAGATGGATTAATTGTTCATAAAACTTTGTTTTCACCAATCAAAATATTCCACTATAGAATTTTGCACAACAACTAAATACATGGTATTTATGCATGATAAATTAGCAACCCCTGAAATCATGTAAACGACAACGAGAATTTTCTAATCTTTGTATAGAAATACCTTGGTATTTTCTACACGTTCGATTAGTAATATGTTTCTTAGAATTGACGTTAGACTTGACAAAGATATACGGCAGAGACAACAAGCTGGAAATTTACAACATTTGGACATATGAATCTGCACATAGTTATAGGAAACTTGCAGTATCAAACACGTGCATAAAGTTCACTACACCTTTACATTTTCTTCAACCCATGCATTTCAATCTGTAACTTAGAATTATAGTGAGTAGCGTGAAGCCGTGAAGTAGTAGACTTCGTTTTTTTTTGAACAGGGCCGTTGTGGTATTCAATCTGTAACTTAGAATTATACTGTGGACGGAAGAAGCAGCGCAGGAGGAGAAAGGCTATAAAGGCAGACCTGGTTCCTCAATGCTACTCATACCTTTCTCGACCTTTTGGTTAAGATCAAGTGTAGTATCTGTTCTTATCAGTTTAATATCTGATATGTGGGCCAAGTGCCCACAATGATAGTAAATTTATTTTTTGTGGGGGAGAGCCAGTCACGGTAGCTTGCTGCCGGGGCTCTCGCGATTTTGGAGGATTCAGAACACCTCTTCTTCAGCTGTGTTTTCGCAAGAAACTGCTGGGATCGTATTGGACTGCAGTGGGATTTTTCCAAATCGGTCAAGGACCGTATTGAGTTAGCTGCGACACACTTTGCCCACCCCAATTTCTTTGAAACATTCACCTCAGTCGCCTGGGGAATTTGGAAGGAGCGAAATGACTTCATCTTCAATGGGGTGGCGCCCTCTCTGGATAGCTGGCGTAGGCGTGCTAAGCACGATTTTCTTCTTCATCAATTCAGGGTGAAGCAGACTCTGGTTCAGCAAATTTTAGACTGTGCAAACCTTTTTTTTCTTCTCTTGAACTAGTGCTTTTCTTTTTCTTTTCTGGTTGAGTCATGCTTGTTTGATTCCTCCAGCTCCCCCCCTTATGTTCACCCCTGTAAACTGCTTCTCTATGTTTTAATCATATAAAAATAACCGTAGGGTTTCCCCTAAGGTAGCACGGTCTAAAAAAAAAAAGTTTCCATGTTAGCGTCAACCTAACCTATCTTCAGTGGTCTCCAAGTAGCATCCAATTCGTTTTGGATAAATCCCACCATGGAATTGGGAGGAGCAAGAGACATCAAGACGCAGGGAGGAAGAGGGGAGGAAAGGCATCACGTCTCTCCTCTCCTCCCGGGAGCATCACCGAGGTGCTAAATTCCTCCGCCTCCTCCTCTGTGCTCGATCCAGATCTGTCAATATTTTTTTTTGGGAAAGAAGAGAATTGTTAATCTTAGCTCGTATCCTGTGAGAAACAAATGGATTTAGGTGACGTTCATGTTACTTCAGTATTTTAGGTGGTAGTAATATGAACTAGCACCATACGGAAACCAAGGTGAGAGCCATCCATCGGGCCTAAATGAAGTGTACACAACTGTAGTGACAAGGCAGTTCCATCGGGCCTAAATGTACGAACCGATTAAGTGAACACAAAAGTGCTGACAAGGCAGTTCCTCGTCGAGCCCACACAGCTGCTACCCAGGGGTCAACTGGGCTCTGCTCATGTTCAACAATGAACGAGTGACATGGAGTTTTATGATATCTTCAACAATGACGTTCCAGGCCAAGAATGCAATGCACCCACAACCGGCCACTAGCGCCAACATGTTAGCCATCCGATGATGCAATGATTCCCTATGCCTCCTCTTCTTATACTACAGCATGTATTTTTTGTTGATATTTGCCCTTTGCATTGAGCTTGATCTATCCCCTGGTTGCACTTTGGATACAGTTGGGCATATGTTTTTTTTTTTTTGAGGAGGATCCGTCACATATATTAAGGAAACTCAGTACACATTACATAGAGGTCCAGAATAAACGAAAAAATACAAAGGAACCCAGAAAAGTGCACGGAGCACCCCAAGTTTCCAGGAAGAACACAGACGGATCCAAAACCGATCCCCAAATTCCTACGCGCCGCCAGCGCCGCCGTACCGCTCACCGCCGGGAGGAAGGCACCACCACCAAAAGCAGAGGACCGCAGAAGCCGTCCGCCGACGCCGTGCGACGGATCTGAAGGACGATGAACGCATACGGCCCAAGCACCTGCAACCCGGAGCCTCCGAACTTCCAGCCGGCCCGACGCCACGCAGGACCACCACCCGCACCACCGCACCACTTCCAGACGACGCTCCCCTCGCCACCAAGGCCGGCCAGAGCTGGGTCGTCGAGGAAGAACACCACCAAACCAACCTGCAACAAAAACAGGAACCACCACCACCAGCAGCATCTCCCCCCGCCGCCACGGCCGGCCAGAGAGCTAGAACCAGAGGAGGAGACCCGACGAAACGCTCCACAGCCTCCCCGGCGCAGCGGCCGAAACGGGGACAGGAGGGGGAGGACGAACTCCGACACGACGAGACCGCCGCCACCGTCTTCAGCAGCATCGCCTGGAGACCGAAAAGGAAACCTAACCCTACCTATCTACACGCAGGACGAGATCCCGGAGCTCCCCTCCACCTCACAGCGCCAGAACGGCGGCCGGAGGCGAAGGGGAGCGGCGGATCCGCCGGCGGGGACAGGGAACTCTGGACGCCTCCTTGGTCGCCTCTCCCGAACAGTACAGGGAAGGGATAAGGAGAGCGGGGGAGTGGTGTGAAGTTTCTTTACAGTTGGGCATATGTGGTCATGGCGGCTTGCTTGGTAGCAGGAATATAACATACTACTCCTATTTATCATTGAGGCCACTCATTACACTGTTATCGTGATGATGCCACAGTGTACTAGACCATAAATCACGATATATGTAACCCACCAACCATTTGTTAGTTGTTGCAGTGAATCAAATCTTCTTGGTATACTCCGTATTTTTTTACCTCATGGGTATTTTGAACGTAGGAAGAGACCTCAGGAAATTCTTGCTTTTCTTTGATCTCCATTGGCATGCTTGGCCAAAATTAATTTGAAATGAATTATCTTTATACCTTTATCAATAATTGAATGTAAATATGATGGTCTGTAACATGATAATGCACAATAGTCCCAGTTTACAAAGGTAGCTGGATGTGGGGTTTATATCAATTGCAAAAATGTTGTCTTTGTATTCTTGATTGTTAAATACTCACAATAGCGATCATATTGAACTATTCCCACCCTTTTCCTTATAAATATGCGCTCATAGATAGAAAGAAGCCAGACGGCCTGTCCACATGCATGTCTAGGCTTACCGCTTACATCCACTCGAAAAGGTGAGAAAATTGTTCGAAGTGCGCTCTCACAACACACGCTATACTCTCTCACCATAGAACAAAGCAACTACTGGCGCTGTACCCACCGCGTCGGCAGCCGTTTAACCTTATTTCCTTTGATTTTGCTACCCACCTGCAATTGGAACTTTGGAAGGCTTTCAAGAGGCACCTTTGAGGAAGCTATATAGTGCCAAACTCCATCCTTCCCTCAGCCGTCGATCAGTATATTTGAGAAACAACCACAAGTTGCACGAGGCGAAAGGAAACCGAGCACCCCTCTTAACCATGTCAAAGCGGGATCATCCTGACAAGGTGTCTCTTGTTATTAGTTGCTCTTCGTCATTTTTTCAGTGAGAATCTGTCTATTTATGAATGCAATTCACTGAGAACTAGCCACTCGCAGTGACATGTTAGCCATAAGACCATCTATTGATTCCCCATGCCTCCTTTTCCTATTCGGCCAACATGTAGCTTGTGGTCATACTTTTGCTTTGCATTGAGCTTCCTCTACCCTCCGGCTGCGCTTCCGCGGTACAGTTAGACGGATGTCGTCACTTCGGCTTGCTTCGTAGCATGAAGATACCATGCTATTAACTGAGGCTACTCATTACACAAGGAGATGGCAACCACAGTCACTGAGACCGTGATGATATCGCAGTGTACTTGATCATAACTCCCAATATATGTAATCCACCAACCATTTGTTTGTTTCTGTAGCAATATTGCCTGCAAATCAGTTCTTCTTGAGTCCTTGTTATACTTCATTTTTACCTTCTGGGTATTTCGATAGTGGGTAGAGGCCTTTAGGGAACTCTTGTTTTGTATGTCAATTTGCATGCTTGACCAGTAACAAGAAAGAGGATGATTGCTGGATCACGAATGGAACACTAATCCCAGCCTGGGAGGTCTGGGGTTATATATCCCTATGACATTTTACATTATCTTACTTGCCAGCAAAGAGCCGTTGAAATACACTCCTGTTTATGTCCGATTAATTGTAAAGTTCCATTTTCCCGAATCATACAACGTAACATGCTATTCAGTGACGGTAAGTGGAATTAGAGATGAATTGAGAACTAGCAGTGACAGAGATTGGAAAATGAGATGCGGACGGAGAGGATCGGGTATATTATGCCACAAATTGAGATTGAGGCGGGTGACGGTCGCTCACATCTTTACCCGATCGCCACCTCAAACCTCCTATCTCAAAAAAATAACGGGCTCGGAGTTCTACACTGATAATGCGCCGCTGTGAAACGGCGAACCAACCTAAATTGGTCACGGTGAACCAAGATGAAATCCATCCACATGTGGGTCTCGTATGACACAATAGTAACTATTGGAAGATGCTTTTGAATATGAACCCAAGGAGATCACATTTTTACTACATAGATATTATTTGATCTAATATGAACCCAAGGAGATTCACAATAGCAAGAAACATCTGTGTCTAGTTGTATATTGACGTGAAGAGAAACATAAAAGAATGCTCTTAAAAAGGGAGAAAACTACCATAAACAGAACCAAAAAAGGAAATTGAACTGATTATTCTTTACATTTTTAATACTTTGAAATCTTGATGAGAAATTTGCCTTGAAAACCACCACAATAGCAAGAACTATTTGTGCAAGAAAAGGAATGCTTTTAAAAAACAAGACAAAAACTACAAAAAGAGAACTAAAACGAACACCAAAGTAGGCATATGAGAAATAACGAAGTTCACAAGTAAAACCACACTCCACCGATCATTGATGTGGCCACGCCGATTCCCAACAAGAAGTAACAGTACTAATGTTTTTGCGCTTTACACCACGCGAGAAAGCGAGCCAACGAGGAAGCTCACCGCTAGATAATACTAGTAAGTCCTTGGATTTTTTTGGTGAGCAACCGATAGAATCACTGCCATATCATTAAGAAAAAGATAATTGATCAGTTTATAAGACAAGCCAATGATCTATCACCAAAGCGACAAAATACGTCACTCTATATCAGGACACATCTTCTCGAACAGCCACCGCAGCTTCCAATGCCACTGCAGAGTAGCGCACCAGTACTTGCATTAGCAGAGGACATACATATCAACTATGTTGACAAGGCATATCCTCGCTTGAGCTTAGACAACTGCCTAAGGTCGGTTTGTGCTTGCTCTGAGGAAATTCTCCCGTCAGAAGAGATTGTGGTGACATTGCGACATTGACAATGAACAAAGAGCATGGAGTGTTCTGATGTCTGAAACGAGAATGTGCCAGACTAAGAATGCAGTTCAGTGACATCTATCCACTAAGGCTGGCATGTTAGTCACCAGGCGGTCTATTAATTCCCTATGCCTCCTCTTCCTATTCGACTTCGATCAACATGTAGCTTATGCTGATACTTGCCCTTGCCCTTTGCATTGGGCTTCTTGTGTTCGCATGCTGCACTTCCGGTACAACTAGATGGATGTGGTATTTGTCGGCTTGCTCCGTAGCATGAAGATAAATATACAATCCTTTCAGGCCACTCGTTGCACAAGGGGATGTCTACCACTGTCACTGAGATCATAATGTCATCGTGGTGTACCAGATCATAACTCCCGAGTCCCGACATATGTATTTCACTACCATTTTTGTTGTTGATAAAGGGCTTTATATTACTTAAAGAGTTTAAATTCACCTACCATTTGTGGGTTGTTGCCAATAAATCAAGTCTTCTAGTTATAGTGGGTATTTTACCTTGTGGGCATTTTGATTTTTGAACGTAGGAAGAGACCTCATGGGAAATCTTGTATTTTTTTAATCTCCATAAGCAGTCAATTTGAAATATTTTTTCTTGACTGACCACTGTCGATAATTGAATGTAAACATGATGTTCCATAATGCACAATAGTCGGAGTTATAAAGGTAGCTGAACGTGGGGGGTTATCTCACTTGCAGAAATGTTATCTCTCTATTCTCCACTGTTAAAGACCCCAAAAAAGGTGATCATGCTGAACACTATTCGAATATTTGTTTCTTTAATGCCGTTGATTTTGCAGCCCACGCGCAATTAAAACTCTGAAAGGCTTTGTTCAAAAAAAAAAACTCTGAAAGGCTTTTAGGAGGCATCTTTGAGGAAATTATAATGACAATAAAGCTGCATGATGTGACTAAGTAATTTGACGCCAATTAACAGAGTTGGCTAGCTGTTGCGTGGCATGAGAGTGAGCTGGACACTAGCTAGGAGGTAGGTAGCATTGCTTGCTCACGACTAGATGATTCCTTGCTTGAGCAGAGAACATAGGCGTCCGACCGGCTTCGAGTCAGATCACCAATACAAGGCCTCTCTAATGGTCTCGTGATCCTGTAACTACTCGTGACGCTGTAGCGTCGACAATGAACGAAAATCATATAGTGAGTTGATGCTTCCTATGCCAAAGTGTCTAACTACAAATGCAATTCACTCAGAGCAGGCCACTCCGGCTGACAATCTATGTATTGAAGTGTTTTCTCATTCCATATGCCTCATATTCCTATTCTGCAACCATGTAGCTCGCGGTGAAACTTGCCTGTTTTCCTGAGCTTCCTCATCTTTAGTCCGCACTTTCGACAATTTGAGGATTACTCTGTCCGAGCTGTGAGGTGATCAGCAAATGAAGCTGCGCATAGTTTAGCTAAAGTTAGCTACGTGAATAAGAGTGATGTATCCTGGATCAGCGTTTTTTCCCAGTCTCACGATTCAGCTCCGCTCAGCTCGCGAACCAGCTCGGCTCAGACGAGTCGAATTTAGTTTCCGTTGCAAATTGAGCCGAGCCGATCGGTACGTTTATGTGATTGTGAGTTGGGGGCCTATGGAAGCATTAGCCTTATCCCATACGCGTTTCAACAGATTACTTAATTGTCGAGGCCTTGGTTGAAGTGATCCAGGAGAGATGGAGATAAAAGCCAAGATGTAATTTTGAAAACACTGAACACAATTGAGAAGAAAACGGAATGATGATTTGGGCAAGAAATTTTCTGCATGATATATTGTAGACAATACGGAATATACAGTAGCCCTTATAGATTACACAGTATTTCGAGAAATAAATGTGCATATTCTGAAAATTCCCTGATGCTAAATACATAATCAATCCGTGCCGCTAAAACGGTGTCGTAGGATGGTCTATCATTGTCTGCAAGCTTTGTTTTAGGGCTTGACACAGATCTCCGCAGTTGGATATCATTTGTTCCAAGCGATGTACCCACGGACGCCCATGCATTTGAACAGCGGCACTCGGCAGTCCGTCGATGCTACAGTTGGTGCATGCTATGGCGATTCGTTCGAGAGTCTAGGCACAAATATTCTATGCAACCGAAATAACATGTAGTACCATTTTCACGAGCGTATCTTCGATGATGGACCATGTTTGCACGTTAACCATATGGGTAACTTGGACCTGAACTCTGGATACCTCCCAATCCTAAAGAAGCTTACCGTCTTGCTAGGCCACGACATTTGAATGTTCATTTTCCTTCATTGTTTCTGTAAAAAATCTAGGAAATATAGATAAGCTATATACATCTATCTATAGGGGTGGTTGTTAGTCTCTTACAAGTTGCAACAGCGATTGAGTGGATGGATGAAGACACGTACAGATGTCTGATGGTACTACTGTTGAAATTTTTGTCATTTAGAGAGGTTTCATACCTTCAGCCAATGTTAAATAGGGCATGACTTGGAGTCTTGCACAAGTACGCTCTGGCCACGAAGTACAATCTTTTTGGGTATAACTTGAAGGTATTTATTACAGAGTATATAAGAAATTATTTAGGACACTATACACGTACAGGGTACAGCCCCCTTCCTTCTCCCTCCCTTATCCCTTGTTCTGAGAGCTCCACCGCCGCCCCCGGACCCTCTCCTCCTCTCCTCCGGTGACCTTGCCGGCCGGAGTGGGAAGGGGAGAGGGGGCCGGCTCCTCCTTGTTTTTAGTAGATGTAGGGTTGGTGTTGCCTCCGTGGCGAATGGTTTGATGCCGTTTTCTAGAAGCTTCCGTGGGTTGCCGGCGAGCGGCGCTTCACGGTGGTCGACGTGCTTCCTCGGCAACTCCCCATGGTGGAGAGAACCGCAGAGGTACGGATCTGGTGATAGCTCCTCTAATAAGCTCGTTTTCTGGCCCCTTCTGGTCTGTACTGCCGCCCTGTGGCTTCTTCTCCTGGCCGTCCATGGTGGAGAGGGGAAGGAGAAGCTCGGTGCGGTTGCTCATAGATTGGGTGGTGGAGGTGAAGGCTTTATCGACCTGGAGTTGTGGTGCGGCGCTGGGCGATTGTGGACGAGGAATCCTGCTGGACTTCCATGGAGGGAGATGGCGGAGGATTTCTTCGATGCGGCCTTCTTCAATAAGCACTTTTGCTGCGGTTTGTGGTGGTCCTCCTTGATGGTTTCGCTCCGGCCGGCCGTGGCGGCGAGGGGAGCGCCCGCGTGGAGATGGGATGATGCTGGTGGTTGGTCTAGGTGTTGCCGTGTCGGCGGGAAGACGGGTGGGCCGGGGAAGAAGGTGCTAAGGCCGTGTGCGTTCATCGTTCTGGGTCTTCGTCGCTTCGCGGCGGGCGGGTATGCGGTCGTCTACAACAAGTGGGAGTACTCTCTTACCGGAGAATGGTGGTACGGCGGCTCCGGCGGCGGCTAGTTTCTGGGGATAGTGGTGGTGGATCCGTTTGTAATCCTCACAGGACACTCGGGTGCTTTGTGCAATTTGCAGGGCCCTTTTGTAATTTCTTTCTTTGTTGGACCTGTCTGTAAGTTGTACTGGGTTTCCTGAATATAAGCATCGGATCCTTTCAAAAAAAAAATTATTTAGGACACTGGCTCCGAATTTTTTCTCTATGGTGTAGACTTTTAATGACGACTTTCTGCAAATTTCCTCGGAGGAAAATGTAATTTTAACATCGGATTTCATCGAGAAGGAATTGTTAGATGGGAGTTTCACATATTTTTTTTACTAAATGTGAGTTTCACATTTTTCACCAAAGTGGGCGCCCAACACAATCAACTATTCCATGAAGTCTTATTCTATAGGGGGTTGTTGTTCTACACGAAACCATTACTGAAAGTCACAGAAAAAGATGGATAGGTTTTTTCTAACATATATATTGAGAAGGCCTATTATAATTTCAAATGGTTTTTCTTGCAACAAGCCTTTCGCATAAAGGGATTTGCTACTAAATGGTATGAATGGATTGTTAGGTTTATCCAGGGATAGAGTGTTCAGATTCGAGTCAATGACGAAATTGATCATTATTTTTAGATCTTTAAAGGCTTTGGACAAGGGGATCCACTGTTTCGAATGCTTTTTACTATTGTTCAGATATGTTGGTTGTCCTTATAAAAAGAGCGAAGGAGGATGGCCAAGTAGGATCTCTTGTTCCTCATACAATATGCAGGTGATACTATTATGTTTCTTGAACACAATTTGGAGAAGGTTGTGAATATAAACTCACTTTGTCCTTTTTGAGCAATTATCGTGACTCGAGATTAATTTTCAAGACAACAAAATTTATTGTTTTGGCAAATAACAATACGAGTACATATTGAATATCATCATATTTTTGGTTGTGAGGTTGGTTCTGTTCTCTTCAAATACGTAGGAATTCCTATTCAGTATAGTAAATTGCTTAAAAAATAGAAACAATTTGAAGAACGTTTTGAGCGTAAACTTAGTCATGATTAGGTTGTACAAACAAACTAGCGAGGGCAGAGCTAGAAACAGGATTGGTCGACGATAACATGAGGCAGAAAACATACAACACTTGAAGAGCCTAAGACGCCGACAAGGTTGAACACCTTCATAAAGACAGGGCTGCGCCGCCTAATCCAATATCCCTGTTCGACACGAGACACCGTTGTCGGTGGGCTGGAGTTCACCCAAGAACTTGGGCCGGCCGCACTAACGGACGCTGCACCTCGACGTGAAGGGCAGAACCAAATAGGCAAACTCCGCCTTTGTCAAATATCACCGTCACTGCCACCACACTACCACAGGAAGAGAGAGAAACCATGAACTACAAGGCGGCACTTTCAGGAAGGAAACGACACTAGAGTTCTGTCACTACCCGATCCGGAGGGATATATGGTTTTCACTCAAAGCATAGGGGGAAGTGGGGAAGAACTGTGACGACGCCTTTAAGAAGGTAACAGTGCCCACAGGCGTCGTTGCCATCAGCCAACTAATCGTTGCCAGCAGATCCAAGTGTGGCCTACTGCCGAGGTAGCTATCGAACCACATCCACGGTTCGCCACTCGCCGGTGATCACGCCGCCCTCACAGCCATGACCACCAGACATTCACTGAGGCACGACCCCCGCCTTGGCACCACCCTGGCAACCGCAGAGATCCCACACTCACCCCATCATCGAAGAAGACAGGTTGCTCGTGCGAGGCCGGCCACCCCAACCACCACAACGAGCACAACTCCACGACACCTGCCCACGTCAGCCTCCCGTACGTTGCCCACACCAGACCACCTCTCCTCCCTACGGTACGCCCCAGAATGGCAAGGAGGCAGCGCACCGGCTAGCGAGAAACAGTCCCGAACGACAAGGAGACGCGCGGGTAGTCCTTGATCTGGATTTGGCCGCATGGCCCTCAACGTCCTAGCTATCAACTATCATTGTTTTTTTTTTGAATTTTACCGATATTTTTTTATCATTGTTGTTATTGGGAACTAGCAATCCATAGATCACATTGTGCTAGTTCAATTGAATCAGCCAACTGGCCTCCGGATCGTGCACCTACAACTGTTCCGTTGCTACGTATATGTTCTCCATCACCTTAGGCGACCTGCAACTGAAGCTAGTTACAGAGAGAGGAGAAGGGCTTCGTATTTTTAGGTCTTGCCTAAAAGCTCTTGTTGAGGTAAGAGTCCCTCTTGATCTTTCGGTAGGCGACCTACAGTTCATTTGGATCACTTGTTTTTTGCGTTTTATGTTATTTTCCATTTCAGACTATTTTCTACCATGTGCATGTTTGTTACAAATCTTTTGAGTAATAAAGCGCACTTTATCGGGAAAAACAGAGCGCTTGGCAGCACTACCGGTTTTCTTATCGCCAATTTATTTTAAAGAAGGTCGTTCGATGAATGGGGGAGTAGGGACAAGAGCAAGCGAGCGGCAACCCTAGGCGGGGTGGGGTAAAATTTGCTTTTCCCCTAATTAATTATCCGGACTTATATTGAGTACTAATGCTACGCGAGATTTTTTTTACAAATTTATATTTACTTACTGACTCACATGGAGAACAAACTATGAGGTTTGCAACCTTGAAGTTGGGAGGATAGGGAATTCAACTAACCCAGTGTCCCCACGTCTTTGGTCCGTAACAATCCTCCCGTAAATGCTATCTTCCCGATATATCAATATATTATCCTTTATAAAAAACACAACAGTTCATATTTGGTATCGTATCATTGTTTTTTAATACGTTTCAGTGGCATAAACGACAAGTCCAATTGTTCTGTACCGCGTAGCGAAGATCACAGTCAAACAATTCCAGGACGTGTACAACGAAAGCGATTAAGGTCGAACCTAATACGGTACACACCACACTCTCCTCTGTCTGGAACTACCATCGGAGGCAGCGCGTCATACCCTGTTGCTCGGCTTCCACATCGCTTGTGCGACACAAGAGCACATGACATCTCACCTTGTTGTGGATGAAGCTTAGCTGAACATGCCAGATAGCAATAGAGTAGCATGCTCACGCACGCGCATGAGCACGAGGTCAAGTGGATCTGGATTCTCGACACCTTCCATTCATATCGACATTGTATCATACAACCATGCCAGCTATATACTCCGTATCATATATACATGTTATGATACTATTACTGGGTATATATATGTTCGGCTCCTCAATTTTTCCTCTTTGATCTCTTGAACGATGCCATGTAGCTTACTGGATTGGAATATGGTGGTTGTTATTTATTCAGAAAGAGCTGGGGACTGAATCGTGACTCTCGCATCATATATAGGTGAGCTTGAAGGAGGACTGGTGCTCAATTGAACCCGTGTTGGTGGCATGGACAGTGTTGCCGGCACGGAGATAAATTGCACATGGCTCTCTTAAACCTTAAAGCAACTACCCGCAAAAAAAAAGTGTAAAACTACCCGTGTGATGTTTTCATTGGCATGTTCACTCTTCTGAAAGCTTATATATTAATTATCGAACTAAGTTAAAAGGACATATATTATATTGAGAAAATAGGACAAATTCCAATGCATCAGAAGAACAGTTTAATTACAAGTTTGGAAAGTACCAGAAAAGGCATGGTGAGTTGGTGACAAAGTTACAACAGACTAGTCACTAAGGGTGTGTTTGGTTTAGGGGATATGATTTGGGGGTTGAGGGCATCCCAACCACCTGGTTAGTGATAGCCATTTTTCATGTTTGGTTTGAAAAATAAAATGTGGTTGATGGTAATCAATTTTGTGTTTGGTTGGAAGGATGAAAAAATGGATATATTGTTGTGATGACCACTATGTCACGAGGTGGTGAGATTACTCCAATATATGTTTTAGCTCGGATTAAACAAAATACATACTCCTCAACTCAAGAGAAAAATGTTAGGCGCCGGCTTCAACTGTGTAAAAAAAATAAAAATCAGTACATACGGCACTAATTTCCTATCTAAGCTGGCTTGCAAAATCGATTCTAGCTAGTTCTCTCAGGTGCCTGCAGCACTAATTTCGTAGCTAGCTCTCTCATGTGCGTGCTAGTCGCTGCCACACGGGCACCTCGGGCCAGCGCCCAGCACGCTCGTGTTCATCCGCCGTCACAAAAGCAGCAGAGAGCAAGAGGTTGAGAGCAGCGGAGAGAGGACGGAAAGGTGCATGAACGATTCGCGAGACAGGAGCGACGACCAGCCCGTCCGGCGCCGTTCCACACCGCCGGCCCAAGCCGAGACAGAGACAGCGCATCTCCGCCGCCGACTGAGAAGGAGAGAGGAAAGTACATGTGCAGCCTCTGCCGGTAGAAGCTCATCAACATGTTTGAATCTCAACAACTAAAGATCATTGTTTAGACTTGGTACTCGAAAAGTGACATTACCTCTCCGTGCTAGTAGAAATAAATATACCTCACCAGATTTTCAGCTATGAACATCGTAATAGAGAACCACCACCAATCTTCGGGGGTAGATGTGCATCCTATACTAAAAAGATTACCAGTCCGCCAACATCTGCCAAACACTACTCGACAATAGGCGTGAAAGGATGAGGGTGTCAAATATCTGGTCACAAAGGACACATACATAGTGCTGGAGGAGGTTTTTAGCGAGGATACGCTCTTTGAGCCATGCATAACTACCGGAAGAAACGACATTTGGGCTCTACTCTAGACTTCCACAGATTTCTGAAGTTGATCTTTGAAGAGTATTTTAGGAATAACATGAACCAATCTCAGTTCAAGAGATGAATCTTCCTTGTCTCCAAGTTGCGCATATCTTGGTGACACAGTGCAATCTAATTGTTGATAAAGATACAAAGGTTGTTAGCACCTGTTCATGGTACCTAAGTAGATAGTCTTTAAACATTCAGTTGCACGCCGGAGGAAGACGTAACAAAAATATTTGGGCATTTCCCCTTTTTTGCAAGATTAAAGGACACTGAAATGTCCAACCGGTTTCCTTTGTAAACTGGATTTGTTTTTTTTTTTTTACAAATAGCTAGAGCTCCTAGCGGTTGCTTAAAGGAGGACTTCAAACATGGAGCAATTAAACTTGGACACTTGTCCGCCCAATTAGCAAGCTTGACATGCATCAGTTTTTAGCTTTTTTTCGTGGAACGATATCTTCAAAACTATATCTAATATTTTTGGCAAATGTATTGTAGACGCCATTTTTGTCTACTGATTATTTTTGTTGCCTCATAGACGGGCACTTAGCAAATTACTTTCAATGTAATTTTGTCTAATGGAATTTATAGGATGTGCCTTAGATAGCGCCTAGCGCTAAAATATTTATTATTTTGAGAAAACAAACAGGCACGCCAATAGATCTGATATATTATGATAAAGTTCCTCGTGACGTCATGAATATGGTAATGTGCGATGTTTGCACCTAGCGTCATATATTTCCAAAAAAATTGAATGTTGCACAAACACCGTGAAAGAGCATTTCGTGATCCCTTGTGTTTTGTGTGTTAGTTAACAACACTAGTAATATTTTTATCATGTGTTAAGTGATGCAGGTTTTAGTTGTAAAACATATGTGCATCAACACCAAAAAGAAAGAAGAAAAGAGCTTGCAAGCTTCTGTTGGTAACCGGAGATTTCATACCGGATATTTGGTGTCAACCGGAATATCCGGTTCTGAGGAAGATTCAAGGAAATTCTATATGGACCAGAGCTCGAAGTTTCTGTAGGTGATCGGATATGTGCAGCCGGAGATTTCTATATGGACCGGAATATCCAGCTGACCGGAATATCCGGTCATAACTTATACCGGAATATCCGGTTTCTCTGCTTCTCCAACGGGCAGATTTTTGGGAGGGGTATATACCCCTCCACTTACCTCCAGCCAGCTAGCTCGCCCAACATTGAAGTCCACCATTATTGCAAGCTCAAGAATCACTAGATCTCCCAAACCCTCCACCCAAACTTGTTGATCTTTGGAGGATTGAAGGAGAAGGCCCCGATCTACATCTTCACCAAGCCTTTTTCATTTCCCCCTTATTCACTTGAGAGACCATTTGCTAGGGTTTCCATTGGGAAAACCTAACCCCTTGTTGTACTCACTTGTTGTTGATTGCTACAGGTGGTTGACTTGGGAGCCCCCAATCCATTTGTGGGTTGTGCCCCAAGAGTGTTGTAAAGGCTCCGGATTCCGCCTTGAAAGATTCCGATTAGTGGAAGGTGAACCAAGCCTTGGCAAGGTTCATCGGAGAATAGGGTGAGGCCAGTTGTGGCGCTTGAGCTTTGAAAGCTCACACCCCTCCAACGAGACGTACTCCCCTAAAAAGGAGGAACTCGGTAATAACCCCGTGTCTCTGTGTGCTTCCCGATCAGTTACTTCTTATCTTAGCCTTTACTTGTATCTTGTGCCTTGTCTAGTGTTAACTTGTCATATAGGTAAATTCACCTTAGGTGCATATCTAGAGAATTTACCTTTGTGTCGAGCCTAAATTTGAAAAAGAACTAAAAATTGAGTAGCACCTATTCACCCCCCCTCTAGGTGGCCATACCGATCCTTTCACACCGTCACACATTACCACACTCTATGACGGTTCAGTAACTTCCATGACGAACGTAGCACACATTACCACACTCTGTGACAGTAGCTCTGACTCGGTCATGCACTCGCACGAAAAGACGGAAGTTCTGGTCTCGAGCTAGTTGGGTTGTCGATCCAGGTTTCGCCGAGACCACACAGCCCAACAAGCGGTTGTCTCCTCTTTCTTCTACACCAAACCTTTGAAAACAGGGGCATACACCTATGATTGCCGAAAGCGGCCCAACAACAGGTATCGTTTCTCTTTCCTTTTTCTTTATTGTTTTATTTCCCCTTTTCTATGTCTTTACAGTAAAAAAATGTGTTGATGTTTTTGGAAAAAATATTTAAAAAAAGCATTCTGAAAAATAAATATTCACATATGTATAAAGGTAATAATAAATAATATTTATCTTACTTGAGCCATTTTTAAATATGAAAATTTATGTTATTTCGATATTTTTTAAATTTGAACATTTATGGTATTTGAACAATTTTTCAAAATATGATCATTTATGTTATCCGAACGGTTTTTTCGAAACATTCGTTCTATTTGAACGGATTTTATATATGAACGATCTTTCCAATAAGAACATTTATGTTATAGAACTCTTTTTTTTAATGTGAACATCTATGGTATTTGAACAAATTTTCAATACAAAGTAATAATAAATAATATTTACCTTATTGGAACCATTTTTAAATATGAACATTTATGTTATTTGAACGATTTTTAAATATGAACATTTATGTTATGTGAACGATTTCTCAAAATATTAACATTTATGTTATTCGAACATTTTTCTTCAAAAACATCATTCATTCTATTTGAACAATTTTCCAATAGGAACGATTTTCCAATAATAACATTTATGTTATATAAATACTTTTTAAAAATAGGAACATATATGTTATTTGAACAAATGTTCAATATGAACTAAACAATTAATAATATAATTATAAAACATAAAAAAATATAAAACAGAAAATACAATACGAAAAAGGAAACAGAAAAAAGACAGAAGACAAAATGAAAACAAAATTTAAAAACAAAACATAAAAGAAGAAAAGATGAAAAAAAGGAAAAAACGATTTTTCAAGAACACGCGCGAAAAAAAAAACGATAAAACCTGTCAAAGAGCATCGAAACAGAAAACCAAAATAATCGACGAAAAGGAAAAAAAAGAACGTGCGTAGAGCCAGGAATACCGAAGAAATGTTTTGGGCCGGCCCACAGGACGTTACAAAGGTCCTTAATGTTAGAGCTTGGTTTTGGTTGTTTTCTTCTTCGTCAATGGAGATGGCTTCATCTGCAATAAGTGATCTTCCGCGCTTCGTTCGACGGCGTGATCTCCTTCCCGACGTCATGGTGGCTTTGGAAGATTAAGTTTGTCTAGGTATGGTTCTTCAGATCTTGCTTCGCCAGATCAATCTTGGATTGTTTCTTATGGTTGCCGCGAGGAGGATTGTCCTCGCAATATCTATCCCGGTTATTACGTCTTCGGCAATGGTGATTCGTTCTCTCGGCTCCCAACGACGTCGACAAAGTGGTTCGGTTATTTGTCCCTGGAATATCAGTGGTGGTGCTCTTGCCGATGTTGCTTGATTAATTTAATGGCTGCGTACGTGCACAAAGCCTTGGCATTGCGGCTCAAAATTAAAAGGGGAGAACCTTCGTTGGTATTCACAGGTCTGTGGTTTGGTGTATTCGGCTGCCTTCAGAAAAGTACAAGATTGTGTCATGGAAGAAGAAAGGGGTTAAAGATCTCATAGATTTATTCGTCTCTTTTAGTATTGTTTTTGTAATCGATGTAATCGTGTACTCTTTGCTGGTTTAATATATATGGTAAAATTCAAAAAAAAAGTAGGTTGAACACCTTCGCCCTATAGAATTATCCACCCGTGTACTCGGAAGTTCACATCATATATCAGCAATAGGAGCAATAGGAGCGGACCCAGGGGGTGGGCCGGGTGGGCCGTGGCCCACCCAGAATTTTTGGGAAAAAGTAATTTCATCTATTATTTGTCTCTAGAACACAACGAACGAGCGACCAAACCTCACGAACAAGTGCGGAGTTGCCTTAGATCGTTCCCTAACTCATCGCCTCAGCCTCCAGGCTCCACCGTCTGCTGGCCCCTCACGACCTCGCCTCCTCTACGACTCCACATCTGGTCCTCCGGCCTCCCTCTACACACGCAGTCTGGCAGTGAACTACTGAACTCGAATCTCAGGCCTGAGGGGCTCAGCCGCTCAGCGGGTCACAACTATGTATCATTGCTTCTGTGTTTTAGTTGAGCTTCACCACTGCAACCTATAGACCCGCAGTGGAGATTTAATAATGCAATTGTACACAATTTTTGTTATTGTACAAGCCGCGTGTCTGCAGTGGAGTAAAACTAAAACTCGTTCATCACTCTGCTTCGTCTAGAAGATTAGATCGATTGTACTTCAATTTAGGAGAATTGAGGGATGATTTTTGCCTGCCTTTTCGGAGTATATACGGACCAAAATAAGTGAATTTGCACAATGAAACAAGTCTAGATACACGCATTTGAGAAAAAAATGCCAAAACATCTTATAATTACGAACATGCCAACTTATCATGTTTTAGACTCTAAACCAGACACCGTCAAACATATCTTTTAAACTACAATGTTGTGAATCGATTAGAAATGCATAATGTTCAATGGACAACTTTTTATTGCCGTGCATTTCTTTTTAGAGTGTGCCCACCCTCAATTTTATTTCTGCGTCCGCCACTGGTCCCGTGTGCCCCAATTTTAGACACACGATGGAAGCTATTGGGTGATTTTTGTGGTCTGCGTTCACCTGGTTTTTTAATGATCAATGGGTCCTGAAAATTATTCTTTGGTGTACTCGTGGATGAAAAACAATTGTGAGGCAATCTTAATATTCGGGCATGGTTCGGTTGATATATTAATTTCCCCGTATAGCATACCCATTTGGTTTGAATTGTAGAACCCGTTGTTTCCCTACAACTGATGAGACTATTTAAGTTGTGTGGAAATAACCGATCAACAAGGCTATCACCCAGAAGCTGGAACTTTGTTCCCCGTATTGAAAATAAAAAACTAGGGCCCTGCTTGGCTTGTCTTTTGATTATACGGAACCGAAACATTTTACCCGCCCGTGCTGGACTTTTTGTAGGGCATTCCCACTTCTATAAAGTTTCCAGGCGGATTCACCTTATATACGCAGATCCAATCGTGGCCTACGTTGTCAAGTAATCCTAAAAACAAACCATCCTTGAATACGGAGCCAGGAAGCGGAAAGTGTCTTTTGCTCCTGGGCACCAGTGGTCCTGCAACTTAAAATAATTCTAAAATCGTATTTCCCAGTTTCAAAAAATTATGATTTTTTTTTTGGATGTAGGTAAAGGCGTATCAGACAAGCGTGTAAAATATCAATTTGAAATACTTTGTATTGTGGTCTCCGTAAAAATGACAAAATCTGTTAAAATTTAGAGATATAAAACCATGCATACCCAAATCTATAATTTTTCATTTTTGTATATCTTAGAATACAGAGTACCTCAAATTTAGTTTTGTCACGTTTGTGGTATATGACTTTGGCTACATTCTAAAAAAAATTCAGATTTTTCTAAAACTCGTAAATATTATTTTCGAATTATTTTTAAGTGGCAGGAGCACTGGTGCCCAGAGAGGCAGGAGCCAAATATCTGTACTAGGAAGCGGAAAGTGCGTTCGCATTTGGAGCGACCCTGCGTCACTGCGTCTTCTGGGCACGCGCTGATGCATGCGCAGCCCTCCACGCTCGGTCACGTCCTGAGGCTTGGGGCCGTGCGAGCATCCAACGCAAAGGCCAGTTGTTTTCCGGTCTCTGTTTGGTGGGGCCTTTGCACCATTGGGCACCATGCTTGGGATGTTGAATTCCTGAGGTTAAGCATGATATACCTATGTTTTCGTTCAAAATCCAACTTTCATAACATCGTAAATTCATAACTAATACATGATGCTTCGGATTCCTTAGGGTAGTCGCCGCTGGCATGATACACAAAGCGATTTTTGACCACTAGCGAGACCTAAACAAGTTGATCAGGCTTTACGACATGACGCCCCTCCACATGAACATCCTGCGCCGACAGGGGACATTCAAGGTGCAGTGCTTGAATGATGGATACATCATGACATGGTATGCCTCCCAAAATATAGTCGTTTCCGCCACGACGTACATGATAGGCGCGCCCGCTATCTAGACCCTGGTCAGTACTATGCCGCTACATGCATAAAAGAGCCAATCAAATTCCTGGTGTCTCCCGTTCCGACTCAGACATCCACATATAGATAGGCAAATATAGTTTCAATATCAACGAACTCTATCTATCATGACGTGGATCGATTTCAGGACTTGGTTTCTCGGTCACTAGATATAAATTACCAAGGCTAGAAACTATGTGGAGATGTGTATGTATATATACCCGTGAGTGAGTTCGTCCTATTATTCACAGACAAGTGCACTGGATGTGCTACTGTAGCTGCAAATAAAGGACAACGTCAGCATCTAACCATTGATATAAAGGTACCTAGCTAACCAGGACCAATAATTGCTGAATCATGAGATTTCAGACGACTAGTGTACGGACCGATTATCTAAAAGATGTGCAAGGACCTATTCACAGTTACAAAATATGAAATATGTAGATGTGTTTTCCTTTTATCGAGATTCAGGGTTGATTGGGCATACATATAGACATAAAGATTACAAAATATGAAATATGTACGTGTTTTTCCTTTTTGAGGCTCGCCTCCTGAGTCGCTCTCCTCCCGACCGGCTCTGGAGGCCCTCCCGCCGCCCCAAACCATAGAAGGCCCCATCGTCTCTGGTGCTCCGGCCGCTGCTGCTGCCGACGCCGGCGGCGGTGGCGGCGCCCGGTGCTCCTCGGCGGCGGATTACAGGGGGAAGATGGTGCGCGGGCTGAGGGCATAGGGCGGCGCGGCCGTTTTGGCCGGTGCCTGACGCTCTCCGGCGTGGACACATCGAGGAGGAGGTGGCACACAGACGATGTGGTTGCTTTGGCCTCCATGGTTGGTGATATGGATCGCTCAGCCTTGATCTGGGTTGCCCCTCCTCGACAACTGTTCCTGCAGGGAGATGACTTGCGGCGTGGGGGCCTGCGAGTCTTGCGAATAAAGGCGACGGTCCTAGTGCTCTTCTCGCATCAAGGCTACTTTCTGCATGTTTGATCCTTTTCGATCCAGTCATCGATGTGTTCCGGATCTTCTGCCAGAGACCTTCACGGATTGGCATTAACCACTGGTTATCTCGAGAGGATGGAATCCGGTCGCGCGCGCCCATATCAGCATGCGTGGCTTCATGAGGGTGTGACGCAAAACTCACGCTGGCTGTTGGAACCATGGGAGATGTGGGCATCTCGATTTCCATGGTCTACTCATCATATACATCCTCCACCAGCCATTCGTGGGTGCCCGAGTAATGTTACTAGTAGTTAGCTCTACGGCCTTGCACACATATATCAAGTTTAATGACTTTCGGTGACTGCACTAGCATCATGGATGACTTGAAATTGTACGCAACGTGTGAAACCACCGATTCATTCTGACTAAGATCATCTCCAAGGGCATTGGCAATTTGTCCCTTGTTTGTAATAATAGAAAATTTTAGCAATCTGGGCAAAAATTGATGCTCCAAGAGCATTACCAAAAGTGGCCCCTCCCTCAACAAATTTAGGAAGCTTGCTAAAGTTTAGCTCTTAATTAGTAAATATGTCATTCTGCCCTACATCCTTTTGTCCCATTGACATGTGGACCACGCCCCCAAGATTCATGCTGCCCGCGCTACCCCCGATCCCCACATGTCATTTAGCTGATTGCAAAATTTTATATGAAAGCTCTTGGAGGAAACATGAGATTGGATTGTTGTACTATATATGGATTCAGTTGACTGTTCACAAGTTATCATTCTCCCCAGTTAACTATATATGAATACAGACGCTTAAGGTGGTAGTACATATGGTTAGTTTGGCGGATGATTAGATCAAAACTCAATAAGTGAATATCTGGAACTGGTGGTATCACACATGAGACACAATGGAAATATGTAGATCCGATTACTCATAAGATTGGTTAGGTACGGAAGGGAAACACATATATGGGCCGGCAGATTGCAGAACGACCAACGAACATATATATATATATAGGAATGGGATATAGCTTAGCAAACTAAAACAATACTTGATCGTGATTGATTACGGAATTATTTATGCGACATAAAACTTTTTTCCCCATGTACAAGAGTACAGACTAAGACTGTAGATTAGAGTGACTGTCATTAGCCTGATTGTAGTATGGTTAATCTTTCTAAATGAGTAGAATAATTGATCATGATTGATTCCAAACAAGATTTGTAAATTTTGGTTGTTTTTTAAATTATTAAATTACTTTTGCATGTATAGGGTTCACTGGAGCACGAGAAATACTCGGGTACCAGCGCATCATATACATGAAAAATTTAGTAATTCAAAAAGGTTAGGAAACACCGAATCTTTTTGTTGGAATCGAGTATGATCAAGTATTGTACTACCGTAAAAACTTTGGGGGCAAGGGATACTTGCATTGTATCCTGGGTCACAAGATTCACGAAAAAGCGCTAGATACTTGATCATCTTTGATTTATCAACCAATTTCAGAATTGTTTGACTTTTTCAATTAATAAATCATTTGGCGCATATAGGGCGGGGCTGGAAACATAGAGCCAAAAATTCTTGTTTGGCATTTGCATATTTTTTCTAGTTAAAAAAATCTTGCTTTTATCCAAAAAAAACTTTTGCATGAGGTTTGCCTTAAGCGGTGAGATGTTCATATGAAAGGATTAAGCTAGTGGAGCTTAGCATACATGTGTTCTCGTTTGACATTGAATTCAATTATATCATGGTATTTAATGCCATGATGTCAGCAGTGGGGGACTCTCAGCAGCTATACCGGAGAAATACGATCTTAGTAGAGAAAAAATTCGATCCTAGTATTTAAAAATAGTACAAAATGAAGAGGAGGCATACGGTAGGTGAAACGATCAGGGCGTGACTTAATGGAAGGTGGATGGTGGGATATCGGGCGGGCCTGCTGCCGCGTGCTCCGACATATTTTTGTGCTGTTGGATAGGGCCGGCTCTGGCCCTAGACGACCCTGTGCGGCGCACAAGGGCCCATGTTCGAAGGGGGCCCATCCCTACATATGTTTATGTATATTGGCTGCTATTGAGTTAAAAATATTAAGACGTAAAGAGCCCAGGTGCCCAGTAGGCAGCAGCCCATCAGGGAGAGGAAAAGGCTAGGCATGTACGTGCTCGCTACTGGCTAGCCCATCGATCGATTCATCTGTTGGCTGTTCTTATCTGTTCGTGTTCTCGCCTGTCGTCTTTCACCTAAACAGAAAAGTTGGATCGTTGTAATTTGGTTCTTATTTGAGGTAATCAAATTAGGAGGGAATATTATTCGTTATATTTTGCAACTCTTTTCGAGTTTCTGTTGTAATATGACATTGCTTCGGTTATAGCAATAATTTATAGACGTCTCAAAAAATGTGTGGTTGGATTAACATTTTACGTCATACGCGTAAATCTATAGTACCTATAGGGGCCAATTTTTCAACCTTACACAAGGGCCCCGCAAAATATAGAGCCGGCCCTGCTGTTGGATATGCTCTAAATAGGCTTAGAGTGCCGACAGGCTCAATTGTAGGTACTTGAGGATGGCTTACAATCCGTAAAGTTGTGTTACGTGGACTATTCTCAGGAAGGACCATGTTATTTACTTGTAATGTGAGCCTACGAGCAACTTGAGACCGTGTGATCATCCCGCGTGAGTTCAAAGCTTGACTTGCACGGCTGCACGCTGAGTTAACAACGATTTTGCCAAGTGCAAACTAGGTATGGACCGCACCACAGTTAGCCCCTTGATGGCGCCAATATTGCTACCTTGTCGCGCAGAGACGAGCTCAGGCAGCTCGCATGGGTCGCCGTGTCCTAGCTTCATTAGCTCATAAAACACCAAGTAGACAGCTTCCCACTGTCACGGTTTTACCGCTGGAGATTGTATACAGGTTCATGATTGTTCCACTGTTGTCCGGGCCATGTCACACTAGCTAGGTAAGCTATCTTGTTTCTAGAAAAACATCATGAAGCGCTTCTGATGAGCTTCGAGAATGAATCAGGATCCCTTCTCATTCTTATCACCCGGTATAGTCTATCCGTTGTGTTAGAGGTACGTATCGTCCTCATCCTTATTTGTTCAGCTATTTTTCATGATCTATTTTCAATCCATGCCTACGAAATGGAAAGGGTGGTGTTTGTTATTTATGAACGAGGTCGCAACTTGTGATGTGCAAAAACACTATGTTATACTTATACTCATTCGTAACATAGTCACCAAGGAAGTGAACTTTGAAGTCTCAACGACTGCAGCTTAGACGATGCACATGACATAACCATGGCAACGCATGATTCGTGTTAAATATGGCATCCAGTTTTTTATGGCACATATATTTGGTGAACCTGCTCGAGAGAGTTTGATGGTGTTAGTAGGCAGACCACTTAATATAAGAGATATATGTAACAATTGGTCACAGGAGTTGGCTACGGTGAGCACTTTAGTTTAGGACTTGCGGAATGTTGTCCGAAAGTCACTAAATTTGGAAATTGGTTGAATGGGATGGATAAAAAGATCAAAGATAGGATTCGTATGGGCGTTTTAGCTATTTGTTGCTCTATTTGGAATTGTAGGAACAATCTTGTTTTTAACAGGAAAGAAACTTTTCATGTCTTACAGGTTATCCATACGGCGGTGCACTGGATCCAGCTATGGGCCTTCTTGCTATCTTCGGACCAGCGGGACCTTATCGTGGCTGGATGCACACGGCTCCTGTTGGTGGCACAGGATTTTTTCTCCTGGCATACGTGGCAGCATAGTAGTCGACTTTCGTAGTATACTATAAGCTTTGCTTTTGTCCGTTTGAGGCTTGTCTCAATCTCTTTGTGATCTTTTGAGATGTAATAATATACTTGGCATAAACTTGTTAATAAACGGCTGTGTGCATCACTCGATGCAGAGGCCAGGACATCCCCATTTCTATAAAAAAAAAAACCGGTTAAAATATGTGGTGCTGACTTGGCATGCTGACAAGGCTGGTTTTTTCGAAAAAAACCTTTAAGAATTTTTTTCATTGCAACAACACAAGAACTTGCCTAAACATTTGGTCGAACACCTTCTAGTAATTCTCCCGGGGAGTCGGTGGCGTTCGCCGTCGACGGAAACAACTGAGAGACGGCGGAGTAAGTTCGTGACCGGTGGCGCGCGAGCTTGTGGTGACTAAAATGACCTGGGACAGTTCGGCGTGATCGTCCGGGCACGGATCGCCCTCGAGCTGGCGCCCACGCGGAACAAGTGAGCGCTACAGCTTCCGTGGTCCAGATCAGTGGCGGATCCAGGGGGGGCGAGCGGTGGCCAGGCCCCCCCTATGGTTCGGCCCCCTCCAATAGAGTGCAGCGGGGATTAGTACTGTGCGTATTAGTTTCATGGCTTATTAGTCCGGTCATTAGCACGTAGCCTATTCCTTTTTGCAGAGACGTAGCCTATTCCTAATAGCCCAGCACGCTTGCTGTACGTGAATGGCCCAACTGGCCAAGCCCAAAACAATTAGGGCGAGACACAATTACTGAATGCGCACATATGTATCGACCAGACCAAACAATTACTCGTGTAACTCCTGTTTTCCCTCTTGGCCGCCGCCTGTCCCCGGCGCTAGGGTATTATGCAACCGTGGCTCGGCCACTTCGTCGACTGCCGACGAGAACGACATCGCCGATGTCGCTCGCCGGCGGGTGTCTAATTGTTTCAGAGCTCACAGCATGCCTCCATGCAAAAGGTATTACTAGTTCATATACTTATGTGAGATCCACGGCGAGTAACGTAATGATTTGTTATTTTCTCCGTTTCATGTTTAACATTTCACAACTTATGCGGTTTATATATGCCTACAGGCCTCAAAGCGCTAGCACTAGTTAGCCTATATGTTTGGGCGCTGGTTTGTGTTTACTAACCTAGGACTACATATTCAAGATGTTGCCATGAAGTCTAATTATTTTTGTTATTGTTCAAGTTTATTTGGATAAAAACAGCAAGTCCAATTAGCTTGGAAATCTACTCCCTCCGTTCCAAATTAAATGACTTCCATTTGTACAAATCTGGATGCTCAGGTGCGTGGGGTGCTGTCCTAAGAAACGAGCTAGGTGATGTTATCTTGACAGCCTGGGGACCAATACCTCATTGCCCAAACCCTGTCACCGCTGAGTCTCTTGGTGTGCTCCATGGATTAAGAGCTATACTTCCAGTATATGCAGGCCCGCTCCAAATTGAGAGTGACAATGCTCTACTTGTAAACGAACTGAAGAGCACAGGGAGCAGCAAATCCCAGATCGCAGACACGGTTAAAGATATCAAGCTAGCCTTGTGTTCTTTCCCAGAGGTGTCGTTCCAGAAAATCAACCGATCTGCTAATGGGGTGGCTGATAGTCTAGCGAAATTGTGTTACAATGCGTTGAGTGGAGGAGTGTTACTGGGTCAGGCTCCTTCCTGCGTGCGGGAGATAATCCAGATTGATTGTAATTCTGTTATTTCTGTTGATGGTTAATATATGGGGAAAAATTCAAAAAAAAAAAACATGTCTAGATACATCCACATGTGGATAAATGGAAGTCAATTAATTTGGAACGGAGGGAGTAGTTATTAACATCAAAATACGACATGTTATAGTGTTTACATCGATATAATATTTTTTTATACGAAAATCTATTCATTGTCTCGTCACCCCCTCTATGCTCAAATCCTGGATCCGCCCCTGGTCCAGATGCTCAAGTCCGTGCCGGGGGAGTTGAGCTTCCTGGAAGGCCGGGCTCGCGTTCGTGCACGACGCGTCCTGCGTGGAGTTTCTAGACCGTGTGCATGGCAAGGAGGTCGCGCTCGAAAAGACGCTGATGAACTGCGTGGATCATCCTAGAAAAATCGTGGGAAGGATGGCCAGATGATGCTCATGAACTGCGCGGTGCCGGCGTAGGCGGAGCGTGCAGTTAGTAGGGTGAGAAAACATACAATAAAATTGAGGCACAAAACGATCTAAGAACCAGGGGTTCTTCGCATCAATATATCATCAAGAAGCGGTACCTAGTGGCGCTATGCAATTGCAGATTGAACACGACGTTTCTCTTCTTCTTAATAGATCGAGGCAAAGCTTTTGTCTCCGTTTCAAACAAAAAAAGATTGAACACGACGAACTCCACCTAAGCTGCTCTACATCTAGTAGCCCTCGACGCAACCGTCATTGAAAGGGTGGGGCCGTGCTCGTTCATGCTCCCCATCAGGGGTTCCTTGACTTGCACGCACATGTCCACGCCGTTTCTGTAGACGTCACTCTTGACGAGGAGATGCCTGGTCATTCCATACTCTGCGGCAACATACCGTCATGCACGGCGAGGAGTTTCCTAGACCGTCGCGGCGAACACCATTGACGGAATCCCCGCGAGAACGTTCGACCAAATTTCTAGCCAGGGTGTCGTGTTGTTGCAATGAAAAAGTCTTCAAGGTCTTTTTCGCAAAAAAACAGCCTTGTCAGCGTGCCACGTCAGTACCACTGATCCGACTTGTCACCATTTTGAGCGATATACTCATCCTTGCCATGTTTAGTTACATGCGGACAACATTCCCCGAGTTCAGTGACTAAAGTGCTCATTGTGGCCAACATAGGTGACAAATGGTGCATATATCTCTTAATATAATAATGATAATTCTTGCATTACCAGTCACTATAGGGAATCAAGCATTTGCCGTGTGCTCCGATCACGTGGCAAAGGCACTAATCCTTCCGTAAAAGGGATTAGCATCGGCAAATTAATAGCCGGTAAAAAGTGATTTGTCGTGATCCAATCGTCGGGGCACACAACAATGTTTACCGAGAGCCACACTTGAGCTGTCAGTAAGGAAAAGCGATAAGACAAACACGAGACGTTGACGGCGGTTCTGATAGGTGAAACCCACATCATAGATTTGCTGTGGGATTTGACTTTGTTGTCCGCAATGTTCTGATGCGGGATCCGCTTGTCAGGCATGTGAGCCTACGAGCAGCTTGAGACCTAGTGATTATCCCGGAATGTCAAAGCTCGGCTGCTTAGTTGCACGCGCGCCCATTCAACGACGATTCCACCAAATGCAAACTACGTATGGTGCGCACCACAGTCAAGCCCTTGATGGCGCCATTGTTGCTACCTTGCCGCCTGAAGACGAACTCGGGCAATTCGCATGGGTCACCGAGTCCAAGCCCCATTGACTCAGGAAACACCAGCTAGGCATGCTCGCACTGTCACGGCGTCACCCGTTGAGATTGGTTGAAGGTTCACGGTCGGTCCATGATAGTCCAGGCCTTGTCACACTGGCTAGGTAAGCTGTCTTGCTTCTGGAGCAACATCATACATCGCTTCTGATGAGTTTCAAGATTGATCCGGGATCCCTTCCCTATGCCTCTCATTCCTATCAGACGGTATAGTCTAGCAGTTGTACCAGAGGTACCTATATCGTGCCCATCTTCTTTCTCTAGCTCGTTTATGATCTATTTTCATTCTATACCTACGACATGCATAAGGGAGGTGTTTGTTATTATGGACGAGGTTGGAACTTGTGATGTGCAAAATCACTATGTTATACGCACTCATAAGGTAGAAGCCAAGGATGTGAACTTTGAAGTCTCAATGAGTGCAGCTTGCACGATGCACATGACATAAACGTTGGCAACCCCTAAATTCATGATAATTATGACGCCTACGATTTTTATTGTACATCTATTTTGTGAACCTTCTTGAGAGAATCACGCATTTGCCATGTGCTCCGATCACACGGCGAATGTACCTATCCTTACGGAAAAAAGTTTTTTCGTGCCCTTGCTCATGGCAAACTCTGTCGGAAAATTACATTGCATGAAAAGTGACTTTTCTGATCGTATCGTTGGGGCACACGACAGCAAATGTTTGCCCAGAGCCACACTTGAGCTGCCAGCAAACAACTGAGAAGGCAGACAAGAAAAGTTGACGGCGGCTCTGATAGGTGGGACCCATCTCATAGATTTGCTGTCAGCTTTAACTTTGTTGACGGCAAAGTTCTGATGTGGGATCGACTTGTCAGGCATTTGCCGTGTGCTTGGCTTATGCTCACGGCAAACCTTTCATGCTCACATTGTTCCCTCATCGTCAAGGCCAAACGATAGAGACACGTTTCCACCATTTTTCCGAGAGCCGTATTTTTTGCCATAAATTTTTTTTGTCTGTTTTTGCCAAGAGCTCTATTTTGCCGTGAGTTTTTTTTTTTTGTCTATTTTGCCCATAGCCCTATTTGGCCTTAAGTTTTTTCGTCGGTTTTGCCGTTACCTGTCCTTTTGCCATTAGTTTTGTTGATGATTGTCGTCAAATTAAGCCTTTGCGATGTGCCCCGACGAAATATGCACGGCAAATCATCATACAAACAGCCAACGCCAGTTTCTGGGTGGCACACAACTATTACAGCGTATCAAGATACATATACACAAATTTTAATAGCCCGATGGCAATTATAGTGTATCAAGAACTGATGACGGACTTCACCCAGCAAGGTCTCTCACTGTTTCCAAGGTTTATTTCCTTGCTTGACACGGATGTGCCAAATTTTAAATCTAGAGACATAGCCTAAGAAACAAAAAAAATCTACTGTTGTTAGTGATTGGCCAAATTCATGACTTGAGTTGAAAATTCTACTCCCTCCGGTCCCGTAAAAATGTTGGTAGAAAATTGCTAATCACGTACAACCGGCCAGTACTATAACTCACGACAGTTTTTTACAATCGGAGGGAGTAGTACTATTTAGCATTAGATTTGTGGTTCATGTTCGGATGTTACTCAAGTTATGTCATAGTATTTTTTTTATTTAACATCTTGCAAGAAAAGATATGTATTATATCAACTGTGTGACATTGTTTCAGAATTTATCATATATTCAAGATCTCCGTGGAATTAATGGACAAGGTGGGCACTACAAATGTGTCAGCTGCGCGGTGCGCTAGCTGCACTGCGCTGCACTTCTGCACCACGGGAGAATATCATACACGGGAGAGTATATAAAAATATATTCTAGGTCTGGCTGTGATCTTGTAATTTATTTGTGTGAATATCTTCGGAGGTTGAGTTGCTTAGCTGAGCACCGGGAACAGTTTTTTTTTTTTTTTTTTTTTTTTTTTTTGCGAGATAGATCCAACAACAACAACAACAACAAGAACTTACAGATCAAACGAGAAATCAAAGAGCAAAGTACAGAGAATCTGCAAGCCTTCGAGGACGTCGTCGTCGAAGAAGATGTACCGCGGCGCGCCGCCGCCGCTCCTCCTCAGAGACCTTGGATCGGCAGGAGTCCCCAGGCGGACGGGAAGTCGACAGAACTCGGCTCGAAAGAGCCTCCACCTCGCATCGTCGCCGTCGCCCTCATCCTTGTCGTCGTTGCCTTCACCACCATGTCGTTCGATCCGAAGTCGCCGCTCCACGATCTTCGGCTCGGGGAAGAGGCGCAGCACAGCTCTACGGAGCTGCGAGCACCCCGGAAGAGGCAGATCTGTGGCCACGCTCCGCGGAGCACCACCATCGGAGAGGAAATCCACCTCGACAAAACGCCGACCCGGCCGCGCCACCCCCTCCTCAACGCCGCCGGCAGGCTCACCCCTCGACCCTAGACTATATACAAGCGAGATCCGGGGTTTCCCCACCCTCCCGCCGCCGAGGCGGCCGGCGGAGGGAGGGGAAACCAGCAGATCGCCGCCGGCGAGCTGGATCAAGCGGTGGGGGAAAAGTTCGCTCTCCTTACTGTAGCGGGGGAGAGAAACGGGTCCAAGGTGCCGTCTGGTACCTCCTTTTCCTAAAGGAGTTTAAGCTTACAGTCGTGCTAGGCAATTACATTTGAATTTTCAAGTCTAATTCTTGCAACAAAGACGAGCTTGAGATCTTCAATACTCTCTCAACGGTGACCATTGGTGACGGTGCAAAGGCTTCTTTTTGGGACTCCCCTTGGGTTGGTGGTAACCGCCCTAAGGTTCTTGCCCCTCTTTTTTTTTTTTTTTTTTTTTGATAAAGGGCTTTTATTACTTAAAAGGTTTAAGCATTACACCCGGCCTCTGCATAGCTAAGATGCACACAGCCACCAGTTCAGCATCACTCAAGTCGTAAGCAAAAGATAAAAAGGCGAATTACATATCAAAATGAGAAATTGTAGATCCGCCTAAGAAGCTGGTAGGTCTATCCGCCTAAGAAGCTGGTAGGTTCTTGCCCCTCTAGTTTATGCTATCTCCAAAAAGAAGAATAGGTCCGTTCGAGAGGCTCTAACCGATGATGCTTGGGTGCAAGACATTGACTACACCGAGGGCTTATCGCTCAACCACCTACAAGAATTTACGAAGCTTTGGGAAATTACCTCTCAACTACACCTTCATGAAGATGCCACGGACTCAATTACTTGGAAGGTCGCAACCTCGGGAGCTTATTCTTGCTCCTCAACATACAAGGCTCAATTTGCCGGGACAATTGATTCAACAATGGACAACTTGGTGTGGAAGAATTGGGCACCTCCGAAATGTAAGCTCTTTGCTTGGTTGATCATCCAAAACCGTGTTTGGACGGCGGACCGCCTTGAGCGAAGAGGATGGCCTAACGGGCGGCTTTGTCCCCTTTGTCGCCGGGAGGACGAAACGGCAAGACATCTTCTTTTTACTTGCCGCTTCTCCATCCGCATTTGGGGGATGATAAACAATTGGGTCAACCTTGTGGATCTCAACCCTTCGGAGTGGGCGTCCTTCGCCGATGTCAAGTCTTGGTGGGAGCACCTTGCCATAGCCAATGGGAGACGGAGGAAAGCACTCCCTTCCTTGCTCATGCTTGTGAGTTGGGAGATTTGGAATGAGCGTAATGCGCGTGTTTTTAGACACACTAGCACCCTCCCGACCATCATTTTTGCCCGGATTAAATTCGAGGCGAAGAGTTGGGTCTTCGCGGGGGCGAGGCATTTGGGTCATCTTTTGCCGGGAGATTAATCTTGTATTGAGGGTGGTGGTCTTTAACACCAAAACTTTGTTACAAACTCCTTCTTATTTAATGAAATTGGGCAAAGCTTTTGCCCTTTATTTCTGGTCATCTATAGAGAGTCCTTGAGACCTCAGTAGAAATCTTTAAATAGGGCATGATGCACAAATACAAATTTCCATGGCCACGACAAATCCGGTGTTATGGACTTATGGTACAAACTTAGGCAACCACATCACAAGATTTGAAGTAACACCTACAACTATTTTGACTTCTTCTAGAACAACGCCTTCAAAAAGGGATAACATTCATCGCTGCTGCCGAGTACGAGCAATAGTGGCGAAGACAAGATTTTCACCCGAACATGAAGTGATGTTTCAATCAACATCTTGATGGCGGATCATTTGATAATTGGCTCTTCCAGTACTCCACGACAGGGCCAAAAGGCATATGTGAACGCCTTCACACCTTAGAGACCACTGCCACGACCATCAAGATGCCCATGCATATCGTCGGCGTTGAAGGCAGGCCTGACGAGGGTCATGCGGATCTCTGCGCTGAAGATGTGTCATCAGTTCGACGATGGTGTCGGCTTCTTAAGCGCCTGAAAGCATTACACACTAAGCATCTGCTAGATCGGATGTGTGCTCCCGGTACGCCATAGGGCGGCTCGGTGATGCCCCCCATCTACTCGGTGGGGCGTTGTTGCGTGTCGAAGGAAGAAGACCCTAATTACATGTTGTCCAACATTGTCGAGTTTTTAGGTCTTTCGTGGTGTATACTTTTGCCAGATATTTGTTGAATAAATTAATAAAGAAGACCGTAAACATCTTTCGATACAGAGACCGAGTGTCTCAACCTCTTTTTCGGAAAACAAAGAGCTACCTAGATGATAAAGCAGTTGGTAAATCAATACATGGTGGGTGAAAAATGATGTACGTCTCCCGATCCCTACCTACAAAAAGGAACCCAAGGTCTATGCATTTCTTGCCTGCGTGAAGTTTTAGTTCTCCTCTTAGCACTTCAACAGCTAGTTGGGTTTGGTGAGGCAGCTAGCTACTCAAACATACAAATATGACCCATATAGTGTTGGCGTTCACGTGGTAAAACAAGAAGTGATATGGACGGGATGCTAAGGGCATCTCCAGCCGTTCGGCCCCCCCAGGTTTTGGTTCGGCGCCTTTTTGCGTTTGCGCCGGCGCTATTTGGGACCTGGGGGGGCGAAGTTTCCACTCATTTCGGCCCACAGAAAACATAAATCAACATAATTTCAAATTTCTCATTCCCGCCCCCAAAAAATGGCCCGAGTTCGGCGATCGAAACAGCCACAGGTGGGCGATCATACAAAAAGCCATATAGTTCGGCGAATGGATCAAGCCACAGTTCGGCGATCTGGTGAAATGGCCACATTCGGCATGCTGAGGTACGCAGATCGGATCAGATGGTCGCCGGCGACACCTCGGCAACCTCGGCGTCCTCGTCGAGATCGATGGGCGTGATCGTCGGAGCAGGGCAGAGGTCGGAGTGGCCGTAGGCTCGGCGGCAGCGGCGGTAGGCGGCGGCGTGATCGTGGCCGAGCTCGTGTCGTCTGGAGTGGCCGAGCTCGTGTCGTCCGCCGTCGCAGTCGCCGTCGCATTCGCCGTCGCAGTCGGGGTCGGGGCGGGGGCGATCTGGCTGAGAATCACGCGCCGCTGCGCCATGAACCACGCCCTGACCTCGGGGTCCATCGCGTCCGGGTTGCCTCCCATGAGGAAGGCGAGTTCGTTGTTCCTCTTCTTCGCCGCGGTGTTGGTCTTGAGGAGGTCGAGCTTGATGCCCTGGTTGGCCATGAGCGCCTTCCACCTCGCCTCGGTCTTCTCCTCTCTCGTCGCGGCGTGGGTTTGAGCGTCGGCGATGCAGGTGTCGATGGACGCTTGGAGCTTCGCGGCTGCTGGCGCCGCGTCTCTCGCCGCCTTGGCTTTCTTGTGGCCATCAGGGCGCCCATCTGCCGCACCGGCCACCGGCGCGTCAGGGACATACGCCTTGCCCTTGCCGAGAGAATGACGCACTTGCGCCCACTTATCGCACCCCTCGATGACGATGAAGACGTGGAGGAACTTGAAGTCGGCTTTCTCGTCGTTGCGGTACATGTCGAACATCCGGACCATCTACATGTGAAACCGGCCGGAATGAGCAAACCGGCGAAGTCAAAAGGGAAATGACGGCGGGAATGAGCTCACCTCCATCTCGTAGTTGTTGGCGCTCTTCGGCCGATTGGCGACTGGATGTTCGACCAATGGTTGGCCATGGCCTTCTCGCCGCGCGGAGTGACGCACAAGGAGTACTCGGGGTCGATCATCCGACGCTCATCGTATGCCGACTTGACCCTCTTCCAGTAGTTGTCCATGTTCTGGTTGGCGCCGACGATCGGGTCGAGGCTGATCGTCTTCCATGCTTCGGCGAGGAGAACATCTTCCTTCGCCCTCCACTTGATGCGCGGCTCGACGGGAGGCTTCGACGCCTTCGGCACCTTCTTGGGCCGACGGGCGTCGGCTTCGTCCCCCTTGGCCGGTGCCCCTCCTTCGTCCACGACCGCCGGATCAGCCGCCGCGCCTTCCTCAGCCGCCTCGCCGCCGCCGGAGCCGCCGGACTCCCCGCCGCTTTGTGAGAAAAATTCCCCACCTTGCGAGAGAAAGCCCGGGCATGCCGCCGTCGACATCGAGCCGGTGGTGATGATCTCCTCCATGAAGGAGTCGGCGTGCATTCCGCCGAACAGGAGGCGGGGGTCCTGCTGAGGGGCGAAAGGGAGCGCACGGCGAAGCGACGGCGAGGTCGAGTAGCTCGGCGAAGCGTACATCGCCGGAGGAGGGTGGGGAAAGGCGACGTTGGGGTTGAAGCCACCATGGGGGTCAGCGTCGGCGTACCCAGGGGAGGAGTAGCGGTGCGGGGACACGCTCCAGCGCGGCGACGGAGATGGAGAGTAGCCGGTCGGCGACGCGACACTGGCTTGGCTGGCCCATCTGGCGAACTGGGGATGAGGAGGTAGGCCGACCCTCAGCTTGGCCGGCGGCGCCGGAGCCGCAGCAGCAGCCGGTTCCTCCACCGCCATCGCCGCCTCCTCTTCCTCTTCTTCTTCGGCGGCAGCCTCGGCCAGGCCCTCGGCCAAGAGCTTTTCACGCTGCCTTTTCTCCCTCTCCCGGCGCTGGGCGTTGTCGGACTTCCGGCACGCTTCGTCGGCGATCCACCTGGCGTTGGTCCAGCCTGGTGGCCTCTCCTTCGGCGCCCTTGGCTTCCTCGGCTGCGTCTTCACCTCCAAGGCGGCGGAGGGCACGGCGACGGCGGCGATGCGGGGGCCGGTGAATTTGCTAGGAGCCATGGTGGGCAGATTTGAGGGAAATGGCGGGATCGGCCGGCGGGGGAGGGTGTATGTGGGGGCGAAAATGGAGGGAAAGAGCAAAATTATGGAGGAAAGGGCAAAAAATATGGAGGGAAACCGCCGTGACTCGCCGACAGGTCTGGCCCACGGACGCCTTTTGCCCCCCCCCCCAAGCGAGCCCGGCGCGCTGGGTTTGGCTTGGGTGCGCCGGCGCAAAACGGCGCTAAAAACGACGCAAAGCGGCGCTAAATGAGATTCTGGGGGGCGCTGGGGGACGGCTGGAGATGCCCTAAAGCGCAGGATGCGTATGTAGGAATGAGAGGTATCGGGATGACTAGACTCGCCATGCATGTGCCTGCAAGCTGCAACGCAGAGTGAATCGTTGCTCCATATGTGTCTTTTAAGGCATTGTGTTTTGTAGTACACTTTTCAAACTCGCCAAGCCATACAGTGTCTTTTGTGAGTTCGTACGAGAGAGTTGGAATTTGAGCTCCGGCGGCGGGCCTTTGTAGCTTTCACAGCGGTCGCTCGTAGCTCCGGCGAACACCTCTAGCAGCGTCGATGTCCACCGCTGGCAGCAGCGTCTCCCGGTCCTTGCAGCACCGGCGATGTCACTGGCAGCACCGTCGGGGCAACAGCGATGGCGTCACGTGGAAGGGAGAGGATTGTACGCGACGAGACATACAGCAAGGAGAGAGAAGGTGTGAGCGGGACAGAGTGTCGGTTCCATGAAGATGCGGATGATCCTCCGGAGGGAGAGATAATAGTTTCCTTAATTATCTATCTCCTTAGTTTTATATCCCCTTAATTATTATTTTTGTGAATTTATATTTCCTTAGTTATGTTGGCCAATCATGGACAGGAGAGTACCACATGACTTGGAGAGTGGGTTTTTTCCTCCCTTATTAAGTGGGTAACGGCCGTTTTCTCTTCCTAATTAAGCAACGGGCTTGCTCCGTTACTTTGCTTTCATCCATGCTCCCCCTCCCCTCAATTTGTGACTTGAGGGTCACTCTCTTTCCTCCTCTCACCTCTTTCTTTCCTTGGGAAAACAAATTGCATCTACGTACAATCAAAGAAACCGTCCTGTACTTTCTCCTCACACGCACCGAGAAGAGCCATAGCCCATAGGCCGGGCTACAGAGTGGTGCCTCTCGTCAGCCACTAGTATAGATCGGGCAAACGCACACGGTCAATTTTGACCATCGCACACGAATATAGCACCCATCGCTATCCATGGGTGGGCGATATGGGCAAACGTCGCAGATGGGCGTATTAAATGGGTCGTGTGCGATATGGACAAGATCGCAGACGCTTTATTCTACCTAAATCGTGTGCGTTATGTAGCATCGCACACGGTTTATGTGTCCGTGTTACGTCTGCTCTATTTAGCTTCGCACACGGTTCTACTAAAAGAATCGTCTGTGTATGTCTTCCAATTGACCACGTTTAACAAAACTTAACTGTGAGACGAGCCTGGACGTCTTCTTCTCTCCCGCTACAGTAGAGAGAGGGGATTTTTTCGCCCGCCCGCAGATCCACCGCCTCGCCGTCGATCCGCCGTATCCCCCGTCCTCCGGCGGCCGCTTCGGCGGCGGGAGGGCGGGGGATCCCCGCTTCACGTGTGTAGATAGTGTAGGGTTTGTGTGCTTCTCATCCGGCGGCGCCATGGAGGAGGTCGGGCCGTCGGAGTTGCTTTTGGTGCAGGTACTTGCCTCCTTCGTCGGCGGAGCTCGTTGGGTTTCGGCGATGGTGTGCATGCTCCCTTCGTTCCCTCGGATCTCCGGATCTGTTGGGAACGCCATCCCCCTCCCGGATCCCGCGTGGCGGCGGATCGGGGTTGACGATCTTGAAGTCGGAGATGTTGGAGGAAGACGAAGATGCAGCGGGAGCTGGGTGGAGGCTCTGAGGAGTTCGAGGTCCGGCGACTTCCCGTCCGCCTGGGGACGTCTTCTGATCCAAGGCTTGAAGGAAGATGCGGCGACGGCGCGCCACCGGCACGTCCTGTTCCTCGCCGGCGTCTTGGAGTTGCAGAAGGACTGGAGTGTAATTTTCATCTTTGTTGGGTGCCTTTCTGTAATGTTCTTCCTGTAATGTCTCTGGTTTCCTCGCAAAAACAAAAAAAAACAAAACTTAACTGTGTGCAGTCATTATCATAATTTCATTATTTCATCCAAATCACAGTATAGCATAGTATAGCACATCTGAATCATATAATTCATTGAACATTTCATATATATAAACAGTGGCATATCGCAATCACATAAATCATTATACATTTTAGAACTTATCAGTACATATATATTGGGACATAGTAGGTTATACAAGTGAGAATGATAAAGAAACATAATACTCTTGGTTACGTCTTTGCATCTCTCCGTGATGGGTTGCCACAGTTATCCCAAGACCCTGGCATTGGCACTTGTAGTTTCTAAATTTGTTTAGATCCATCAGCATACTCTTTGAGTCACCGTCGTGATATTTTGGCTGCACTGTACAAGACACTCCTAACTAAAAAAGAGCCTTATAAAGTGGACCAAAAAATCACAGGTGCAACGGTTTGGAGGAGAAAAATTTGTGAGGCCAGCTTGTGGACTGCATTGTGTCATTGTGACTCATGTGTTTAAGTATAAAGAAACGAGTCATTCTATTGTTAGGTGAATAAGTCATATAGCTAGAGTAAATAATGATAGATTTATGTATACTGACTCTTTTCAAAGCACAAAATGGTCGTGCATGAGAGAGAAGGACTTAAACCCCTCTGTGAATGCCCTGCTATTTACAGAAGAGATGCCACTTCATGACACCTGATGGCGTGATTCACACGTTCGCTGGGAAACCCCAAGAGGAAGGTATGATGTAGCGTAGCAGCAATTTTCCATTGATACAAAAGCAAGGTTTATTGATCCAGTAGGACTTGGAGAAGGCTTCGGAAAGGTGTCTCCCTCCCCTGGCGCTAGGAGGTAAACGTAGACCTGCGCACACGCGAACAAACTACTTTGCCCCAACGAAACAGAGAGGTTGTCAATCTCTCCGGCTTGCTGAAAACAAAGGATTAAATGTATATGTGTAAAATAATATGAGAGCAAAAATGACCAGCGAGCAAATGACTAGAAAAAGCTATGAAAACGGTTGTAAGCAATATAGGAAAATAGGACCGGGTTCCACAGTTCACTAGTGTTGTCTCTCTAAAAGATAAACATGTTGGGTAAACAAATTACAGCGAGGCAATTGACAAACATGGGCGCAACACAATACTATCATGACACAAAGTTCACCGTTTCATCTAATATGGGCATTACGACAAAAGACATAGACCGTTATCCAACTGCATATATGACAAATAATCCACCCCTGGATCGCTATCCAGCCTGTCACCCGAAAGTATATTAAGCTGCAAGCAACAGATTATTGCAATAAGCATGGTGCGTAATGTAAGCAATGGTTACAACATATAGCAAGAAACACTGCTGTTTTACCCCTAGTAGCAACAGCACATCTCAAGTCTTAATCGTTTCTGTCAACTCGAGCTCAGACAAGAGAGGCATGAACCCACTATCTAGCATAAATACCCTCTCTAAGACACTAGCAATTACTTCGGCCAGATCATCCACAAGCATCGGAGAGCATGCAAGATCATAAATAAAACATAGCATAAATAAATTGAACAATAATGTCATGACTCCATAATTCATCGGATCCCCACAAACACAACATGTAGCATTACAAATAGATGATCTTGATCATGTTAGGCAGCTCACAAGATCTAAACAATGAAGTACAACGGAGAGAGACAACCATCTAGCTACTGCCATGGACCCGTAGTCCCGTGGTGGACTACACACGCATCACTCCGGAGGCATGCATGGTGGTGTAGATGCCTCCGGTGACGATCTCCCCCTCCGGCAGGGTGCCGGGAAGAGCTTCAGAACCCTCCCGATCTAGGGTTGGCGACGACGGCAGCCTTGGATGTTTTCTGGAAAATATGATCAGGTATCGAGAGTTTTCGGGACGAAGGCAATTTATAGGCGAAAGGGAAACTTGGGAGGGCACCCGAGGTGCCCAGGTGGGCCCTAGCCGCGGCCAAGGCCTGGGCCACGGCTGGGTGGCGTCTGGGGGCTGTGGGGCCCACCTACAGCTCCCCTCCTGGCGCAGTCTTTGTTTCCATGTAAAAATAATTCCCGTAAATTTTTAGTCGATTCGGAGAAACTTCCCCGACTAGCTTTTCGGGAGGAATAGAATTTACAGGCGAAAGGGCAACTCGGGGAGACGCCCGAGGGTGCCAGGTGGGCCCCAGGCGTGGTCAACCCCTTGACCGCGCCTAGGTGGCGTCTGGGAGCTATGGGGCCCCCTGCAGCTCCCCTCCTGGCTCCGTCTTCGTTTCTTCGTAAAATAATTCATGTAAATTTTCAGCAAATTCCGAGAAAATTCCCCAACTAGCTTTTCTGAAACAAAAAGACAGCAGAAAACAGAAACTGGCACTGGGCATCTTGTCAATAGGTTAGTTCCATAAAATATGCCAAAATAATATAAAAACATGTGGCAATGATATATAATAAGCATGGAACAATAAAAAATTATAGATACGTTTGAGACGTATCAGAGGGCTTAACAAGTTTGCTGAAATTTGAAGAGAGGGCTGGAAACCTTATACGTTCTTGCTATCACATGGAGTGGGAGCACCAACATGGATAAAAGCTAAGAAGGACCAGCGGCTATGGTTCCTCATCAATGCTCCCAATTTGGAAGACTTTATGGTCTCTAAACGTTCCAGCAAAAATAAAAATTCATTGCTGGAGATCACTCTTGGGTGCTATATCGTGTAATGGGGTCCTGGTAAACAGACATATGCAGCCAAGCGCGTAGTGTACACTCTGTAATGTGGAGTGTGAAAGCATCTGACATGCTTTTTTTGGTTGCCCAAGGGTGCGTGAAATCTGGAAGCAGCTCGGAATGGAAGAGACAATCTCACAAGTCTGTCTGTAATGTTGAAGTTGAGGGGCGATCGGCGCTAGAAGTTCTTCTGCGAGACAAAGGTGCTAAAGCTTCATTGCTCGTGCAGGTTGATTGCAATGATCTGGTGGCCGTCGCGGTGTGGTACATTTGGTGGGAGAGGAGGAAGGCCACACATGGAGAATTGGTGCAGTCACCGGCAAGAACCGCACATGCAATATCGACGCTTGTTCTGAACTATACGAGAGTAAGAAAGAAGAAGATGGGCATACATCGACACGGCTGGACCAAACCAAGGGAGGACTTCGTTAAACTGAATGCAGATGCGGGCTTCAGTGTTGACTCAGGGACTGGCAGTACGGGTGCAATTATCCGTGATAACAGGGGATATTTTTTGTCTGCGCGCTGTCGAGGCTTACCTTTTGTCTCTGATCCTGTAACAGCTGAGGCACATGCGCTGCGAGTTGGGTTGATACTCGCAGGCCAGTTAGGATGCAATAGAGTCGAAGTGAACTCTGACAGCGTGGAGGTGATTGAAGTTATGAGGTTTTTGAGGAGTGCTCGATGCTTTGTCGTAATTTTGCAATAGTTGTCTTTGATCATACTCCTAGGGAAGCCAACATGGCTGCTCATATCTTAGCTAGCCATGCGGAGGGACCCTTGTCGGTTGTTTGGCACGAGGAACCTCCTGATTTTATTGTAAGTACCCTAGCAGACGATGTAACAATTGTTGATATTTAAAGCTGCAAGTTTCAGACGCACTATTTTCCTTACCAGGGTACCTAAGGGGACTGGAAGGTTTTTAATAAGACGGCTTGCTAGCTTAATATATATTTCTTTTACTTTCAAAAAAAAACTAACATCTCAACAGTTAGACATTCTGTACAACCGATCAAGGTGGGAAGCAACATGGTTCTCTAAGCTTGGCCCTCCTGCCTTGATGGGTGATGAGTGTGCAACCGAGTATTAATTACTCCCTCCATCCCAAAATACAACGCGCACTTTAATTTTGCTGGTCAACGACGTCCAACTTTGACCATGATTTGTACGTATAATATGACCATAAATTATTATAAAATATATGGAATAAAAGAATTGTGCAAGACAACGGTACCTTTTATACATTCTAGATCCACATAATTTTTACTCCCTCTGTCCCAAAATATAAGACGCGCTATTTTTGTGATGTTTTTTGGTGTTCAACTTTGAGCATTAATATATACTAAATTATATGGATTGAGAATATATAAATGGTACTGTTGGATTCGTCTTGCAATTCTCTATCGTTTCATATATCATAATTCTAATTTTATGGACATATTGTAAGTACAAATCATGGTCAAACTTGTATGCGGTTGACCAGCGAAATTTAAGGGCGCCTTGTATTTTGGGATGGAGGGAGTATATATTAACAGTCAAAGTTGAACACCGAATACCAGCACAAAAATAGCGCGCCTTATATTTTGGGACGGCGGGAGTATTATTTTTGCTCCTAGTCATTGTCAGACTCTTGCCCTCTTTCTTTGTACCAATTAAAAATATGGTGCAGTAGAGAGCGCTTAGTTGTCAAGGCTAACATGAATAACTATGCGGTGCAAGAGATTACTTAATTATCGAGGTCCTAATCGACGTGATCCTGGTGATGGAGATAAAACCCAAGAAGATGTAGTTTTTGAAATGTTGAATACAGTTGAAATGAAAACTGCATCATATATTGAAGATAATATGGACCCTTAAAGACTACCTGATTCGAGAAACAAAATGTGCAAAATGTGGATTCCCTGCGCTGATGGTAACTACAAAATACTTCCATGCCAATAAAATCATGTAGTACATCTTAGGACGGTCTGTCATTGTCTTAAAGGTTTGTTTTAGTGCTTGAACCAAATGTTCCCATAGCCAGATATCATTGTTCCATCAGGTGTAGCCAACAAAGGACGCCGATGCAGTCAAGGTGGGCACGACAGTGGACATGTGTCCGTCGATGGGACTGTAGGCACCTTGTGGCGATTTGTTCGAGAGCATAGCCACAAAATTTCTCTGCGACACGGAAGTCACGTACATTATCTCTGATTTCTTCTTCGAATATCGACTTTCTTCGCTTGGCAGCCTTATGGGCAACTTGGACATGAATTTCGGATACCCCCTAATCCTAAAGAAGCTTATACCGTTTGCTAGGCCATGATATCTGACAACTTCATCTTCCCCATTGTTTCTGTCAAAGTTCTTGAAAATAGCAGATGAGCTATCTATCTAAAAGCGGTGGTTATTGGTTGCTTACAAGTTGCAACATGATTGAGTAGATGGACCAAGACAGTACAAAAGTATGGTGGTGCCACGTTGGAAATGGGTGTCATCTACTGGAGTTTTACACCTTCAGCCAATGTTAAACAGGGCATGACTTGCACAAGTATAAACCCGCCCTGCCCTGGACATGATATTTATTAATAAATTTCACATACATATTTTTTTTTGCTAACGGCAATAAAACAAAGGTGCACTTAATTGTCAGAAGAATTCCCACATTCGTAAAGATAGCATAGCCAAAAAAAGGGGAATGGCCCAGCACGTTCTATATATGCACAGGTGTGCAATTATATGGTAGTTCATCGTGCGGCCCTGTTCATGATAGAGTTATAGGGAGCACCTCGGGAACCTGAATAGAAACCCTCTGTTTTTTTGGCTCCTGTGCTTGAAAGCAAGCACAGTTAGGTAGGTCTTTTTTTTGGACAGGACTAGGGAGCGGCGCCGCTCCCTAGTCGTCCCGTGCGGCGGCTGTCCTCGCGGTAATTTAGGCTATCCTGTACGAGCGAGCACACGAGCCCAAGTTGTGACTCGCTATTGAGCCAGCGGAAAGAAAAGCCCATACTAGTGATTCTGTTTTGCCAATAAAAGCACAGCCCACAATTATCTGAGAAATGATCCGACCTTCTACCGCCACATGACGGAAGTTAGCTCAACGATTACCAGGAAACCAGAACAGCCGGTGGATCATCTACATACAAAAATCGCATGAAAAACAAATGGGCACCCAAAATTTGTGTCCAAAAAATATTATCCTAGATTCAAATCGACGAAAAGTGGTATGCTCATCGAAGGAAACAGACAAGAACCCCTTTCCGCAAGTAAGAAGAACGAAAACACATACATGAACACCGAAAAACACATATCACTTGGTATGTTTTCCATACAAGCTCGATCCATGTTATGTTAACTACTTACAAAACTTTCACACAAGTTGCTAATAAGTTCGCATAGAGTACTGGATTTATATGGGCAACTTGAAATGTAGTAGCAGATATTGAACCAACGAATCTTGGATTCTTCCAAATAGTAGATTCTTATCTTCATATACCTGTTGCAAAAACAAGAAGAAAAAGGTAACTATCATGGTTTACTGTAACAGTTAACATATTATCTTCACACAACTATCAGGTTCTACACAAGATATACCTGATTAATTTCATGAAACTACTGAGTTATCTACTAAACACTTGCTAGATAATCAGGTTGTCCAACAATACTTATCAGATAAAATCATTGTAAATATAAGGTTATTGATAAAAACACTGACCAGGTTAACCAAATGCAACTACTAGGTTATCCAGAAAACAGTTACCAGATTAATTCGATGCAACTACTATGTTATTGATTAAACACTTACTTACCAGATAAATTTAATGCAACTACCAGGTTATCCACCAATACTTACTATATAAATCAATGTAACTACCAGGTTATACATTCGATGCAACTACCACGTTATCACCAGTACTCAGGGCCAACCCTGGTGCAACCGGTGCGGCTGCACAGGCCCCTGGATGTAAAGGGCCCCCACCTGGTATAAACTTCTAGTACTCATGTATGAAGCGACTTTGGAGGAAATATATTGCCATATAAGTTGGTTCATGGATTTTTTGGCTGGTCATATAAGTTTGTTCAACAAAAAAGGACCCGCATTTGGCCATTTGTCATCTCGCACGGTCCTGCACAGGCCGGCCTACCAATAGATACCAGATAAATCAATGTGACTATCAAGTTATCCAGCAGGTACTTACAGGATTAATTCAATGCAACTATCAGATTATCCACAAAAACACTTATGAGATTAATTCAAATGCAGCTAGGCTCCAACCCCTACCAGACTATTTCAAGTGCAACTATCAGGTTATCCACAAACACTTACTATGTAAATTAAGTGCAACAACCAGTTTATCCGTAGTTATGAAGTTTATGTTTGTATAATTCCCATTACCTTATTATTCCGGTAGCAGTTGTTGATAACCCACAAGTATAGGGGATCGCGTGTAGCCTTTTCGATAAGTAAGAGTGTCGAACCCAACGAGGAGCTAAAGGTAGGATAAGTATTCTCTCAAGTTCTATCAACCACTGATACAACTCTACGCACACTAAACGTTTGCATTATCTAGAAAATAAAACTACGGTAGCAATACGGGTATGAGAGTAGTTTTGCAAGATAATAAATACAAGAAAGTAAATGTTAGTGCTGCAGCAATAAATACACTAAGTAACCATATACTAACAGTACCATGAGTGTGGAAAAGTGGTGGTAATTGTGGTGGCTTTGTCCAAGATTAATTAGTGAAGGTACTTGGTTCATTGTCTTCGATGCAGTTTTCTATGTGGGAGAGGCTAAATATACATGCACTCCACTACTTGGGATTACAAGTACTATATGATTGGATTGTTAGAAAGCATCCGCAAATACTAACAATGCATTAAGGTTTCCCCAACCATAGCCTTAAGTTCAAGGTCCTCTTACTCCCATACGTGCAACTAATCGGTTCGCGTTCTCAGGTTTCTGTCACTCCGGCAGAACTTCCCCCGCTTCGTTACAAATACTACCAACCCTAGGGTGTTTGATCCATGCGCGCACAAATATAATGGACACCAAAGGACAGCACCATATAGACATACAACTCTAATGAACCTCATGCATTCAATTAAGCAATCAAAAGACAAATAAACTACGGAAACATGATGTAAATCATAGGATAAATATTATAGCATCAAACACCATGTTTACATAGGACGGTACAGAGGTTTGTGGGAGGATGAACCACTGAATACAAGGAGGAGATGGTGATGGAGATGGCGGTGAAGACGGCGGAGAGGGGCAGCGCGGCGGCGCAGGGCGGCGGCGGCGCCGGCGGTGCGGGGAACTCCTTTCCCCGCCGCCGGCAAGCTTGGGGAGCGCCGCCCCTTAGCCTCCCTCCTTCATGGCTTCTTGGGAGCCCTCCCCCATGGAGATGGGATCCATGGGGGAGGCAAAAACGTGGCTTTTGGTGGCTGAAATTCGTGGGTGGAGGAGTCCTCCACGAATTAGGTTTCCTCCCTTTATATATCTTCTCGGATTTCCGTCACCCCTTTTAGGGTTCCACCAAAACGGGCCTACAGGCCGCGTCCGAACTCCGATTGGGCTGATCTCGGGCTTAAAATCTTCGTATGGAAAATTGTGACAACTTTCGTAACAGCCAGGTCTCCATTTGACGTCATCTTCGAGGGTCAAACTGGCAATCTTCGTAAAAAGTTCTCAGACAGATTTCAGGAAAGTCCCAATTCGACTCCAACAAGGTTTCCTCTTGTATTCTTGATAATTTCTACACATCAAAGAGTAAAACAAGAACATTGTGCACTTTTGCAACTATTAGTAGGTTAGTCCAAATAAATAATAAACTTAATATAAAACAAGTGCTAAAAGCATAAAAATGGCATGAAACAATCAAAAATTATAGATACGTTTTGGACGTATCAACATCCCCAAGCTTAATTCCTGCTCGTCCTCGAGTAGGTAAATGATAACAAAATAATTTTTGATTGTAAATGCTATGATCAGGTCTTTAACAATTGCATGATGTATGGATAATAAAACTTAGCAATCATGTTTCCTAATGAAAAGTATCAACGAACTAAGAGCTTATAACATGAAATTTATAAACATCAACAAGATTGTAATGACCATAATAAAGCATGATAGAGTGGTATCTCGCTTGCCCTTAATTGTGGAGCAAAACATAAATGCCAAGGCACCTCTGAAGTTCAAGTGAAGACTAGATATAGAGATATCAAAGATAAAAGCATCATGGTTATACCTCAATTAATCGTATTCTGGGACAAGCACATTACACTAAGAACGACAGCTATGCTCTCGAAGAAGTGCTCAAAGAAAGGATGGTGACTCAACATAAAAATAAAAGATTGGCCCTTCGCAGAGGGAAGCAGGGATTAACACGTGCTAGAGCTTTTTGTTTTAAAAACAGAGGTAAAAATGTTTTGAGAGGTGTTTGTTAATTGTCAACGAATGGTAGCGGGTGAGAACAGTATTCTACCTGTCAAACGGACTTTTAAGAGCGGCTCCCATGAAGGACGTTATTTCTACCAGCAAGGCAGATCATCCCTCTTTCTCTTTGGTTTACACACATTCAGGTATTTCACTGTTTGTCATTGCTTACTGATGAATCAGGGCAAAAGTGTGAAGAGAATTAATTGGTTAAAGTTGTAATTAATTGGGACTGGGCACCCCGTTGCCAGCTCTTTTTGCAAGTTATTGGATAAGCGGATGTATATGCCACTAGTCCAGGTGTAAAAGTCCATTTGACAAATAGAATAAAGAATAACCACACTAATTCCTCATGAGCTAGTAAACATTGACACAAAAAGAGAAATATTTTGAAGGTTTTAAAGGTAGCACATGCAAATTTACTTGGAATGGCTTGAAATACCATGCATAGGAATTTTTTGGTGGACTCTTTGGGATAACTTGGTTTTAAGGATTTGGATGCACGAGCAGCATTCCCGCTCAGTACAAGTGAAGGCTAGCAATAGACTGGGAAGCGACAACCACGAGAGCGATAACGGTCATAATCATGCTTGCGACAAAATAAAATTAACGGAGGCATAAAAACGATACTAAAACTCTGAGGCAAAATAGATCATCAAGGCTTAATTGACTTTTATTTTTCAGTCATAACATGTGTGAGCATGTGCCAAGTCGATTCAAGTGAATTATTCAGAGGAGGATACCACAATACCATACCATCTTATGAACAGGACAATGCATGTTGATATCAAAATAACATAATATGCACTATTAGCTAGTTGAGACTAACCATAAGAAAACATAAACTACTAAACAGTATTATTCACACATCATTTTTAAGTTTCAACAAGTAATCCATTAACCAAGTAAACATTGAAAACAGAGGATAAATAAAATATGTGACGATCCACTTATTAATGTAACTGGTGTTTGATGCTAAGATAAATAGATAATAAAATACAGCCGCTTCAAGTTTAGTTAAGTTCCTATGTTGCTCAAAAAACAAAGTTTAAAGGTTTGCAAACCGTGGGGTTATTGATGAAGAGGGATGCGGGGACATCCCCAAGCTTATGACTTTGGTAATTCTTCAATATTCCATAGTTTGGTGTTCCTTCATTCTCTGTGAAAAAACTTCAACACAAAAACTTTCCCATTCTTTTCTGCGGTTAGACATTAGTACAATAGATAATATTTCCCAAGTGCTACTATTAAACCAAATAAAATTTTGTTTTTAAGTTACAGAAAGGTTGCTTAAATGGCCAACTTATAAATGAAAGGTAAGAACCATTAAAAATCAAATGAAAACGAAAAGAGGCCACTCTTGCAACAAAAGTCAGAATCTGTCCAGAAAAACAGCAGCTGGAAAACGCAATTTTTAGGTGCACTTAAACATGCCCGAAATTTTAGCCAATTTTTGTACATGCAGAGGATTAGGTGCTACAACATCAGTAATTTTTTCGTGATTTTTAGAGCTTCCAGTAAAATATGAAAAATCGCGCAATAAGCAGTAGATACCGAAAACAGAAAATCACTTTTTACATATGTATCAACTAAGCTAAATGGATAAAACTTGGTACTTTATTTTTGATAAACTAAGAAACCAGAGGCTAAGCAAGACCTAAACATGCTAGCTACAGCAAGGAAAACTCTAAATAAAAATCAAAAGTAAAACCCAAATAAAATTAAAATAAAGAACCAAACAAAGAAGCAAAACAAAAGAAAATATTTTTGTTATTTTGAATTTATAAGTGAAAGTAAAGAAGCAATCGAAACCAAATAAGGAGCCTAATAAAACTAAAGAAGGTAAAACCAAGACATATAAAAGCAATTATAATACAAGTTAAGACAATACATATCATGTGGACGGGTAATATAGAGTATGAACGAGACAACCTCATGTTAGTTGATGAATAGGGGGATGACTCGGGCATCCCCAAGCTTAGATGATTGTATCTTCTTGAATATGTTCTTGGGATGCACCTACACATCCCCAAGCTTGAGCTCTTGCGTCTTCTTATTCATCTCATATCACCATATTGATTAGATCTTATAAGCTACATCCACATAAAACTTCACAAAACTCATTAGTAGGGTTAGTACTCATTAAATAAAATCCACTCATGTTCAAGCATTGACAAGTTTTATAATTTTTACTCAACATTAGCCACTGTATATACTAAGGTGTTCATGATTTCCGTTGTCCGTCGAAAAACTAATGAAACTAACAACACCAAGTACAATATTGAATAAACAAAGAAATCTGTCAAAACTGAACAGTCCGTAAAGATGGCATTCAACGAGATAGTTAAGTAGCTCAAATCGAAAAACTTTAGTCTAATGAAAGAAAGATAATAATCTCAGGTTTATGCACAAAAATTTTCAAGTCAAAATACTATTCTGAGATTTATCACGATTTTATTTACAGAGAAGCACAAAATCTGTCTAAACAGAACAGTCAGTAAAGATCGAATTTTTCGACCTATCTACGTACCTTAAATCAGAAAAAGTTAGTCTAATGAAAGAAAGCTAATAAGCATCACTTTGCACTCAAGAAATTTCAGATCAAGATCACGTTCTGGTGATTTTAAACATTTAATACGGTGGAGCACAGAAAATCTGTTTCTGGACAGCAAAGTAAAACTATCAACTTTCAATTAACTAAGACTATAATTAGCATTTTATTTTTATGTACAGAGGTATATACACAATATTTACATGTTTTTAATGAAAAGCTTCCATGGAAAGATTTGTTTTGGTTTCATAGGCATGAACACAAGTGTTCAAGGTCGACCCCCATTTAACCATTACTCATCTTTCCAATCACTTTTCTTTTTGAAAACGTTTTTAGATAACAACTACACCTAATTTTTTTTGTAATTCGCATTCCCTATCCATAGTAAGATAAAGAACAACTTAATACTGAAAATAAAAACTACTTAGAGATAAAGCAAACAAGTGCACACAAGAACATTAACCTACGCTATGGCTCCCCGGCAACGGCGCCAGAAAAGGTCTTGATAACCCACAAGTATAGGGGATCGCGTGTAGCCTTTTCGATAAGTAAGAGTGTCGAACCCAACGAGGAGCTAAAGGTAGGATAAGTATTCTCTCAAGTTCTATCAACCACTGATACAACTCTACGCACACTAAACGTTTGCATTATCTAGAAATAAAACTACGGTAGCAATACGGGTATGAGAGGTAGTTTTGCAAGATAATAAATACAAGAAAGTAAATGTTAGTGCTGCAGCAATAAAATACACTAAGTAACCATATACTAACAGTACCATGAGTGTGGAAAAGTGGTGGTAATTGTGGTGGCTTTGTCCAAGATTAATTAGTGAAGGTACTTGGTTCATTGTCTTCGATGCAGTTTTCTATGTGGGAGAGGCTAAATATACATGCACTCCACTACTTGGGATTACAAGTACTATATGATTGGATTGTTAGAAAGCATCCGCAAATACTAACAATGCATTAAGGTTTCCCCAACCATAGCCTTAAGTTCAAGGTCCTCTTACTCCCATACGTGCAACTAATCGGTTCGCGTTCTCAGGTTTCTGTCACTCCGGCAGAACTTCCCCCGCTTCGTTACAAATACTACCAACCCTAGGGTGTTTGATCCATGCGCGCACAAATATAATGGACACCAAAGGACAGCACCATATAGACATACAACTCTAATGAACCTCATGCATTCAATTAAGCAATCAAAAGACAAATAAACTACGGAAACATGATGTAAATCATAGGATAAATATTATAGCATCAAACACCATGTTTACATAGGACGGTACAGAGGTTTGTGGGAGGATGAACCACTGAATACAAGGAGGAGATGGTGATGGAGATGGCGGTGAAGACGGCGGAGAGGGCAGCGCGGCGGCGCAGGGCGGCGGCGGCGCCGGCGGTGCGGGGAACTCCTTTCCCCGCCGCCGGCAAGCTTGGGGAGCGCCGCCCCTTAGCCTCCCTCCTTCATGGCTTCTTGGGAGCCCTCCCCCATGGAGATGGGATCCATGGGGGAGGCAAAAACGTGGCTTTTGGTGGCTGAAATTCGTGGGTGGAGGAGTCCTCCACGAATTAGGTTTCCTCCCTTTATATATCTTCTCGGATTTCCGTCACCCCCTTTTAGGGTTCCACCAAAACGGGCCTACAGGCCGCGTCCGAACTCCGATTGGGCTGATCTCGGGCTTAAAATCTTCGTATGGAAAATTGTGACAACTTTCGTAACAGCCAGGTCTCCATTTGACGTCATCTTCGAGGGTCAAACTGGCAAACTTCGTAAAAAGTTCTCAGACAGATTTCAGGAAAGTCCCAATTCGACTCCAACAAGGTTTCCTCTTGTATTCTTGATAATTTCTACACATCAAAGAGTAAAACAAGAACATTGTGCACTTTTGCAACTATTAGTAGGTTAGTCCAAATAAATAATAAACTTAATATAAAACAAGTGCTAAAAGCATAAAAATGGCATGAAACAATCAAAAATTATAGATACGTTTTGGACGTATCAGTTGTCGAGCAAGCGAGCGGCCGTGTCATGGAGCTCCCATCTTGTCAACTTTGCCGCTCCCTCCTACAACTCCTTCTCCGCCAAGTGCACCCAACCATCCCTCTGGGGCGCGCTCGAGGCTCGACCCTCAAGGAGGGCGATGCCCACAAATGACACGGTTGCTCCCGCGGATCAATCGCCAGCGCACCTAACCTCCACTGCACCATAAACCATACAAATATACCATATTATGAATTCACAGCTATCAGGATTTTAATGCACAACTTCCCAGGACTTGATAGAACGAAGAATGGGAGGGAATAAAAAATGCAGCTATCATGATTTTAGTACACACCTACCAGATTAAGAAAACACAGATATGAGGACTTTTACATAGATCTGACAGGATATACCATGATACAAAATGTAAAACACACACAGCTACCAGAATTTATTAGTAACAATATGATATCGAAAACAATGCACATGAACAAGACAAAAGAAAAAGGAAACATACATGGGTGGGAGAGGCTAACCATGCAAAACAATAGACATCACCTTCCATGGAAGTTCTCGTCTAGCTGGTCGGCCACAAATTTGCAAAGGTTCATATCAGCAGCTTGACCTATATCGGTCTTTTTCTTTGCAAAAACAGTAAAAATGTAACGCATATGTCGGGCACACCAAAAATACTGATCGATGGTATCGGCAAATATTGTGCTGCTCTCAAATAAGCCTACCACATATCAAAAACACCATAAAAAAATTAAAGGACAACATCGGATCGATAGAGCAAAAAACTACACTGGCACCATCCATCAGCAGCAGCGGGAACCCTCAAAACCCATGCTGTTCTAGTAAGCTGATGAACACGCAGCAGCCCAAATCCATCAAAATTATCGAGCTTGCCGGGCTGAATCACAAACGAAAACAGCGCTGCAGCAACGAGAAACACACAAAGACCAAAAATCAATGGCCACCAAACATACAATAAACAACGCTACCAGGTTATTTCAATGGACATACCAAATTAATTGATGCTGACTATCAGGTTAAATATTATTTCGATGGAACCGTCGGGTAGCGCCGGAAGCGGCGAGAAACGGCGAATCGCCAGCAGTTCCCCGTTCGTCGTGCTGATCTCAAACCCTCCTCCCATGTACCAACAAATCAACAAATCGCTAAAAAACCATTAGTGCAACATCGTAGTCCTCACCACCACTTCCTATCAAACTCCATCAACAGCAGCAACACACAGGAAAACACGATCCCCAAGTCCACCCCATGCCACAACACCCAACCAACATCAAGCTTCGCCCTATACAGATGTTCAGTCTACCAGACCAAATACATGGCCATCACCGACTGGATTCGGCCACAGAACCCAAACGCTAACACTGTCTATCCAGAATTCTTCTACACCAGCGACCAGCCAAAACGACATGCTAGCAAAAACGCCTACCTACATCGTTGACGCCGACGACAATGGTGGCGAATCGGGACCGAACGAGCTCCGCGTCGACGAAATCGACCACCCAAATACATCAAATCCAGAAGGTACAGAGCTCAACACGAAGGCGACTGCGACGAAGAGCCTCTCCTCCGCCGGTGTAAAGTACCCTACCAAGTTGACGCCAACGGCAACGGTGGTCGAATCGGCACCAAACAAACTCCGACCAACGAAATCGACCACGAATTCGAAGAAACAAGGACGAGGGCTGCGACGACAAACCTCTCTGTCGGCGAGGAACCGCCGGACGGCGATCGGCACCTGGACGTCGTCGACGGACTCTTAGCCCTACCCGAGCGATGCCTCGTCCTTGCACGTGCGTCTCTGTGCGCTCGTTGTCGTCGGCTTCTCCCCGCTGCGAGCTGTGTGCTTGCCGTCGGCGGCCTCTCCCACTAGCCGTTGGGCGCCTCGTCCCGCGCTTCTCTCCATGCGCTTGGCAGCGGCCTCTTCCTGCGCTAGACCTCCTCCCCATGTGCGCTCGCCGGCGGTGGTCTCCGGCGCGGCGCGGCTCTCCCGTGGTGGTCTGAGAGAGGAGCAGGCTTATGTGGTTGGTACGAATCTGTGAGGGGATAAGCTTTTTTTTAGATGGTGAGGGGATAAGGTTAGCGAGAGGGAGCGGTCGCTGGAGGTGTAGGCCACGCTGGATGGTTTTCACGAATCTTCACGAGCCGCCGCTCGGAGGACGCGCGGAGCGGCGCCTGTCCTTAGCTTTCCCCCTTTTTCTTTATGTTAGCTGTTTTCTTTTTCGGTTGACCTGCACTCTCTACACTCTCCTTCTACTATCAATGAAATAGCAACCAAGCCTGCTTTTTCGTCAAAAGAGTTTTAGGGGGCGCAAATTTCGCTTTGCAAGGAACTTAGTGCATATTCATCTCTTTCAAGTTCTCTATGATGGGCTACAATTGTGACCTCTAGAAGGATGTTAATTTTTCTATCATTAAACTTTCAACGATTATCTCGCAAATTGAGAAGGCTTCAAATTTACGGCGGTGTATTGTCGAGACCAAGGTCTCTCACTGTTTCTGACATTTCCTTTTAGTGTTTGATGCACGATGGATCTACACATATAGGCACTTAATTTCTCCACATCACAATCCCTCTCGTCCCTCTCGTCCGCCCCCGCATGGCGGAGGGAGGGAAATCCTAATCTCGCACCCTGGGCCTCCCATCCCCTCGTTTCTCCTCCCTCGCCGCCGCCATAGGGTGCAGCTAGGCAAAGTCTTGTCGTCGACGTGGCAGCGCCGGGTCTTCCCGTCCCCTTACGCGCGGGGGTAGAGGCCGGCCGACGCCTGTGGGTTTGGCCGTTTGGGAATGGTGTCATCTTCTCCGGCGTGTTGCGACATGCAGTGGACGGAGATCGGATCCCGGGGAGGACACCCTTGTTCGGCGGCGGCGCGACTTCATAGGGATGTGTGAGTCCAAGGGCGAAGGCAGGAATGAAGCTTAAGGGGGGACAAGCTGGATAAATCATCCATTGGGGGAGGGGGGGCAACCATGCTAATTTCCTCTAAAAATTGCTTCTAAACGTGGCTTAAGCATAATTTTTTCCTGATGTGTCATGGCATAGGGGGTGCCAAGGCCCCTGCTGATCCCCCTAGCTCCGCCACTGTGTGAGTCGTCTCCCTTGGCCTTGATTCCGGTGCCCTCACAGCATGGTGGCAGAGGCACCCGGCGGCACTGGGTTTGCAGGACGGTGATGGCGCTGCTCATTCGATGGTGCTCCCCTCCATGGAGGCATCGTGTGGGAGCTCTTTCTTTGTTACGCCGATGCAGACATCTTCTACTCACTCAGGATGCTCCTGGGGGAACTCTAGATCTGAATCTCTCGGATCAGACGATGTTAGCTGGAGTTATCATGAGGTGGTACGGCATGGAATCTACCGCATTGTTGACGGTGGGTCTCGGCGACGTGGCGCTGTGGGGTCTCGGCGATGAACTCGTGATAATGAGCGCCTGCAGGGTGTTGATGCGGTCTGGCATAGTGGCGGCGTCGATGGTAGACCTGACAAGGTCAATGCGTTAATCCTTCTTGAAAAATTGTTCGCAGAAGACGGCGGCGGCGGCTTCTGTAGCCTATGCATACGGCACGTGCTGAGGTATTGCTGGACCAGTTTGTGCTCTGATTCGCGTTGGGTGACTAGATGAGGCCTCCGGTTTTTAAATGATGTTTTTAAGTGTGAGGTATGGGCATGACTGCACAGATCGTGGCCACCCCTTCATCAAGTTATGTAGGCGTTGCGACAATTGTCGCTAGGAAGGTGGCTTTCCCGTTGGTCGATATTTCTTTGTAACGTCTTTGTTGAATAAAATTAATAAGAAAAGTTGTGCGCATCATTTTTATGGAGAGACCGGGTGTTTTAACCTCCATTTCAGAAAAGAAAAAACTTATTCTCTATGCCAGAAAATGTTTTTCTAATTAACCTGCCCTACGCACCACAGTTGATTTATACTAGACAAACTTACAATGTACCTACTGAACTGTGGCTAGAGACATACGTGGCTGGGTCAGATGCAGCAGTTCGCCCGGTGCTTGGTCACTCTGGTTTGGACATATGTGCTTTAGTGGCCTTTTGTGACCGATCACTGGAGTTTCAATATTGTCTAGTACCGATGAACATTTGAGCTTTTGTGGCCCACCAGTGGAGTTCTTGTTCAATGTTAACAATATCATATTCAGTACCGATCAATATTTGCATGTGATACTATTTTTTATATGTATTCTCTGTCTTTGTACATGAAAACTCTTGTGATTTTCTAGATGATGTCTATATTTGTTGATGTGTGTATGCGGAAAAAAATTAGCCAGGCTTGGAAAAAATTCTGGGTCCGCCTCTGCATCTAACCCCTTACAACTTGATGCCGGCTTCCTTTACGCACTCTCACCCCCCTATGCGTTTATTATTCTTTTTCCGTAGGATCCCGCGTTAGATTGAGATGGTACGTGCACATCTCTACAACATCTAAGCTCTCTAAGATTGGTGGCATGTGGTTCATCCACCATATAGTCCCACAAATCAGTGACACAATTTGGTGGCTTCCTTTTTGTTGCTGTGCGCGTCGTTCGCGTGGGGTGGGTGTGTGGTCCTACTTGTTTGCGTCTCTACGTGCGTGCGTGTACGTGGGCTTTCTGTATCATTTGCTCCGACCGCTAGGGATGTCGGCATGCGGCGCAATTCCTTGTGCCTGGGCCCTTTGGTCGGTTCGTTTGTTCCTCTGAAACGCCGCATGCCCCCCGCGTGTCCACGCTCGTTTCGTTGTTGTAGCGGTGTCTCTTCCCTGTCTCTTTTGTTTTCTCCCATTTGCGAGTCCGATGGCAATGGGTACCCATTACCCGCATACCCAGTGGGTATTTACCCATTAGGGTAATGGTTTGGTAAGAAAACTTTACCCATGGGTAAGTAAATGGTTAAAAGTGTGTACCCATTGGGTATTGTGGGTGCGGGTATGGTAAAGTAGTACCCATACCCGCATACCCACATACCCATCTATTTTTATTTTTAACATGTAGGTCCGTTGTACATAGGGTTATTCTCGGGAAAAAATCTCGAAATGCTAATCGGGTACGTAATTATTGCTTGTTTCGCATACGCTCGACCACTTAATTTTCACCTGATTCACAATTCCCAGCAGGCAATCCTTACCCGTCTCATATGGACGCGAAAGTCGGCTCGGCCACGCTAGCGGCCACTCGCCATGGACACTGGCGGAGGCGAGCTCTGCGTGGATGAATGAGTTGTTTTGTTGTTCATTTTCATATATATTGTGTTATTTTATTGTTTCTTTTTATATGTGTGTGCCGTTTGACGAATATGTTTATGAATGAGCATACATTTCGATGGTTTTCTTATATTTGTAGATGAACGACCTGTTTGGTGGGTTTACCCGCGGGTTTTAATACCCACGCGGGTGCGGGTATGATACAAATTCTATACCCAGATGCGGGTATGGGTGCGGGTGTGGTTAAGATAAAAGGACGTGGGCACGGGTTTGGTTAAGGTCTACCCACACCCAATGGGTGCGGGTGCCATCGGTATTTGCGACTATGTGTTGGCAGTCGATGGATTTGGCTCTTACTGGTGCAGTGGTGCGTCCCTGCGCCGAGCTCCTCGCCGGCGGCTAGCTCTGCTCCGGCCGTTGGTCTAGGATTTTGGTTTTATTTTTCCCTTTGTGCTCCGTTCCGGCTGGACAAACCGTGCAGGCTCCATCGCCGATGCAATGGATCTGGTCAGGTTGCTCATTTGGTGTCACGGCTGAGTAGCAGACCTCCAATCCAAAATCCCAAGCGAGCCGAGCTAGGGTTCCTCCACCCTGCGCCGCTGCCTCCAGACGTGGCGAACCGAGCTAGGGTTCCTTCTCCTCGCAGCCGCTGTCTCCGACCGTGGCGAGCGCCATCCCTCCGGTCCCCGCTGCCGGATCGCCGCCTTCACCAGGACATCGACGCCGTGGTGCACAGGGGCCTCCAGTGCGCCCGTACGGGAGACGACACCTCCTACAACCGAGGAGAAGAAGAGGTTGGGCGTCCTCGACACTGCAGTGCAGAGACAGTCAAAACAAGAAACGAGAAAAGAGTGACTGCTAGGGTTTGACCCTTGCGCTGCCGCTGGGAAGCCGCCACCGGCGGGTTTTGCTGCCCCTCTCGCGTCGGGAAGGAGCCTGGTCTACCATGCTCAGCATCTTCGTCGATCTTTTCTCGCCATCAACGATTTGTCGCCCCCTTCCGTGCATGTGCTGCCTCCGTACCACCGCCGTGTCCGCCTCTATACCATTACCGCCGGCCTCTACATCGTCTCTGAGAAGCGACACAAACTGTACCAGCCTCCTCACTCGCCCCTGCCCCGTTCGGCCATCTCTCATCCTTCCTGACGAATCGGCCGCCGCCACCACCACATGAGGAACGAGCCCAGGATCTCCTCCACTGACAACAGCAATCTCGTGTGTCACCAATTCCTCTCCTGCAAACTGGTGAGGCCATTTTCTTGCTCCTTTTCCTATTTTTGTATATCAATGTCTATCTTCTTAGTCAAGTTTCACATCGGATCTGTTTCTGTATGATTGGAGATGTCTGGTGTACTATTCGTCTATTTGTTTTGCAGATGATTGTATGAGTGTGATATGATGTAGAGATTGAGTCCACCTACTGTATGATTGAGCAATATTTAGCCGCTGTCATGCAAGCCACAGTGCTTGTTCATTATAAAAAAAATCACATGATTTTAGCAGCAGCCACTGCGTAGTTCCCCTTTTTTGTAGAGTTGATTAATTGATATTATTTTGTCCATAATTTGGCTTTGTGATCACATTCTTGTGACATGCAGTAATTTGAGGAAACTCCACTGGCCCTTTTTCCAATAGTTGCAAGGTTGCCAACAGTCATTGCAGAATTAGGATTTTTTAAAAATCCCTTTTTGTATCACATTTAATTTAAGGTTTGTTTCTAAAAATCCCTTGATTTATCACATTAAATTTAAGGTTAGTCCTAACTGAAAATTACTCATTTTGTTTAATATTTTCATTTTCCCCTCTCAAGTTATAACTGTGTTGTGCTAAATTTGCAGGACTTACTCCTTTACTGCCTTGGTAGATCCATTACTTGCTGATTTACGGGTACATTTTTTATGCCCATATATGTACCTAGTATGACGATATGATAATCAACGTTCTGATGCCTGAAAGCTTGTGCCTTATGAAATTGGGTCATCATGAAGCTATTTTTAGAGATCATGCACACAAGTGGAATGATGATTTTCTTTAGCTTTGAATTTTATCACGTTGGCGCTTGAACTGGTTATCTGAATTCTGAAGGGATGATCGCTTACTCTAAATCTCACACATATAGTTGTTTCGTCAGATTTTTTCTGGGACATATCCATCTGACTCATAATTTTCTTAACCATTATTTGGTTTACACAACATAGCCACATGAGGTATCAAGTTATAGTCGATTGAAACGCTAAATAGTTTTTCTCACCCATGCATACCTCTCAATGTTAAAAGAATCATATATTCATATACTGCATTGAAGGTTCCATCTAAAGCGTCATTTGTTGATTCCTCGGTTTTAATAAATAGATTCAAAATGTTTATTATTTCAAGTTTCTTCATCTGCATGAGCAGATTGCGCACACGTGACCCTTTGTTTAACTGAACTATTTTCACTCATTGGATCGTTCATCCATTTTATTAACCATTCAACCTGGATTACAATGATATCATTTGATTCTATTACACATCAGCATCTTATATGATGACATGATCTGCACCATCAAGATATGATGTTGGAGAGCTTTTTTGGGGCATACTCTGGTACTGTGTCTTCTTGACAGTCGAGTTGTCTTTATTTTTTTCGCGACCGGCTCCAAGCTGCTTCCATTCGTCCTTTTGTGCCCTCACCTCTCCTCATGGACAGCATTGTTTTCATTCTTTCACCCCTTATTTCAGTCAGTTGTGCCTATCATGTTTGGTTTCGTGGTCGTACCAGTTGTCTCCTATTTTGGTTCGTCGTTCCTCACGTCAAGCTTACACAGTTGTCCTTGATCGCTTCCCTATATGTGTTGCAGATGTCGGTGTTGTTTCCTGGAATTTTTGTGGGTCGTTGGTGGTTAATCTTCTCCTTTTAGTATTTTGTTTCCTCTGACCATATCCACACGTTGTTGATTGGCCTTAAGATGCAAGTTGCGTAGGTGATTTCATGGTCGTCGTGGGCATAATGGTATTGCCATTCTATCTTCCTATGTTGATATGATTTCAAGTTCCATTTTTAGTTTATTTTAGAATTATTTAGTTGTATGATTCATTGGCTGCATCACAACTTCAGTTCAGGGGCATGTTAAAGAGGTAATAACTGAAATCCAGTACAGTTTCTATTGGACTTCAGTAATCGTTAAGTTGTGATTGTTTTACCGAGATTCATTGAGTCAACTTTGTATACTAGATGTTGTACCTCTGCAGCTCAAAATCTGAGTGAAGTTCTTATCGATCATTTTTTATGAACCAAATGGTGTAGAGATGACAGATCTCAAGTTGTGAAATGAAGTATTGGCGACGTGAAGAAATTACATGAATCTGCTGCTACGTTATTTGCATTGACTTATCCTGTTAGGTATCATGGAGCATAAGGTTTTGGACTGTAAGGAGCACGTTTGGTCTGACATCAACTATATTAAAGATGAAAATTTTAACTGCACAATTAGCTATTTTTTATCTCTTAGAATAACGTGTACCCACTTTTCCCCCTTTTTTCGCCATCTGTATACCGATAGTATCAATTCTGCTGATTCGTAAGGGCACACACATTATTTTGTTTCCCAGATAGCATATCAAATATACTGGCACCATTCATTTGTTTAACTATATGTTAAGAAATTAACTAGAAACAAAGATATCCATTCAGCCGTGGGTATCCTATCTCTACCATGTGCACTAAGCTGCAGATGGTGGTTAGACACTTACTTGTTGTGTGGGATTTGTTCATAAATAGGTATGTATGTTTTGAATATTCGTGCTTTTAGTCCAGGTTCTACTATAATGTTCAAATGACATGAGAATTGACTATGCAAGTGGCGAATTCTTTAGTTATACGACTATGTATGAAATTTATAAGGTCTTGATGGTAATTCCATCCATGTGGCCCAGCAAATGCGCTGAGGCGTGGGTTCACATCTCCATCAAGTTGTCTGCTAAAGGGAGATGCTCACTTAACTAAGAATTTATGAACTGGCACATGGTCTAGCAGAACTTAACTGAATTTGATAAGCATTTATTTAATTTCGTACAAGAAGGTCATAAGCATCATTGATGTCGATTACGTAACCAAATGTTTAGTTTTGTGTCTTTCAGCGGTGACACATGTTGCAAATAATTCATCTAATACTTCTGTTTGGAATAGATAAAAGATTCTTATGTTGAGAGGCTGTTATTTAGCAATAACTTATGTTAAAAAGTATTTTGTAATAAAATACGTTATAAAACAGCAACTCTCATCTTAAAATTTTATAGTAATGATTGTTTGCGATTGTAGATCATGTGTTCCATTTCCTATTGACTGTGCTGAAAGAGTACTTTGCTCTTTTAGAGTTTGTCTCTAGCGGTGGCTCACCATTTAGTGATAATCTTATGGCCTTCCATGGTGTAACCTACTATGCTTTACTATTTACACTATTTAGTGAAGCATTGATCGAGGTTGATTGAACTCTGCATTTCATTGCTACATAAATAAATTTACTTGCATAGGTTAGACCAAGCTATTACTAATTATGTGTTTTTTCAGCTTTAGTCTATGTATGAAAACTCAAATACATTGGTAGTTCCAATAAGACAATAAACTTCTTTGTAGTGGTTACCAATAGAATGCATGCTCCTTCAATTGAAGCTAAATGTACTTGTGTATCTGGAGCATGGCACTAGTAGAAAACACCCCTATAGTCCCGGTTCGGTTGGGCCATCAGTCCCGGTTCCCGAACCGGGACTAGCCAATCGGGACTAATGCTAGTCCTAGTTCGGCCACGAACCGGGACTAATGGGGCTCCACGTGGCCTGTTCTGAAGCGAGGGGGGAGGAGCTTTAGTCCCAGTTCGTAATACGAACCGGGACTGATGTTTTGATTTTGTATTTTTCCATTTATTTATTTGGGCACTTTTTATTTTGTGTTTTGCACTCAATTCGATGGTACTACATACAGCAATGAAGGAACCACTATTACACATCATCGTCATGAATATATTACACACATCTCATTCATCGTGCTTGGTCGAACATATTACAAACGGTACATGTACACACGAGTTTCATGCATATATACATCTCTTTTACACTCATCCTTGCATTTCAACCTTCCGATAGTATTCTCCATTCGGATCTAGGACCTCTGCATCTAAGAATCCCGCAATTTCCTCTTGAATTGCTCATACGCGATCTTGTGGTAGAAGACCGTCCCGCAACCGTTCGATCTAATTTAAAGAAGGGGTCAATATATATGAATGAAACTAAACACAATTGATGGCAATAAACTAAAATTGTGAATATTGTTTACGTACTTCAAGTTGTTCTAAGTACCGGCTGCCCGTCTCATGGGTCGTCTGGCGAATGAACTCGCAAACGTAGTATCCACATAAATTATTCTCATGTTCCTGCCTCAAGCACTTTACGAGAACAGAGTTCAATCAAAATAATAATCAAGCATGATAATGGTATTGAAACTAGAATCAAAGAGATGCGCGGATCTAGCTAGTAGTACTTACATTTACTGGATCAAATATAAGCTCCGGCGTCCAAATACCCCTAGCCTTGGCGGTGAACCGTTTCCAAGCCCTGTCCGGCAAAGAAAATGAATAAAGAAGTTATATATTAATTACTTGCTACCAGGAAATGAACGGAAAGTTGCCGATATAGTACCATAATGATTGAAATTACCCCTGGAGGCATTCCTGTATGTCCGTCCACTCCTCAAGGGGTTTACGTTTCGAGTCCATGAATTGTACTACTCCTTTGTCAGGTTTAATGATTAGCAGAATAAAGTGGAAGTTGCGCACGCATAAGTCATCAATTATACACTTAACATCGAGTAAGCGAAATAGAATGTGTACAAGACAGTAACACTCACCCGTAGTTGTAAGGAAATAGTATTTCCCTTTTGGTTTCGGAAAACCTTAACGCCTTTACCAAGTTATTCTCTGTGTCGATGTAATGATCTTTGAGAGTTTTTTTATGAACGAAATATGGGTCAATGAACCCAGTGTATTAGATTTGTCCTCTTTTGCATTGGAGAATCTTCATTCTGCATAATTAATATAGTGATGAGTAAGATTATACATGTAATGAACGAGCTGAGCTAGCTAGAGACTTAATTATAGAAATAATACTTACAGACAATAGGCACTGAGGATAGCTTTGTCGATGGCGTCTTGTTGGTATAACTGAAATAATTCACAAAATTCAATCATTACCACGCCATCTCCATGCCCGTAATGCTCATTTTTATATCCCACGTAGATCCAGTTTGCCCCTTCCTTTGAGGCTCGCATGTACCACTTATGCAATCTTCGCATTTTTGTTGGTAGACCGTTGACTAACTCAGGTTTGACGAGAGGATACCCGTGCCGGTATTTGTATGCTACTTCCTGGAACTCTTGTAAATGGTCTAAGTACTGAGGAATAGACATGCCCTGAGCAGAGGCCATTTCTCCGTACATTGCAACAAACTCAGGATCGACGTCGAACCGGGACTAAAGCTCCGCGGCACGCCACGTGTCCCGGCTCTGGAGCTTTAGTCCCGGTTCGTGCCACGAACCGGGACTAATGTCCCCAACCGAACCGGGACCAATGGTCCACGGGCCCCTAGCAGCTCGAACCGGGACCAATGCCTGGCATTGGTCCCGGTTTTTCCCTGAACCGGGGCTAATTCAAAATTGGGCTCCGGACGAAAGCCTCATTTTCTACTAGTGTGGGTTGCTACAGTCCCATGAGTGTTGTGTAAGCAATAACACAATTATCTAAGTCAATTGAGATGTCCTCCTGTTTCTATTTCATATTGATCAGACGAGTTTACATTTTCCTACGGACTGGTGATCCCTGATGAATGTGATTTTCTTTTCTACATTCTAGATGGTACTACTTCTAACTTAAGTTCTTATCCATTACTTTTCCACTTATTGCAATTGGACGGTTATCATTGTTACAAAAATTGTAGGCTGGTCTATTTACTTCATGTGATCTATTGTACTAGGGTGGTGAAACATTAGGATAGGACAAAAGGCATGTATGGATCATTCTGTAGTTGGAAACTTGTAGGAGGATGACCCTGGTTTCAGCAGCCTATGATTGTAAATGCCAATACACATCTTGGATGTTCGACTCTTCCTATGGGATTGTACTGCATTAAGTTATTGAGGCAATTTCAACGATAGTAGTTTAGGACATACAGGAGACCACTGAAGAGATGTCATGCAACATCTATTTTCCTTGAGATGAGTGAAGCATGCCCTGATGATCGCACTTCAAATTGAGGTTTAGGTAAATTATTATTTTAATTATTTTGCCGGCCACATGGTTTTCCTTTTTTGTCGAAAAGGGGAAGTCCCAGCCTCTGCATCGAAATGATGCATACGGCCTTTATTAAATTATTGAGAATCAGTCATTACAAAAATTCATGGATCACACAAAGTCGAAACATGAATGAGCCATCTAAAAAGGAAAGATACACATGAATGACGCTGCATTAACATGTTATCCTATAATCAGAACGCCAGCTGAACTGGGTGAACAAGTCCCGTGCCACCATATCCAATCGGTTGCACCCAGAAACCATCTCGGGACGCTTCTCCGTTGACAGTAGGTAGGACCACATACGGATCCAGTGCGTAGTCATTGGTATAACCTGCAAGAAAGAGCAAGATTTTGCATTGTTAAAAATATAATCATTTCTTATGTTCCATATGGCCCAAAGCAAAGCGCCTACTCCAATTCGGATCGGTACTTTATCCTGCTTAGAGACCCCCCTCAGCCAATTCCCAAACAAGTGTGAAATATTATTAGGAGGTGATAAGTTGAGGGCCATATGACCAATACGCCAAACCATTTTGGCAAAGGGACAAGTTATAAACAAATGTTGTATTGTTTCTTCTTGGTCACAAAAGCAACATTTCTTGCAACCATTCCAATTCCGCTTAGCAAGGTTGTCCTTGGTGAGTATTACTTTTCTGTGAAGAAACCACATAAAAATCTTAATTTTTAGTGGTACTTTCATTTTCCAGATGTATTTTCTTAGAAATCTGGTATGGCCATTCAGTACGTCCAGATACATAGATTTGACTGTGAACATTCTAGATGTAGTCAAATTCCATGTAAAAACATCGGACTGATTGGAAAGCTGAACATCCATTAGTCGATTAACTAAATGCAACCATGCTACCCGTTTATCACCGGTTAAAGCTCTCCTAAAACGTAAATTTAATGGAGGCGCCTGCGACATCACATTAGCTACTGAAACTTGTTTTCGTTGGGCTATGGTGTATAGGGACGGGTATTGTTCAGCTAGGGGACTAGTCCCTAACCAAACGTCTTCCCAAAACCGGGCATTCTCTCCATTTCCTATAATGAAGGAGCCTCTCTTAAAAAACTCCTCTTTGACCTTCATAAGACCCTTCCAGAAAGGAGAGTCCAAAGGCTTTGCCTCCACTTGTGACAAAGACTTGGAATATAGATACTTGTTTTGAATTAGTTCATGCCAAACCCCATTCCCGTTTAAAATTTTGAAAAGCCACTTACATAGAAGACTTTTGTTTTTTAATTCCAGAACCTCTACCCTGAGACCTCCATGTTCCTTCGGTCTACAAATAATGTTCCATTTAGTAAGTCTATACTTACGTTTATGTCCATCACTTTGCCAGAAAAATCTTGAACGAAAGAAATCCATTCTTTTCCGTACCCCTTTTGGTATTTCAAAGAAAGAAAGCATAAACATGGGAAGACTTGTCAAAACCGAATTAATTAGAATTAGGCGATCTCCGTACGACAAAAGTTTGCCTGCCCAACTAGCTAGTTTCCTCTCAAAACGGTCCTCTACGGGTTTCCACTCGCCATTTTTTAACTTTCGAAAATGTATTGGAATACCCAGATATCTGAACGGGTATGAACCTGAGGCACAAGCAAAAAGATTTCGATACTGATCTTCTACATCCTTTGCTTTCCCAAAACAAAACAGTTCGCTCTTATGAAAATTTATTTTCAAGCCCGACAATTGCTCGAAGATGCAGAGTATAAGCTTCAAGTTTAGAGCTTTCTCTAAATCATGCTCCATAAAAATGATGGTGTCATCCGCATATTGGAGAATTGAGACCCCTCCCTCAACTAAATGGGGTATGAGTCCAGCTACCTGACCATCCTCTTTCGCTCTTGCAATCATAATAGCTAACATATCTGCAATAATATTGAATAACAAGGGTGGGGCCCTTATTCCTTGTTTTAGAAAGGGTGGGGTGTACTCTGAATTGCTTTATATACCAAGGTTACATTAAGCGCTAGACGTTGATTGAGCGTTTTGCCTCCGCTTTTCCCTTTTCTGAAGGATTAAAGCGTAAGTGCACCTTTAAGCACATTTGTTCGCTAAGTGTGTTGCCTCCGCTTAGTGCCTAAGCCAGCTTAAGCATGTGGGCGCGCTTTTTATAACCTTGTTGTAGACAAAAGAAAACCTATTTAGATCATTTCGGGCCTTGAGATGATTTAGGCCTTGGAACGGACATCTTCCATGCTTCTTTGTTAGTGGTGGAGGAACAGTTGTGCGTGCTGCTTGCTTATAGTTATTTCTGGCAAAAGACATCCATCTACGAAGCACCGATAGGGCCAAAGTCGCCGTGTCCCCATATAATGCGTGGCCGATACGCGCGATACGGCTCCGATACGCGTATCGCTGCCGTGTACCCTTTTTTCGATTTAAAAATAAAGAAAACAATCCCGATACGGCTCGAAGACGGCAGCGATACGGCCGGGATACGGGAATAGCCCAGTCCCGACTATACTAACCCTAACCACGCTCTCTGTATATTCTATCTATTCGCACGGGATCGAGCACTCGCGCGCCGCCGCTGCACGTGCCGCCGCCGCCCGGAGCTCCACGCGCCGCCGTCGCCGGCCGGAATCTCGCCGTCGCCACCTGGATTTGGCCCTCTCCGCTCCGGCTCTCCGTCACGAGCATCAGGGTAACCGCTTTCGTCCTGCATCCGGCATCTCTGCTTGCTAATGCTACCGATCTTGCTTGCTCCATCTTGCCTTCTTGCTTGCTCTGCTGCTGCGTTCTGATGTTTTGATTGTTGGGCCTGGCCAGGGAGTGAGATTTGGGCATGGCATCTGCTGGCAGTCAATCTTCTGGTTGTGGTAGTGCTAGTGCTAGTGCAACTGCAGCTGCAACCAACAGATGGGGCTACTTTGATCTCATCTCATGCATTCAATTATTCCTGTCTTTATTACATGGCATTTCATTAATTTTATATATATACTCGCCGTATCGCTGTATTGATGTTTTCTGAAATCGCCGTATCCCGTATCGCCGTATCCGTATCGCCATATCCGTCTAGCCGTATCGGTGCTACGTAGGCATCCATGTTGAACCACAAGTATTATAGTTGGGAGATTTGTTTTTGTGCTCATGTCTTCTGTAATGCGAATATCTAACATATACATGACTTAGTTTTTTGAATTGTATACATGACTTAGTTATTTGAAGATATAACATCAGTTGTTCTTTCCAGACCCTTGAAATGCAATAGGTGGTTTGAAGCCGAAATACTTAGCTACAGTTGAAGATTTCCCTCAAAACTGTATCGGCTGACCCTCCATTATTCAGTCAATGCCCAGAGCTAATACATCATGGGAATCTACACAACCAGTGGCTGCAAATCCTGTTATTTATGAAGCCTTAATACTTGGATAGTACACGTGCTTCTTCCTTTAATTCAGGAGATATTTTGTTTTACCATCGAGATATCACTAGAATATATTTAATTTTTCGACTTCTATAATTTTTATTGCAAGTATGACTTCTATAATTCTGGCTCATAGTCAGAATTGGTCAATATGATGAGTTCATACATATCATTTTCTCCTATCGATTGTGTATTTTGATTACTTTCACTCCAAAGGTGAGCTGCGTGCGTAGAAGTGTTACACTAAGTCGATTTGTATGGCAAGAGTCAGTAAATTAGAGATCAAGCGATATAGTATCCGTGTGCATTGTTTATGTCTAAAACCATTCAGCCTAGGTTGTTGCTAATCTATAGTGAATCTTAACTTGCTACCTTCATCACTTATTGCTTAGTTGCTTGTGCTTGCCTAACACTTCAAACAATAGCATCCATTTCGTGATGTAAAAGACGCCTTGTGTGCACGATCCTTGCTATGTAATTAAATGGAGTGAATAAACCTTATTATTAGTCAGCTAAAGAACCTTATATGCTTCTCATTACTCCATTCAACAAAAGAAGTGTTCATTTTTAGTCAGCTATAACAAAGCGACGCAACAAAGCGCGCCATTTCCTTCTAGTCTTACTCCAAGCTACACCGTACCCAACACTGTCCCACTCCTCGGCGAGCGTCTCCTCTCGAACCATGAGTGCCTCCAAACTCATCCCCACATCCCATCTCTCCTGCACGAACTCAATTGCTTCGGCTTGCAGAAGACACTCTATGGCTTGGCGAGTTTGAAAAGTGTACTAGGGAACACCACGCCTAAAAGGACAAGTTTGAGCATTGATTCACTCAACGTACCAGGCATCCAGCGAGTCTAGTCATCCTGATACCTCTCATTCCTACGTAGGCATCCTGCGCTCTAGCATCCCGTCCATATCACTCCTTGTTTTACACCTGCATGCCAACGCTATACGGTTCATATTTGTAATTTTGAGTAGTTAGCTGCCTCGCCAAACCCAGCTAGCTGTTGAAGTGCTAAGAGGTGAAATGAAACTTCAGTCAAGTAAGATATGCATACATCCTGGGTTCCTTTTTGTAGGTAGGGATTAGGAGACGTGCATCATTTCACCCACCATGTATTTGATTTACCACCCGCTTGGGTCTTGAACATCTGGATGGTAGTCATTAATTTGTCGTCGAAGAGCGGGATCGCAAACTGTATCATCCGGATTAAACACATGCGCCTCCTCCTCATTTTGCGGTTGTGCTTGTGGTAAACTTCTTGTGCCAACCAAAAGAACTCCTCATTTCTACAATTTAAACAATTTTATGTTTAATAATAGTACTTCAACTCATGGAACATCGTCGGTTTTGTAACCGCGTTTTGTATGGTTTTTTTATCCGGTTTTCCTAATTAACTGGATCAATTCTATTCTTCTATAATGCAATGCGGGAACTCCCCGCCCTGGTTCTCAAAATAATAGTACTTCAAATCATTTCAGCTATTAGATAGGAAATTCATCAAAATTGTGCAACTGGCAGTACTAAAATTAGAACTTGGGAGTAAAGCAAACTACAGGTTGCAAACCTAGTTGTGAGCCGCCAATATTGAGCCATCCCGCCAGCCTTGGTCGAGCCGATGCCGCCGGAGAGTCCCCTCCACTTCCGATCACTGTAGTCGCCATCACTTCCAAGCCATCGCCTTGCTTCCGATTGCCGCTGTTGTCTTCCCCTGCCATCTCTAACGTGCGCTGCGGGGCAGCGGGTGCACCTTGATTCCAGGGACGCTTGCCATCCTCGGAGTCGGAGCCTCGGAGGTCGCCACCTCGCCGTCTTACTTCTCGCCGGAAGGAGCGCCCGTACGAACGAGGGTTTCACATAGGAAAGAGAGCGACTCGATTTGGGATTGTGGCCTTGTGGGGATCGGTCGAGTTTTTCTAGGAATCGATCGGTAACTGACTACCTGGCCAGGAAACAGTAGCTAACGCTAGCCCAACAAGAGGAATCGGTCGAGCTTTTCTAAGAATCGGTCACTGTGGAAAATCGCTACACACCAGGGGCGGGCGCCTGACTCCTGTTCAAAAAAACAAAGACAAGGGCGCCTGAAAGACAAGCCCGGGCCAACAGGGATGGTGGGTCTGCCCTTGGTTAGATGGTGTTTCTCAGTGAGTACCTGCATGTGGTAGAATGGATAGGAGGGCGGTTGTACACCTAGCCCACCAGAGTTCAAATCCCAGATTTAACATTGGTGTTTCTCATTTAGACGGAATATTCTTCAGTGAGAGTCGACGTTCCAGTCGACAGCGAGGCGCATGTGGTGACTTCGTCAATCTTAAGACCCGACCGCCGGCTCAGTCTTTCGGAGGTGCTCATAGGGGTAGGGTGTACGTGCGTGTGTCCATAGGGGTGAGTGTGTGCACGTGTATCTGAGCGTCTGCGTTGTACTGTGTTTCACAAAAAAAGATGGTGTTTCTCGGTAAAATCGTCAACCCTTCCTCCCTAGCTGCAAAATATTTTTGTGGGCATCTTCTGAATCATTTCTTGTGAAATTCTTGTCAATCGAAGAGACACTTAGGATGTGTTTTGTTTTTGGATGAGGTAGAATGTCATGGAACGGTTCCGCACCTGGACCTGATTCTTGTGTTTGGTTTTTAGGTAGAATGGAATTAGGTGATTCCACCAAAGGGAATATACTGCCTAGATGCGGAATGCCCACGTTCCACCGAATCGGTGGAACGAGGTGGAACGCGTGCGCTAACCGCTCTTCTCTCTCGCGCTAAACTCCTCTCTCGTGCTAATCGCTCCTCTCACGCTCACATCCCGACTGCCGGCGGCGGCCCCCAGTGGAGCTCGCGACCGGCCCCGGGCGAGTGGCGGCGCGAGGGCGTCGGCGGCCCCAGTGGAGCGCGGAGCGAAACCGACCGGCCCCCAGGCGAGAGGCGGCGGCCCCAGCCGAGCGCGAGGGCGGCGACCCCAGGCGAGTGGAGGCGCGAGGGCGGCGGCCCCAGTCGAGCGCGCATCGGCGCCCAGGACTCGCACGGCACCCTCCTGAACTGGCGGCGGAGCTTCTCGTTTAGGCCGGACTTGGCCATCGCGCCGAAGGCCGTGCCGCTGAGGGGAGCCAGGCGAGCGACGGCGGGGAGCCAGGCGAGCGGCGGCGGCGCCCCAGTCTCGCGCGAGGGCGGCGGCCCCAGGCGAGCGGCGGCGGGGAGCCAGGCGAGCGACAAAAAAAATCCGATTTTGACTCTGTGGAGTTCAATTTTGACTCGGTCAAATCCCAATTTTGAGACAAAAAATTAAGTTTAGATTCCAAATAATACAATGTTTAAGCACTAAATTTTTCGTCCAAAAAAATCAGTTCACGGTTCCATTCCACCTTTTTCGTCTCAACCAAACATGTGAATGTCATGGTTCCATTAGACTGGAACGGAGTGGAATGGATCCATTCCATTCCACCTCGTCCAAAAACAAAACACGTCCTTAGGTGCTATGTTGAGTATTGGGTCTTGAGGAAAAATTGACTATGAACTTCACAAGGAAACATAATCCAAATTAGCTTTGTATGTACGCTGTTGTTTTCTACCAACGGTTACAAGTTTGGTTCATCGATTTCATTATGTACATGCAAGATCATTAACTAGTAACTATTCCCAATCTCCAAAAAGTTTCGATTGTTTTGATTTATGGAATGGGGTATTTACATAATCTCCATGAACACAAACGGGTTGCTAGTTCTAGCTTAGGATGCACATGCCGAGAAGAAACTCCTAGCATCTTTCAAGATGACTTCCGCTTCCTCTTCCAGTCTTACCTGCTACCTAGCTCATTATTTTTTAAGCCCTGCAACCATAATGGAACCTTGTTTCCTAGACCAAGTCAGCCCATAAGTAAGTGGGCTGATGACAATTTGTTTGTTTTGAATTCAACATGTCGATCTATTTGTGGTATTTTCATTGTTAATCACCATAAGTTACACCTATCAGTATTCTGTGCTTCCACAAATTTCCCACCTAAAGTTTGCAAAAAAAAAAGATACCAAGTAGAGAAGAGAAATTCTTTTACATTCAATGGTCACTTATCTAGCTTCAGCCTTAGAGGCATAGATCATTTACCAAATCTTATAGGGGCATTTCTGGGATATAGAACTCACAAGCTATCTGCCTCCCAAGCACCACCCCGTCGAACTGTATAACTGATTTCGAACTGCAGAACTAGGACGACATCAACTGCTGTGTTGTTTACTACCCCTGTAACTTGAATTCCCGGTGGCTCCTTTTCCCACATTGGATACATGTTGGATTTGCATGGCTCGCAAGATCTGTCTCATCTTGTCCCTTTCAATTTTACGAAATAAAAAGGGATTGTTTTTGGCCTACTCTGACACGGTCACATATGGATGGTCATTGGATGCAATGCACATATAGAACGACCAACAACCTGAATGTTGTGAAGCTCAACTGTGGCCATTTAAATAGGACATGGCTCTCATTCCGAAACGACCTATGCAACTCAGCGACATCATTCTAACCCAGAGGATAGCACATCGATATTTTAATGCGTGGATATATTGATGTCAACTCTTTTGTCTGCATAGTATTTTACACCGATTTTTAATTATCAAAAGTATTGGTGATATGTAAATTAACATATAACCCACAGCATGTAACTTAGCTTGATTACTTAGGACTTCTAGCATAGTTTTAACATATACCAGTAGGTTATCAGGATTCTTAGGTCGCTCCTTCCATGTATTGTTTTTCTTCTTTCGTAATTGCGGTTGTACAGAAATATAAGATTACATAGTGAAAACATTACTGCTAGACAACTAGTCGAGGATGGTATAAGAACCAGGAAAGTTGCACGGCTTGATAGATACAGCCGGGATGGATTTCAAACCATGATGGTGGTCGTGTTCAGCACAGAAGTGCCCGTGGCAATTCTGTTATTCGAACTATCGGTTACCCGAGAGAATCATAGAGAACACATTTTTTAGATAAAGAGTGTTTATTAATATCGAGAAGATACAACATGCACCCAGCCTCTGCAACAACGCAATAACCAAAGTTACTACGGATGCACACAGCCAAAAGACAATAAGAAGAAGAAATAAAAAGAAAAGTCCCGCTACAGAGTTACAATCCTTGCAGCAGCAGCACAACCACCACCAAAACAACACCTGATGTCCAATTCTTCAAAAGCAACGTCTTCAAGAAGAACCGTGCCAGGCACAACCAATTAAGGCCAGACCTTGGGTTTTCACCCTGAAGATAATCCTCGCTCTCAAAACAATGTCTCCAACAAGACCACTGTCAGGCACAACCAATTAAGGCCAGACCTTGGATTTTCACCCTGAAAGGTAGGACTTTGGACTTCACGAATGTTGTCGCCCCTACTTACATGCCGCTGCTCCAAGTCATGAAACACCAAGCCAATTCCTCATCGCCAGAAAGATTCGAATCACCATTGCCAATCCTTAGATCTCGCCTTCCATGTCATTCTCCGCCAGCACCATGGAACGAGAAAGCGTGCTCCATGATATTAACAGCCGGCAGAACTTCGAAGCGCTCCCTCTGAAACCAAACGGTCAGAGAAAAACACGGGTGCGCACGATCGAATACCATCCGATCCAGCAATCTCCAGGCATGAGTCGCCCAGTGGAGTTCGCCGGCGGAGCCTTCCGAAACACGACCGTCCAGCCAGATCGATGGGGATAGTCATCCGGCCGATTGAATCCTTGAAACGAGAAGAACCCTAGGACCGCCGCCGTTATTCGCAAGACTCGCAGGCCCCCACGCCGCCAGTCAACTCCAAGCAGGAACGGACGAAGAGGGGCAGCCCAGCGCACAGCTGCCGTATCCATGGCGTGGAAACCCGGATCCCACGCAGCAGACACCCTGGCCGGCCCTCATGCCCAGATCGGGGCGCAGCCCAGATTGGATCCAGAGACCCCGGCGACGCCCTGCAGCAGGCCAAGACGGCCGCGCTGGCGGCACACCGCCACCTCCTCGTCGCCACCTGCCGGAGTGCCTCAGGCGCCGGCCAAACGCCGCGCCGCCCTATGTCCTCAGTCGGCGCACCACCGCCTCCTATGACGCACCGCCGCGGACACCTCTCCTGCCCACCGTCATGGACGGGATGGGCGCCGCCACCACCGCCGTCGACGGCAGCAGCGGCGGCCGGGAGCCGGAGATCGGGGGACTAGGGTTTGGTGGATTGGGGGCCTCGCGAGCCGCCCGGGAGAGGAGCGGCTCGGGAGGAAAACGTTTCCATTCTCGTGCAAGTACCATACAGTACTGTATTTGCAGTCTAGACAACCACGCAGTCAAGGAGGCTTGAAGATACCCACGTTCAGCAGCATGGTAGTGTTGGCGTTCCGTGCGTGAGATTTATGTAACTTAACTATTGGTTACACGAGAGAATCATTCAAATACAGATCACAATTCAGTATGAAACAGGGCTTACGCATTGGCATTGGAGGTGCAAACATACACAGGAAAACAAGCATGTCCAACACATCTATGTACCCCTGACCCATACACCGATCTTGCAGAATGTATGTACAGTACCGTAGAAAGGAGCCAAGCTGTTGACCCATACACCGATCTATTGGTGGTATTGCTGTGGTTCATCACTATGAGTCACGACTACTAACATTCTGTGCTCCCATAAATTCTACACCTGAACTTGCAGAAAAGATACCAAGCAGAGAAGAGAAAGATCTCATTGCAGCATTGCTAGGATATACAGCTCCCAAGCCATCCGCCTCCCAAGCACCACCACTCCAGAGCGTACAACTAGGAGCACATCAACGACTTCACTTTTTCATAATCATACAACTTGAATTCCCGATGTCTCCCTTTCCCAAATCGGATGCATGTTTGATTTTCCAACCTCGCAAGATAAGCCCCATCTTGTCGGTACCAATTCTACCAAAGGAAATAAATTGGTTTTTCCCCTACTTGGCTACTTTGCCGCGGTCAGATATGGACGGTCATTGCAATTGTTATGTGGTCTTTGGATGCAATGCACATATAGAACGACCGGTAACCTAAAGGCTATGAAGCTAAAGTGTGGCCATTTAAATAGGACACGGCAACCCGCAAAAAAAAAAAGATATAGGGACATGGCTTCCTTGAGGAACGACCGCAGCCTACAGTCTATGCAACTGACCGACATCATTCAGACCCAGAGGATAGCACATGGATATTTTAATGCATGAATATATTGAGGTTTTGTCTACAAAGTATTTCATACTGATTCTTAATTGTCAAAAGTATTAATAATCTGTAAATTAAGATATAACCCACAGCATGTAACTTAGCGTGATTACTTAGTACTTCTAGCTTAGTACGTATTAACAGTTCGTAAATTCTTAGGGAATCATGCAATGCCAGTAGCGATGCAGGCGGACGTCCGCGTGAGTCCAGTTAGCTTCTTTGAACCCGTCTGTTAGCGATGCATTGGCCCGGCTGGATTAGCGATGCAACTTAGCAATCCTGGCGGACACGGACCGTCCGCAATGCAGATATGTCCGTGAAATTTATGTACCTTAACCATTGGTTACACGAGAGAGAATCATTCAAAATACAGATCACAATTCACTATGAAACACGGCTCGGCCACATACGCACTGGAGGTGCAGACATACAGAGCAAACAAGCATGTACAACACACCTAGTACCCCTGACCAATACACCGATCTTGCATAGTGTATTTACGGTATAATAGAAAAGGACACAAGCTGATGAGCAAAATTGTTTATTTCTGCTAACGAATTGAGTAACCACTGTCATCTTTGCATATGCTACAAATGATACAAATATAAGCTACCAAATCCTCTGTTTGGATCCTTGCACCAACCACAACCAACAAAAATGAAAGTTGAGCAAAATTAATTGGCAAACACTACAAGCTCGAATATCAGGTTGAATCAGCTTAGTCGACAAGAAGTCAGCGTGGCCAATGTGGTTGGATGCACAGGGTTGAATTATGGTAGTCGATCAGTCAAAGGTTGAATTCAACGTGTCGATCTATTTTTGTTATTGTCATGGTTCATCACTATGAGTCATCCGTGCTCTCGCAAATTTCACACCTGAACTTGCAAAAATGATACCAAGCAGAGAAGAAAAGGTTGTCATTGCAGCATTGCCAGGATATAGAGTGACCAAGCCATCCGCCTCCCAAGCACCAAGGTCCCGAAATGTAGAACTAGGAGGGCATCAACGACTGTACTGTTTCATAATCATATAACTTGAATTCCGGATGTCTCCCTTTCCCACATTGGATACATGTTTGATTTTGCAGGCTCGTAAGATCTGACCCATCTTGTCAGTTCCAGTTCTACCAAAGGAAATAGATTGGATTTTTCCCTACTTTGCTACTTTGGCACGGTCGCATACGGATGATCATTGCTATTGTAATGTAGTCGTTGGACGCAATCCACATATAGAAAGACCAGCAACTTGAAGGCTGTGAAGCTCAACTGTGGCCATTTAAATAGGACACCGCTCGTTTAAATAGGACATAACTCTCCTTGTGGAACGACCGCAGCACAGAGTTTATGCAACTGAGCGACATCATTCAGATCCAGAGGATAGCACATGGATATTTTTAATGCATGAATATATTGATGTCAACTCGTTTGCCTACAATTCCTAATTGTTAGAATTATTGATAATCCGTAAAATTAACATATAACCCACAGCACGATAACTTAGTGTGATTACTTAGGAGGACGTTAGCTTATTATTAACAATTTCTAAAACCTTTAAGGAAATCCTGTAATACCAGTAGGTTATCGGGATTCATAGCGCGCTCTTTCCATGTTCTGTTTTTTTTCTTTCATAATTGTGGTTGTACTGAAATATCACATTACAGACCACTCAAAAAAAAATATCACATTACACACTGGAAATTTACTTCTAGACAACTAGTCGAGGACAGAAGAACCAGGCAAGTTGCACGGCTTGACAGATACACCAGGATGGATTTTAAACCATGATGGTGGTCCAGATAAGCTATCTAAGGCATGTTCAGCACAGAGGTGCCAGTAGCATTTCTGTTATTCCAACTATTGGTTACACGAGAGAATCATACAAAACACATACTTCCTCCTATCCGAAAAAAGCTTCGGACATGATACGTAGGACGTGTGCTGCCGAAGCTGTTATCTTCCGACCGTTTTTACGGACCGGAGGGAGTATCACAATTCACAATGAAACTGAGCTCAACCCAGATAGCGACCGCATATAATTTGTAGAAGGTACAAACATACACAGTAAACACGCACATCGCACACATCTGTGTACCCTTGACAAATACACCGATAGCATTTACAGTACAAATAAAAAAAAGAGCCAAGTTGATGAGCAAAAATGTTTATTCTCGCTAAAGAATTGTTATTCGCTGACGTATATATCACAATGGATATAAATTTGGAAGTACCAAACCCCCATTAGGATTCTTGCACCAACCACAACAAACAAAAGGAAAGGCCGGTCAAAATTAATTGGCAAAAATCGGCAGTAGATTATTGCTTTTACATTGACAAACACTACATGCTGGAACATCAGGTTGAATCAGCTCAGTCGACGAGAAGTTAGTGTGGACAATGCGATTGGATGCACAGGGTTGAACAGTTGATGGGGACCAGGCAAAGGATGCACAATCTTCGCAGGCATGCACCAGCACTAATGGATGAAGATTATATATGTTTATTCTCCTTGCAAACAGTAAAGCTGGCGGATGTTTCCAGAAGCTGGACACGAGATTTAACAAATAATTGTTATTCAAACGGATTATTTCAAGATCAAACGAAGCAATTTTTGCAGTGAAACACAGTAATGGTGGAAGCTGAATGCATAAGAACCAGGTAAAATTGTTGCTAAAAGTAATCATATACTCCCTCTGTTCCACAATATAAGACGTTTTAGCAAGCTAAAACAGCTAAGTTCATTCAGTTAAGTTCACCAATTCAGTTAAATAGCTTACTGAATAAGCTACTTCGGTAACAAATACAAGTTCACCAATTCTGGAGGTACTCAAATGAAAATCTGTCGGATAAAATGGCCCACCGAGTAGGAGTATTAAATATTTTAACGTACACTTCTCTTCAGGATAGATGATCAAAACAATCAAGCCTCGAACCATGGCAAGCATCAAGAAGAACAAACTGCACTATTCGCAGTGCTGCCCAAGTTTTCCAAATCCCGAACTTCACTAATCGTGAATCCTAACAAGGATCTAGTACCATTTTTTGTTTCCAGTTTATAGTAACAGCATCAGTTATTCTTTAGAGAGTGGTTAGAGTCGGTTGAATAGTAACAGAAGAACTACATGTCTACATCATGAAACGTTCCAAACACATTACTAAGAAACCAATAGCGGAACAATTTACCATATAGCCAGTCCTTGAATTGAGCATGAAGGGCACATGCCAATTAATTCTAAAACTGATAGGAGACACGTATAAAAGAAACCAAACATTCAAGCATTGATCTATCATCAGAGTATATCAATAGAGGAACAATTTACCATATAGCCAGTCCTTGAATTGAGCATGAAGGGCACATGCCAATTCCTTTTTCCGGTTATCATCAAGCTCTAGTTCCCGGATATTCTTTTGAATATCTTCCAGAGAAGCATTCTGGAGATGTATGACAAGGAAGCCAAATTTAATAAATATATAAGAAATCAGAATGTGTGAAATATATTCGTTCATGTTAATGTGTTATTACATAATGAGCAGTAGAGACTAACAAAAGAGAGAACTAATCACACTGCCCAACAAAATTGGACTCACTGAGTCCAAGCCAGCACCACATAACCCTACCAGAAAGTACACGTTCATTTCAAGTTTTCAACTCATTGTGCTATCTGAATCAGCATGAATTCCAATAAAATTGGTGGTTAAGAAAATACAAAAGTTTTGTAAACTTTACTAAATTATTATTACAATTTTAAGTTCATATAATAAGTCAACCCTTAATATTAATGTGCTGGCCACTTAACCCCATGATCTGCAAAATAGAGTTTTTAGCCCCTACAGCTCCAAAACCAGAGAAAATAATCCCTTAGGCTGGTTTGCCTCAATATAGCATTGAGTGGTGTAGGTGACATGAACTTTGCAAGCCTAGTCATCATACTAAATAGATATTTTCAATCAAAAGTTCAGTGTTCAATCCAAAACGATTATAGACTTCAGAGTTGTTTTCAGACTTTTCTAAGATTTAAGGGTACAATGATGGACTATAGCTTCTGGTCACTAGCTAGTGTCGCAAGTTGGAAAGAGTTGAGAGAATTGGAGCGATTGAGGGTGTGTTTGGTTCCCTAGCTTATCTTGCTTAGTCAAGGCAGATTAATCTAGCTCATCTGCGCATTGTCAACAGCGTGCTGCTTGGTTAGCACTAGATACAAGCACGATTGTTGGCACTAGCTGACCAGTGGCACCAAGTCAACAACGATGATGTGTCTGGCAGTTTCGGTTTTAGTGCCAGAACTGATCCACGTAATCAAACAGGGAATGTTTGCTTCAATTGTGGAGTTTCAAAGGCTAGAATACCTGGCTTTTAGTTCATGGGGCTAAGTGACCGAAGCACAAAAGTTCAGGGTAATCCAGACTAATTCCTACAATAGCTAGGGACCCTTCCTGCTCAGCACCACGTTTGCATTCTAAAAATACTGTTAAATATTATAAACAACATGTGCCTGCTTTAATTGAATCCCTCGGTTGTGTGCAAGTATGTCAAAGAAAACCATCCTAATTTGTAGCGAGTAAATATGCAAATAAATTTAAATTGCCTATATACCTTTTTCCTCTGCGATGTCCAATAAACTTCAGGTAATGTAAATGGATTGTATTTGGTCAGGCCTTCTGCCTCAAACCAACTAGGAATCTGCAGAAGGATATTAGCCAGAAGTCAAATAATTATACAGAGAAGTAATACACGAGAGTAAGATGACAGCATGCTGAATTTTAACATCACTGCGGCATAACCAATAAAAACTATATTTGGCTGGTCAGAAACCATGTAAAGATTAACACTGTGAATATTTGGCTGAACTTTAACATCACTGCAGCACAACCAATAAAAACTATATTTGGCTGGTCAGAAACCATGTAAAAGATTAACACTGTAAAACTCCAATAACATATCAAGTTTTAGCATTAGGTTCTTCAAGGTTGCCAAGTAGTTACAACTGAGAAGTATGGCAAAAATGACTTCTAAGTTACTACTACCACTGCCATGGAAACGGTGACTGCTAGAAAAATAACTAATAAGGTTAGATCACATTGTTTGACATGCACCAATAGATTAAGAACTGAGATCTGGTCGGTAAAAGATCCAAAAGATTTCCATTCAATACATGAGTTTATTTTTCCTTGTGATGCAATTATCTAGGAAAATAACATACAGTTTCCATACCAAGAAGTTTGTGAATAGATCAGGATCTAGACAAGTGGCAGACTCAGCTTGGACATCAGAAACCCCTGCGGGATGAGATAATGAATCATGTGGATCAACAACTCCCAGAACAAAAGATTGGTCCCACTTGTTGATGTTAGGGTCCACACCAACTTGTGCCAAATGCTCCCCCAGTTGTGGATAATAAGTATTAAATGGAGCAACCTGTTAACAGGAAGTAAAGAAAACTGAAGTTGCTGTACTGTACAGCAAATTTAGGTCAAATAAAATTGTATATAAATACCGTGCTTTTTAAGCAGGGGAACTGTGTACGTCAATTGAATCAAATTCAACAGATCAGATAATACAGTTCCATTATCAATTTTGCTGGTACAATATAGGATGATATATGCTACAGTTTTTTACATTTGATAAAATGCTTCAAAGGATGCCTCTTTGATTCACAGGATTCTAATGCAAAGGAACTGAAAAGGTATCATACTGTGCCTCATATATATCTAAATGCTTCCTAATTGCCTTCCAACTGTACATACAGTTTTTGTCATTTATAACAACAGAATGTGGATATAAGGTAGTGTACACTTCATCAGATGAGAAAATTATCAGATTAACATATACTCACTTGTAGTTTATGGTTGTCCCCCACGATAAGTGGTTGGTGATTTACTCCCAAGTAGAAGATACATTCGCGACAATTGGCAATACAAATTCTTTTAGAAGCCGCAATTATTTGCACACGTTCACAATGCTCAACTTTTACCACCTGAAAGCATGAAACCATATTAGGTTTGGAACTAGGCAAATAAATGATGCTTATTGCTATAGCGTAATAAAGAACTAAGTTATACTGAAAATTTATGCATTGGGATCATAAAAGCACTAATCTTAGGAATAACATTGTGTTGCCTGATGTGTTCAAACAGAAGTATGGGTAGCAAAATTGCATTTGCATACATACCTTACCAATAGCACCAAGAACAACAGTTGTATCAGAACATCCATACACGGTAGCATATTTAAGAGGGGCTAGAATATAGATAACAGAATCATGGCAGTTCAAAACCTACAAAAAAAAATGTTAGCGTTATTAAAGGAAGGCTTGTAAAACTCAGCTTCAGAATTCTGACTACTTAAACAGACACTCTCTGTTACTTGAAACTGCAACAGAGATGTGAATCGCAGAGAAATCATCTTTAGTTCCCCTTGATACTAATTGTCCAATACGAGTAAAAAAAATATACGCATACCTTTATTGAGTGCCCTTTAATATCAGATCCTTGTTTGACAACAGATGTTTTGGAGATAGCCTCCACAAAAGATGTATTTCGGTAGTAACCAGGATTGTTTTGCACCGAAGCACCAGTTGCTGAGCTGCTCTGAATTCTTGTATTTGTGCCAGCATCAGCCATTGTCACATCAGGATCAGATACACTCGGTTGGCTGTTTTCCTTAGTTGTGGATTTGTCTGCAGTATATTCCAAGGAAGAAGCTATATTCTGCAGAATCCAATCATGAACCTGAGTAGCCGGAACTGGAGCAGCAGGCATGTCTGGATCAGAATTCGCAAAAAATGGAGCTGCTTGGCTTAAAGGAGTCCCTTCAGAGAACTGCAATAAAAATCCAAGGTGCTCAAAAGTCTCCATTGTCAGTACCTGCATATAGTGCAACACAAATGGCAGTTAGTGTCTACTACTCTATTCTATGGAGTTCTCAGAGTAAGAGTATCATACAGCAATTGGTCATAGTCCTAGGTAACAGTAATGTGAATAATTTTGTTCTGCAATAGTACACAACCATGGATGATTACACAAGTATCATGTATTCAAAATCATGCCATGTGTCTACTACAAACACTTGCAGAAACTATTATCGCCGGGAAACCAAGAATTATGTATTCAAAATCATGCCATGTGTCTACTACAAACACTGTTATGATCTGAAGTTACACCTTTGACTTTACATAATGATTTCAAGCAGGGGACAGAGTGCATTAATGTTACTGACAGCGAACAAAAGTGAACGACTATGTCACATAAAATACTAAAATTCCTTGAAGGAAAAATATTGATGGATTAATTGACACTAACCATAGATTCATCACCCTCTCCATCAACAGAATCTGCCAAAAGAGTTAAAACGTTGGCCATATGCTTTTGTAAGTAAGATAACTGATGAGCTTCTTCATCTGCTTGCGAAGGCATAAACCGACGGCTATTACTGCGTACAAGCTGCAAGATGAGATAACAATAAGTATCTGCTTGACAAGTAACAAAAGTAGAAATTATGGGTCTCTGTCTAGGCAGAAAAAATGCAGGTTGCGATTTGCATGTAATGGCAACAGAAGAAAAAATAGAATCGTAGCAGAGTAGTAATCATAGAAAAGGAGCACAGTAGCACAAGCCCATGCTTGCATATCTCACTGTCATTAAAAAAGTGCATTTAAATTCTGAACTGAACAAATAACTAGATAAATGGAGTGTAGGATAAGATGATGCATGTAAAAATCATTTCGAATCCCTAGTGAGCTCTGAAGCACTAATACGGCAAACTCAGCCATGTCGCCGTGCAGGACGCGGGGATACGAGGATACGCATGGATTCATGTATCCACGAGTATTCCCTCTTTTTCGAGTTAAAATTAATGTGATACGGTTGGGATACTTGGAGGATACGGCTAGGACACATGATGCACTTCCCCTGCACTAAAGGTCATGTAAGGCCCAGTTCCAAGAAACCTAGAGTAGAGTTGCCTCTAGCAGCCACCCTCCAGGCTCGCCCAGTCGCCCAACACCCTGCACCTGGAGAAAAGGTGAGGACAGCCACGACCGCGCAGCCACCCGGATCATCTTGTTCGTCAGCGGAAACCGTATCCTCTATGCTCGGTGGCCGGTGCCATCCCCATCTTCCTCGGTGTAGTGCCAGCAAGGTTTCTTCCTCTGAGTGGCCTGAGGTCCTGTTCCTGGAGAAGAGGGCCAGGACCCTGACACTGCTGGGATCTCACATCCTCATCTCAATTGCTGGTGTTGCTACTCAATGAGTTCTGTTGTTGCTGCCGTTGCTGGCTTTTCTCTTTGCTGCATCGATGCCAATTTTCATTGCTGCCGTTGCTGCCTAGGTACAAATGGCATCTAAGGCACTGACATGTGATGTATTATCTGCTGGTTAGGGAGGCAACATACGGGGTACTACTTAGATGTCACATCTTAAAAACATCTTTTCGTCTTCATCGCATGCTGCATTTTATAATTATTTACATGTACTCGCATTATCCCTATATAGCTGTTTCTGAAAAATGTCATCCATTGTCTGTACCCGATATTGGTGCTTCCTAGCTCCCGATAAAAACAGTATTTGTGCGGCAAATATCAACAATAGATGAGCGGGCCTTCTATATAGAGAGAATAATAGTGGAATAAAAAAGGGGTGGTAGTGTAAAGTTGTAGTTGGGAAAGGCGCATTTGTACAGCAGGTCAAACACTGCAACACTGTGAATCAACGACAGAAAATCTCATACTGTAAAAAGAATATCACAGCTCCAATGTAACTGACAATCAACTTGATCGTGGACTGAATCATCAAACACCCCATTGGCCACTAACTCCAATGAGCTACAAACTGTGGTCGCTAGAAGTATGAGTACATTACCATTCACCAACACCATACAGTGCACAAAAATGGAACTACCCATGCTCTTCCTTATTTATGACAGGGAAGTGAAATATCATAAGGCGGTTCACACATTTATTGGTGCTTCGAATGCATGTCGTGTGAAATCAAATTTACAAGAGATTAGCAAGCATCGCTTTAGACAAAGGCCTTCGGCACAGCATCATCATTTGAGCAATGGATATATATCGTCACGCTGTCATTTCCCGACGAAATCGGAAACAAATCCACGTCCCGGACAGGAATTAGCCAGGGGCTCCTCAATCGAGCACGCACTCATCACAACGAGAGAGATGCCACGCCAGAGAGTAGCGCCAGGCGGGGATCGATCGAATTCGGAAACTGACCTGGATCGGGGAGAGCGCGGAGAGGTATCCGTCGAAGGCGGAGGTGGAGGGCCAGACGTCGGCGACGGAGGGCGAGTCCTTGTGCGCGCGCGGGACGAGGCGCTTGTAGGACTGGATGTAGAGGAAGAGGAGCACGTCGCGGAGGTCGGCCTCGTCGTCGTCCGCGAGCGCGGCGTCGGCGGGGAGCACCGCGGCGAGCGTCCCGAGCGCCAGCGCGGCCTGGTCCGCGGGGATCTGCAGCGCCTCCGCGAGCGCCGCGGCGCCCACGCGCGCCGCGGGCGCGAGCTTCGCCTTGAGCTGCGCTAGGGTCTGCGTGATCGTGCCCTCCGGGAAGACCAGCTTGGGGATCGGCAGGAGCCCGTGCTCGAACGACTCACGCCGGGCCGGAGGACCGGGGATGCGGCCACCGCGGGGGCGGGTGCGGGTGCGGGCGCGGGGGCGCTGGACTCAGGCGCGGCGGGGGTCGAGGGCGCCGGCGACATGTCCAGGGGCTCGTCGGCCATTGTTGAAGCGCAAGGTGGGGGAGGGAGAAGCGGGTGGAGAGATCTGAGAGAGAAAGGTGGAAGGAAATGATGGGCTCGCCGTGAGCATAAAATTTTCCGAGCTTTTTTTTCCTGTCCAATTCTGGGATAGGCGTGGATGACAGTGTCTCTGGCCGGTGGGGTCGGTAGTTCGGGCCCACATGTCATCGTCAGCATGGCGAGATCCAGGGCAGCGACGATATATCCCGTGTATTTAAAATTATCAATTATAAATGTTTCAAAAACATTATAAAGAGTATGAATGTTCATAAGAAATGTGTATATAACCTCCAAAAATTTCAGATCGAAAATCGAAAGACAAATTGAGAAAAAGAAAAACAAATCCATATATAAATGGTGCCAATTTTGCTTTTATCTTGTTGTGACACCATTTAGATTTGTCATTTTTATTTTTAAATGTGTATTTCAAATTTGGATCTGATTCTAGGAGTTGTAAACACGTGCCTAATTCAAATTTGTTTTTTTTAAGTTAGTACCATGGTACCACACGAAGTGCAGCATGCTTGGTGACGTCACGAATGGGAGTGCAAAATGCGCTCGAGCTTGGTCGGTGTCTATTATTCAACGGACTGGATTAATGTAGGTGACGAAAGTGAACTTATTTTTCTCGAGGAGGACGCATAAATGCATTCTTTCATCCTAAGAAAGTAGTACGACTTTACGAGGTTTGCACGGATCAAGAGAGTACCATATTCCCATGTTCCCTACGAGTGGCTCGCAACATGTATTGGGTTGCCGATATAGATCAGTAGGAAGAAGGCACGTTCTCCATAAAAAAATCAGTAGGAAGATATCTCCATCTTCCTCCGGAAGCGGTTGAATTGAATTAACTCGAGAGAGAGGAGGAAAGGAGTAGATCTTCATAGTTGTAGCACAACAAATACCAACCTATGCCATGTCGGTGTTTAAACTTTTTTTTAGGAAAAGTCCATCACGCCTAGCTTTATTAAAATTAAACAATCGTTACATCATCCACATTTAAGAGTAAAAGAAAATATTGTGGTATATCCAGCCCCACCGTCGACGGATTATCCCTCTCTAAGCTAACAAGTTCATGTGCAACCTTATTTGATTCTACGTTCCTTTTCTTTTTGGAGACCAAAAGGCTCCTGGATGTGTACGAGCCCAAGCCCAGCAAGAACAACACAGCCCATTGCCATCGCTTTTTATGCCTGACAACAAGTACAGCTTGATTCAATGGTGTCCCCTTGGAGGAGTTTCGACCATCCAGGGGTCTTCGTCAAGGCGATCCCATATCCCCTTACTTATTCTTACTTGCAGCAGAGGACCTCTCAGGCCTCCTAAAAAAGAGTCGTCAGTCATCGCATTTACAGGGTCTCCAAGTGGCCCCACAGCCCCGGCAGTGAACCACCTCCAGTTTGCGGATGATAGCCTGCTGTTTGTGAAAGCAAGTGAAGAGGGAGCAGTTGCAGTTAATGAATTACTGGAAAAATACTGCAATGCATCAGGTCAACGAATAAACCTTGATAAATCCTCGGTCTTTTTTAGCAAGGGTTGTCCAGGAAATATACGTCAACAAGTGAAGGACATCTTGCATGTCCCAAACGAGACATTGAATGAGAAGTATCTAGGCATGCCTTCAGACATTGGCAGGTCGAAGAGTGGTGCGTTTAAGTATCTTAAAGAGAGGATTTGGAAAAGGATCCAGGGATGGTTGGAACAAACTCTTGCATCAGGTGGTAAGGAGGTTTTAATCAAATCTGTGGCCCAAGCAATTCCTACGTTTTCTATGTCATGCTTCAAGTTGCCCATTGGCTTATGTCACTCCATAAACTCTTCGCTTCGAGGATTTTGGTGGGGGGGCTAAAATGGCAAGAGAAAGACGGCATGGGTGTCATGGGAAGTTATGTGCTCGCCAAAGTATGATGGTGGCATGGGATTCCGAGACATTGAACTGTTTAACCTGGCAATGCTGGCCCGACAGGCATGGCGTATCCTGAAAAATCCGGAGGCGCTAAGTGCAAGAATACTTAAGGTGGTTTATTACCCAAACACAGAGTTTCTTGATGCTACACTTGGGTCCTCTCCTTCTCAGGTTTGGAGAGCCCTTGTGGAAGGACGTGACGTGATGAAGCAAGGTTTGATCCGACGTATTGGTACCGGAGAAGAAACACACGCATGGAATCAAAATTGGCTCCCACGAGATTTCATGTTGAGACCACTGGCATGCCTCCATGCAGGTCTCAGCGTACATTGACAGTACCTCATGTACTTGGAGAGAAGATCGACTCCAGCGGCATTTCTTGCCCATGGACGCTGAGGTAATCCGGGCCATCCCGCTTAGTACGAGGAGGATGGATGACATGTGGGTGTGGCATTACGAAAAAAGCGGGATCTTATCAGTTAAGTCAGTCTACCGCCTCTTGGTCCAAACAAAGAAGAGGAGGGAGGATTGGATGTATGGCCGGTCTGCGGGTTCTAACGCAGCGAGAGATGGCAAGCTATGGCAGAATATGTGGCAGGTGCATGTCCCCTCAAAACTCCGGGTGTTTCTCTGGCGCCTTGCCCATCAATCACTACCTACGGGTGACGTACGCCACCATCGTCAGATGGCAGAAACGAATGCATGTTCTATCTGCGGGGAGGCTGACAACTGGCGACATCCCTTGATCAGTTGCACAGTGGCGCGGTGCATTTGGGCTCTGTCAGATGAAGCAGTTTTGGAACATATGTGCAGGACGGAAGAACCATCGGCTAAGAACTGGCTGTTTTCCATGATGGAGACCATATCTACCGACGAGTTTGCAAAAATGGCAGTGACGCTTTGGGCCATTTGGTTTGCTCGCCGGAAAATTATTCATGAGGATGAATTTCAGAGTCCGTTATCGACACACCTGTTCATCGAGAATTACCTGCGGGATCTCTCGATATCCAGCTCTAGGAGTGTGCAAGAGAGACATGGCACAACGCGGTCCCACCCGCGATGGATCGCACCAACGGCGGGGAGTGTAAAGATTAATGTCGATGCAGCTGTCTCTCGGTCCGGTAATGGCGGAGCTCTAGCGGCAATCTGCCGATCGGAAGATGGAGTTTTCTTGGGAGCGTCTTCACTGCGTGTGGAAGGCGTCTCCGACCCGGCTATTCTGGAGGCTATGGCGTGCAGGGAGGCGCTGGCCTTGGCGGAGGACCTGCAGCTACAACGGCTCATCGTGGCGACTCAGGTTTCAAGCGGCGCAACGCAACGGCCCGCATAAGCAGCGATTAGTTCAAAAAAGAAAAACTCTGGCCACGTTCGTAACAACTAGCATAGGCTATTTTTAGTAGGATGCGGGCCGGGTTCGGGCGCCGCTTGACACGCTTAGTGGCGACATACTGCCTCTCTGTTATCAACAACATGAGGCAGCCCTATGCGGGAAGCTACAACATGGTCATCCAGGAGATCCAAGCAAGGACGGGTCGGTTTCTAGAGGCTACGTTTACACACGAGAACAGGCTATCGAACTCTGAAGCTCACCTGTTAGCTCGCACAGCAGTTTCGTGTGGCGTTGGACGTCAGGTTTGGCTTTTGCAGCCCCCTTATGGTCTCTGTATTCCTCATAACATTGTAGAACAGTAGAGGCTCCTGTACCCCTCAAAAAAAAGTACAGCTTGATTCAGCTTGAACCCCGCCGCCCTAGTGGCCGTCGTACTCCAAAGTCCAAAGCCTCCAATGTTTTGCCCGTCGATCTCCACTTCACTATGGTTGCCGTTTGCTCGCGAGAGTATTGTACCGTGTACCGGTATACACTCGTCCGGTCACATCTAAGGGCCACTTCATTAGATCGTCTGAGACGGCTCCTAGGTTCCAGACCGCTGAAATCACCAAAAGAAGGGAAAATTTCTCGCCGGCTTCTATCTACCGCTGGGTTTTACGTAGTACAAATTGAGTAGCCGGGAGAAGCGATAATGGACCAGCTTCCCAAGCTTCTCCACCAAAAATCGAAGAGGTATATCCCAATACCAATGTTGTTCGCATTTATTGCTTGAAAACTGCCACCGCGTGGACCACACTAGTATCTCGCACAAGACGACCCGACACGAGCAAATCGTCTTCTCTCACGCGTATAGACGGAGTGTCGCCACCACTACAGTTTAGCCCACATCGTCGCATCGTTCCCCGATGGTTGTTCGACGCATCCATCCAGCTTTCTGGTCACCTAACCACCGCCCCGGTTGCCTCTCCGCCACCATCCAAACAATCTTGCCTCCAGCTTGAACCCGGCCGACCAACAACCTAGAGCGCCACGACCAGCACCTCGACCCGTCGACTAGGATGAGTCAAAAGTGCTTCACCACGTGCAGCTTGGTGCGGATGAGCCGATGCCTATTTTCCAGCTTGCTGTCATGAAGTCGTAGGTCACCCAGGACTGGTCCAAAAGAAATTTGGGCACGGGTGATGGCCCTTCACGTAGTTACCTGCGTGAAAAGTAAATGGGTTAGGTTGAGACTCCAAGTGCAGAGTGTGTAGTAAGTGGAAGACGTGTTTTCCCCACGAGGGGTGACTCGAGGGTTTAATATCGAACTCTCGGGGAATCAGTAGTGAAGATTTATCTTTCCTATCCTTCTTTTGGTTACCTACAAAACAAAGTAAATGTTTTGGTCCTCAACCTCACCTAGTGGTTGTCAAGCACAAGGTGTGAGAATGATATCAAGATAATATGCAATGCAAACAAGAAATAAATATGCAATGGTGGTAAATAAATATGCAAGGATGGTGGTAGCAATGATAAATGATATTTTTGGGTTTTATATGATGAATGCAAGATGTAAAAGTGTTTTTGTATTTTCGGATTTTTAAATGGCAGAAAATGGAAAAGTGGTAAAAGTGGTTGGAAAGGTGTTTCTTATGATTAAAAATGGACCGGGGTTCATGGTTTCACAAATGCACTCTCTCTTTAATAAAGTGGTAGACAATGGAACACTAGAGTTGACATATGAGATTGCAACACAACAGTTTAATGACAAGTTATAATTATATGGGCATCACGTCCTAACATAGAGACCTTTTGGTTATTAGTCTCTCTTATACTCCACCAAGATGCGAACTAAATCATAACACCTCAGTAATTAAGATAACTCAGAGTATAGCAATAAGTATCATGACATGAAGTTAAAATAAGAACATGCTAGATCTAGTCATGGAGTAGTGGCAATGGTCACACCCACATCTCCGGTAGCATGGTATTTCTTTTTATCCCTAGTGAGGCAACAAAGTAAGGTAAATACCCAAGTGGATCGCAGAACTTTCTCTCACGTTCACTGCACTAGCCACCCCCCGTTACTCCAACTAATGCACACGTTCCCCCTCACACGCTCTCATAAACATGCTTGATCATGACAAGTAAATAAGAACGGGGTACATAATATGCATCTACTTTCATAACTGAAACAAAACCATTGCAATCTCAAACATATATTAACTCATAAAAAGATCCACCACAAAGGTATTACATAGATGACCGTAATCATGTTCAGCAGCTCATACGGTACTAATTAGTGAAGCTCAAGAGAGAGAGATACATAAGTTACTTCCACAAACCCATAGTCCAGAGGTGGACTACTCCCTCTTCATCATGGAGACGGTGGAGAAGTCGTTGGAGAAGATGGAGACCACGCCGGCAGCGCCCCGCCGGAGTTTTCCCCCTCCAATCTGCAACTCCAGGTCTCTGTTTCGGTGTTTCTGTGTTTCTGCGGCGCTCCTTCCAGAGAACGTCGGGGGACTATTTTTATAGCGGTTTTAGGTCAAACGGAGTCGGTGGAGGAAAGATCGACGGCAACGGAGCTCGAGGCCCAAGAGGGGGTCCCACGCGGCCAGGTACTGGCCGCGTGGGCCCCCTCTTTTGGCCCTCGGGCCTCCGCTTGTTGCTTCCTTCGCTCCCAGTCTTCTTCCTTCCAAAAACTGATGCTCGTAAATTTCCAGGTCATTTGGACGTCGTTTGGGTCCCTGAAACATTAAAATATAGAAATAGGGTTTTCTGCCTGCGCAGGGTTAATTCCATAAAAATAGGAAACATATCAAATATTCCCAAAATCATTATAAAACAGTGATATAACCCTTATATGATGCAAATATGACTGGAATATAAGTAAAATAATGCAAAGTTCATGTATGCATTTTACATGCATCAACATCCCCAAGCTTAACCTATACTCGTCCTCGAGTATGAAGGTGATAAAACTAACATGGACTTTGCAATTTAATACTAACAATGGATATCAAAGATGATTACTATTGCTACATAGAGTCAAATGATTCATTCTTAAAAGGAGTAGCAATATGCAAGATAGTTTATGAAGTGATATCAAGTATTCAATGCAAGGATGTTCAATGATAATTCACAAAGTGTAACATAAAGAAAGTACTATGGACCACATGTATGCATAATGATAAGTAAGAACATCCTATAATGGTCATAGAGTATTGATGAAAATCTGAATATAAAAGGTGGACACTTTGGAAAGATATATATGAGTAGAGGTAAAGCATGAATAAGTTTCATCTAACTTCTGAACTTCTCTACTTAAGTTAATGATTGTAATGTGGTAATCCTTGGTGTCAAGCTCTCATTCCCCTATCATAGCATCTTGAATGATTAAGTTTAAAGTGAAAGCAAATATGAGTAGTGTGCTTGACAAAGTACAGGTTGAAAGTCTCATGCCCCTTGAATACAAGTACCTACTCCATGTGTTACTCAACTTGGGAAACAAAGCAAGTTCAAGTTAAATATCATTGTAAGTAATAATAGTATCATTAAGAGCGTCAACTGGGGTACCTCTTGTCCCAGGATATGGAACAAGCCCATATCAAAATGACAAGACAAACAAACACAATGAACAATCTCAACACCCTTTTTATTTACCATTAGATAGCTTTTTATTGTAAGGTGTATCACAGAAGGTTCACCATAGCATGTAAGTAAATTTCCACCATGAATGATGCATGGCTTAGATTAGCGGCCCAGGCGTCTCTCTAACCATTTATACAAACTCATTTAAACTCACTTCATTTCCACATTTATTTCACCCATGGTAAGCATCCATAAACAAAAGTACATGATATCAACTAAATGAATGAAGTGCATGTTGAAAGCTTGCCATGTGACAGCACATATGAGCTAACTCTCAACCAAAGACATTTGTCAAGCCACAACATCATAATTTTAATCACAATGGGTCATATTTTATTTATGCAATGAAAGTAAAGTGTGCATCAAGTTCGAGAGAGCTCTATAACCAACTTTTCCCATAACAATCAACAACATAAGCATTTTCATTCAGAGGTATAGATAACACAAATATCATGATAAACATACTCGGAATAGCATAAAGCTAATAGGTAGATATGGTGGACTCACTGGAAAAACTTTGGTTGAAGGTGTTGGAAACAAGTTTTTGCTTGTTGGAATTTTTGGGCTAGCAAGAGGGAGAAAGTTGACCATCTAAATGCATGCATGAGTGTCCATAGAACTAACTAATCCATGTTAAACAAGTAAATAACATTCAGCATCAAAACATGAATAAAAGATAGCTCTTGATAAAATACTTGCAAATTACTCATTAACAAGCTCATGAATCATGCAACTATATGTATCTTTTAAAATCAACTCAACATCCCTTTTCCCAATCTTATAATAGCATCCAACATAATTCAACCCAAATTTCCAGTAGCTCTCTCATATATAAATGATAGTGTGGTGGTCTCACAAAATAAAAATCAAACCAAAACAAACAAAAAGACGCTCCAAGTTTATGCGATAAAGTGTTTCGATCGAAAAACAGAAGTTAGACGTGTGCAAACCGAGAGTGTGTAGGTCCAGTGGGGTTGTCTTCACATCCCCAAGCTTATGGTCTTCACCATCCTTGGATAGCTCTTGGTGCATCTCCTCTAATCCCTGTGAAAAAACTTCAAAACACCGTTTCTCCCATTTCTTTTCTGTGGGGTGCATTAGTAGTGATAAACAAATAGATTTCTTGCTGCATATAATCCTTGAACAAAAATTCATATGAATGTCCAGAAAGTGTATAATGTTGTATGCCTACTCATAAACTCAATTGGATCAAAAAGATTCAAGTTAAAAGTTCAAAGCATGCATCAAACAAAATGGGACAGAATCTGTCCAGAAAAACAGCAGCAGCAAACGTATTTTTCTACCCTACTTAACTTTGTCGAAAAATTCCGAAAAATTCATGCATACAGAGGATGAAAAGTTGCAACTACAGTTCAAATATGAGCTCATTCGGAGTTACAGAATAAGAATTAAAAATCATACCGTGCACAGATTCGTGCAGGAATAAAATCTCCGAACGCTATAAGCAACTTTTCAAACCAAAATGAGTAAAACTTGGCACTTTATTAAAAATTCCAGAAACTAAACTAAACACAAAGTCTCTTGTTACAGCAAGAGGACACAAAGAAAATCACAAATAAAAACAACCGGGTTGCCTCCCGTAAAGCGCTTTCTTTATAGCCATATAGCTAGGCTTCTTACTTGATGTTTATTGTGGACGAAGCTCATGAGGGAGCTTGAATGATGTGCCCTCTTCCTTGGGAAGTGTTCCATGCACTTCTTGTGTGGAAACTGAAACTTCACATTCCCTTCTTTTGAATCAATGATAGCACCTGTAGTACGAAGAAAAGGTCTTCCAAGAATAATTGGACTAGAGGTTTTATTCCCCATATCCATGATTAGAAAATCAACAGGCACAAATGTCATATGTAACTCTACCATAACATCACTTACTTTTCCTAAAGCATGTTTAATGGAATCATCAGCAAGTGCAAGTTCAATAGAGCATTTTTCAAGATTTTTCAATTCAAGTATTCATATAGTTCTTTAGATAAAACAGAGACACTAGATCCTAGATCAAGTATAGCATGGTGTGTCTCTTTTCCAATGGTTACTAGGACTTTGGGAATCCATATATCCCCAAGCTTAGGTGGTATCATAGCCTCTTGGTTGTACCTAGCAATCTTTTCTTTCAAGACATGATTAGCAATATAAGAACCAAAACCAGCTTGGTTAGAGTTGATGGAAGGATCACTTGCAAATTTTTGTAAGATAGATATTAATTCATGCAAGCTACAATTCTCTAAGTCAAGCAATGGTTCCTTACTTCACTAAGCATTTTAACTTCCTCAATCCAAACAAAATTCTCATTTCTTTTCTTTAAAGCAGCATTCAAGGCTATTTGGAGATCATCCTCTTTTTCAACATAATTCTTAATATCCTTGTCTAAAGGTCCCAACATAGAAGATATTCTTTCATTTAATTCCCTAGTCAACTTCTTTTTAGACTTGGCATAATTCAATATAGTTTCCATTTTCAAAGAAATTCCCGAAATAGTGTTGTTTGTCTTCTTCATACTAGATTTTGTATGAAGGATAAATGAATGCATCTCATTTTTAGTAGGATAATCTTCCATATAAGTTTGTAGACATAATATTGACCTATCCATAGAAACTTTTAGTTGTTTGATCATAATTTCATCTTTTGATTCTATAGAATTCCCAAATAGATTTTCCATTAGATTATTAGCATGTGAGGGATTTCCAGAGGCAAATCTTCCACTAGTCAATGAGTCTAGAAAACATTTTGACCACCCATCTAGACCATTATAAAAGTTTCTTATCAAAGTAGCAGGGGTATATTTGTTGACACCATTTTTACTAATGCCCTTAATTCTATACCAAGCATCCATTAACGACTCTCCATAGTATTGACCAAAATTGTTCATTTCAACACTAGAAGCCATTTTAATAAAGTTTTTATGTGTTTTTAATTTTTTATGCAAAACTGAAAATAAAATGACACTAAATGATGCAAACCGAAATAACAAATGCAACACAAAATGCAAAACTGAAAATAAATATGCAAACCAAACTTAAAAATGCAAGACAATGACAAAACAAGATAAATTGCTTTGAAGGTAAAGATGGATAAGATGATGCTCACGTAGGTGCAACCTCCCCAAGCTTAGGTGTTAGCACAAGTTGGTGATGAAGTTGACTTGGTGAGATATCCTTGGATAAACCCGGCACCAGAAAACAGAGCTAGTGCAGGGGACCCTTGGATAAACCTTTCAGCAATGATTCCCCAGCAACGGCGCCAGAAAACAGTCTTGATGGCCCTTCACGTAGTTACCTGCGTGAAAAGTAAATGGGTTAGGTTGAGACTCCAAGTGCAGAGTGTGTAGTAAGTGGAAGACGTGTTTTCCCCACGAGGGGTGACTCGAGGGTTTAATATCGAACTCTCGGGGAATCAGTAGTGAAGATTTATCTTTCCTATCCTTCTTTTGGTTACCTACAAAACAAAGTAAATGTTTTGGTCCTCAACCTCACCTAGTGGTTGTCAAGCACAAGGTGTGAGAATGATATCAAGATAATATGCAATGCAAACAAGAAATAAATATGCAATGGTGGTAAATAAATATGCAAGGATGGTGGTAGCAATGATAAATGATATTTTTGGGTTTTATATGATGAATGCAAGATGTAAAAGTGTTTTTGTATTTTCGGATTTTTAAATGGCAGAAAATGTAAAAGTGGTTGGAAAGGTGTTTCTTATGATTAAAAATGGACCGGGGTTCATGGTTTCACAAATGCACTCTCTCTTTAATAAAGTGGTAGACAATGGAACACTAGAGTTGACATATGAGATTGCAACACAACAGTTTAATGACAAGTTATAATTATATGGGCATCATCCTAACATAGAGACCTTTTGGTTATTAGTCTCTCTTATACTCCACCAAGATGCGAACTAAATCATAACACCTCAGTAATTAAGATAACTCAGAGTATAGCAATAAGTATCATGACATGAAGTTAAAATAAGAACATGCTAGATCTAGTCATGGAGTAGTGGCAATGGTCACACCCACATCTCCGGTAGCATGGTATTTCTTTTTATCCCTAGTGAGGCAACAAAGTAAGGTAGAGATACCCAAGTGGATCGCAGAACTTTCTCTCACGTTCACTGCACTAGCCACCCCCCGTTACTCCAACTAATGCACACGTTCCCCCTCACACGCTCTCATAAACATGCTTGATCATGTCAAGTAAATAAGAACGGGGTACATAATATGCATCTACTTTCATAACTGAAACAAAACCATTGCAATCTCAAACATATATTAACTCATAAAAAGATCCACCACAAAGGTATTACATAGATGACCGTAATCATGTTCAGCAGCTCATACGGTACTAATTAGTGAAGCTCAAGAGAGAGAGATACATAAGTTACTTCCACAAACCCATAGTCCAGAGGTGGACTACTCCCTCTTCATCATGGAGATGGTGGAGAAGTCGTTGGAGAAGATGGAGACCACGCCGGCAGCGCCCCGCCGGAGTTTTCCCCCTCCAATCTGCAACTCCAGGTCTCTGTTTCGGTGTTTCTGTGTTTCTGCGGAGCTCCTTCCAGAGAACGTCGGGGGGCTATTTTTATAGTCGGTTTTAGGTCAAGACGGAGTCGTGGGCGAAAAGATCGACGGCAACGGAGCCTCGAGGCTCGAGATGGTGGGTCCCACGTGGCCCAGGTACCTGGCCGCGTGGGCCACCCTCTTTTGGGCCTCGGGCCTCCGCTTGTTCGCTTCCTTCGCTCCCAAGTCTTCTTCCTTCCAAAAACTGATGCTCGTAAATTTCAGGTCATTTGGACGTCGTTTGGGTCCCTGAAACATTAAAATATAGAAATAGGGTTTTCTGCCTGTGCAGGGTTAATTCCATAAAAATAGGAAACATATCAAATATTCCAAAAATCATTATAAAACAGTGATATAACCCTTATATGATGCAAATATGACTGGAATATAAGTAAAATAATGCAAAGTTCATGTATGCATTTTACATGCATCAACGGGGCAAATACAATTTATACTAAACTTTTATACTTTTCTGCCTCTTAGCTTTAGCATGTTATAATATTTCAAGTATAATTTGCGTTTATTCGCATAGTTTAACCATATAACTAGCAATAATACTAAATATTAGTTTGTGTCTTTTTTGTTTGTAGTTAATTCATCGAAAGATATTAAACTATATTTTGTGACAAAGTTTGTTCAAGAATTATGTTTCTACAATGCATGATCTATAAAATTTATAAATATTTATGGTAAATATCTAGAAATGTAAAGAGTACAATCTAATAACAAATGTCTCAATAGTAGTATGTAGTTTATGATTAAGTAAACATGTATAGAAACTTCGTTTTGCAAATATCTTTATAGAGTATGAGGTGAACCAATTACACTACTTTTTCATGGTCAAAATTGTCTAGCAAGTCAAATATTAACAAATTGTGCATGCTCTATACTTGGTATTGAAACGACATTGTTTAGAACAATCGCCCAACAAATTAGTGTGGATTATAGTATGTTTGTGTATGTAAATTTTCTTATTTGATATGCTCTTATGCAATGCGCTTGTTATCATCTTGTGTACATAGGTCACTCATAAGTTTATGGAAAGTAAATTGTTGCATGAAATTAAACATTGGTTTGTTCTTACATCTCAAGAGTCCAGTGGTGTGTACTTGACTCGACAAATTAACAATTTTATTATGTTAATATACTCTCTCTATCTCAAAATGTAAGATGCGCATGATTTCTCACCATCTTTAATTTACATCTTTGACCACTAATAATACCAAAGTGTATGGATTGAGTTTGTATAAGTGACATAATTGCATTTATAAGTTAACACATTGTAAAAGTTGTGTGTTGTTGGCCAAAAAAAGTCACTCATTCTTATATTTTTACAGGGGAGTAATAGATAATAACATAGTGATTATCTACATAATTTATCATTTTGGGCACCTTCTCTACTAGCTCCCTGGGCGGTTGCCCTCTTTGCCCGGCCAATGGGCCTACCCTAATGTCATTGTCGCTACTTCAAAATGCCATCAGTTAGCTCTCATATCAATATTTCCAAATTTTTCCGTTATTGAGCCCCTGGATCATCTTCTCGTGCTTGGTAAGATTTCTTCAAGTTCAGATGTTTAGATATTGCTTGTTATGTTCAGTTTAGCTTAACCGATGGTCACTCCTTCTTTAGTTCAGTAAACAACACACCTTGTCTTGTCGGCAATGAACAATGTGTATGCGTGTTATTGATTATGATATTGTTGTTGACTTCGGATTTGTCCTAGTTTGTGTGCTCTCGGGTACAAATAGTTCGATTCGTCGAAATAATTGGTTAAATGGGCAGCTATACATACATGTATGGAAAACTAGCATTTGACATTACACTACAAACTACATTTTGCAATTCTTCAGGTTCAGATACTAAATTTTGAGATATTGTCACTTATTTAAGGCACATATCAAGCTTAGAGGTATTAAAGACATTAAATAAATCATATCAACAAATAAACCAAAAATTTAGAAGCTTAACAGAATAGGAGAAAAGTTTGTAGGCCAAAAAAAAATCATAAGCCGGCTTCTACATAAGCATAACCTTGAAAGGAGTGCCCTACTTCGTGTATGGCATATTTCAATTTGATTTACTCAAAGTTTGCATATGCATAATTCAATAGATTAACTGAAAGCCCGTTAGTTTGACTTTAATACTATTTAAGATACTATGTATGAAGACACTCGAACGAATGATAATTGAATAGAAACACATTTGAAATAAAAATTAGAGATTGTTTCCTAAGGGAATATGTGATTTTACATATACTGGGAATTCAACGTTGTCGTCTACTTGTTTGATGGTTTTGATGTCGTAGAACTACATTAAAACAATAAAACATAGTTTTAAATTTCTGGAAGATGTGTTATTGTGTAGTCAGAGAAATTATTTGTGCACATTCAAAATCGTGTCTTATAGTGCGAGCGGTTTTGCATACATATTTCGAACAGACTTCGCCCTCCTCATGTCTATATCTTGGCTCCGCCCCAACTACAGTGATTTGCCAAGAAGTAGGCTTATTTAGTTAATACATTTTATGATGTTAGCAACCATCATGAATTTCCAGCTCCGTAATTTTTTGTTTTATGGAGGCATAGAATGTGTGCATAATTTTTTTATCAGTGTGTGTATGTTTTTTTTTTAAATGAAGGATGAACTGCCGCCTCTGCATCAAAATTATGCACACAACGTTTTAAATATTACTAATGATAGAAAAAAGAAATCACCAAGCCTTACAAAGAAATACATTGACCAACCGGAAGCCACCATCCAGGCGATAACTCGCTACGCCTACAAGCTTGATGAAGGGGTGGACCTGAACGGAGCCATGTGCTCTGACCTGACACACCAACGCACATCATCTAAATTCGGAGGCTTCAACCAAGCGGCCCACCAGCGAGCCAGGAGCACAAACCGGTCCAAATGACTCTCAGCGCACACCACATACACACACTCAGAAGCCCCTGCTCTCGTCTTCCACTAGCCCATCTTCAGGAAAGATCAACGCAATGACCTTGTCAGACTTGCCGTCGGCACCGCCACAACGCCACCATCCTCACTACAAGAAATATGCTCACTGGTGACTCTCCATATTGGTCACTGAATGGTCACGTAGCATCGTTTGTGACCTTTTTGTGACCAAAAACAGTTGGTCGAAAGCTGGCGGTCACAAACGAGCGTACGTGACCATTTGGGTGCAATGGTCATAGACGTTTATGACTAATATAAAGGGTCATGAGTGTTATGACCAATTGTTTTGGTCACTAGCTATCTGGCATGTCCACGTCAGATTCGACGTGGCGTGGCTGACGTGGCAAAATGGTGACCAATTTAAATGGTCATATAGCAGAATCAGCCCGATCCAGTTTGGTAGTTTATATGGGCCAGGCCCAACAATATAGACTTTTTTCCTCTTAATTATGGTCAACTACATGGGCCGAGCCCAATATTTTGGCCTTTTTACTTTTGGACCGTGGTCTTTGTTTTCTTTTATCGAGTGGGTCCCAGTTGTCAGTTTCTGCCATGTGGGTCCCAATGGTCAGGTTCTGACATGTGGGTCCCAGTGGTCAGGTTCTGACATGTGGGTCCCTACTGTCAGGTTCTAGCCAGTGGGTCCCATTTGTCAGTTTCTGACTAGTGGGTCCCATTTGTCAGTTTCTGGCTCGTGGGTCCCATTTTGTCAGTTTTCTGGCTAGTGGGTCCCAGTTGTCAGTTCCTGTTCAGTGGGTCCCTGTAGTCAGTTGCTGATCAGTGGGTCCCAATTGACAGTACATCAGGTTCCAGTAAGCAATTAAATTCACAGACATTTAAATCAACTGAATATTACATATCATCTCAGTTAACCAAAAGAGGCAGTAAAGAATCAGATCAGAGGTTCCAAAAATGCTCAAGTTCAGAGCAGAGCACATGAGCACATCAACTCACTGGCTCGTTTGAACTAGCTCATTGAACTAGTTCCCACACCATCAACTAGTTCACTGAACTAGTTCCCACAGCAGTTCCCAGCACAAAATGCTCAAAGTTCACATAATCTAAACTAGCAGCAGATAAATTAACTACCAAACGCATCAAACTCTCCCAGCTGGGTCATCAGTAGGTCTAGCTCCAATCATTGCGAGCATCTGGGCGAACTTGTCATCTTGTTCTTGAGCCTTCTTTCGCAGCATCTCAAACTCCTTGTCTCGTGCTGCTTCAGCCTCCTCTGTTCTCTTCCTCATTGCTGCCATCTCCTCTCGCACAGCTTCAGCTTGCATTTCTGACTTCGCCAACTTCTCCTGAAGGGCAACGACTTGAGCAGCCACAACAGCTCCTGGTCTGACAGACTTGTTGCTGGACGAGCTTGACTGGAGCCCAACATTCATCAGGAATGTGCTTGAAGGGGACTGCTCCTTCAGAACTTCAGCAACTATGTCAACATCAGACTTTGGCTCTTCACCATCAGGTAGCAGTGCATCCCTCCGTTTCTCCATCTCAGCCTGGCACACATTACAAACATAATTCAGTTTCAAGCTAGATGGAAATACAAGAGTCTCAGTTTTATGCAAGCAAAAAGCACTAGAAAAGCAACATGGGAACAGAAGCAGCACTTACAAGAGCAATCTGAACTGGCTCCGAATACCCAGATTTTTCGCCACAGTGGGTGCTCCTGAACACATCAAAGGCAGTCATTTCTTCACCATTTCTTTTCTCCTTCTGAAATGGTAAAGGAGAATGAATATTATTCAACATGAATACAAGAGTAAGCTGTGAAGACAAAATTTACTTATGCCTAAAGATTAAAACAGGTATATTCTTACAGCTGCATATATGTGAGCCACGTATGACCTTGAACCAGTTTTCTGCTGAAACTTGACCTTCTTTCGATTTTTAATGGCAGACAGACAAGTTTTCTACAAAAACATAGGACTGTTATCATTGGCTAGAACTAGCAAGTCATCTGGAGGAAATAAACCAGCAACAACGTGTAAACAAGATACCACAGATATATATCAGAGAAGAATAATGAGCAAGTACATCTAAATAAAATCTCAGAGCAAAGTACATTTAAACAACAGCAGATACATCAAAGTAAGCCATTACATACAGACCTTGTGCTTGGGTGAGGACCACAGGGTCACCAGCGCATTCCACTCAGCATCGTTCACATATGGCACCGGCGATTTGATGCTGACTTGATTAGCTGGTAGGGGGTCGAAATAGTTCTTCTTCAGCTTGTGACGTCTGTTCTTCGAAATCTTCTGAAGCATATCTGTGCAAACTTTCTGAACGACCACCGACTCAGTGTCCATTTTAAAATTCATCTACAAAGACAGCAAACAAAGTTCAAGATTAGTGATCATGTGACAAGTGAAACGGAAAGAAGGAAAGAAACATATGCATGTACGAGACAAGTAACTTACAGCCACTTTCCCAATGTAGTCTTTCACAATGGTCTTGTCTTTCTTGTATTCCTTGAAGTGCGGCAAAACTGGTGTATGTGATCTAGCAATGAGCCCACCCTCTGTAGCAAACTTTGCAGCCTGCACAGGCTGCTCAGGACGGTTCATCCCCTCGGGAATTTGGATTGCCACCTTGTTACCCAGCGACTTAGTCATCCTCTCAAGCCCTGATCCCCTTCTTTTGTTTGCCCTCACCACAACAGCTCCATCTGAAAATGAAATTGAGCTCATGAGTAAGAAGTAGCGCAAACAGATGAAGGAATGGTTCTGCCAAACAGGCATGCTTACATTAAGAAAATGCTAAAGTAGAAGAGAAGATTAGAAGATGAACTTGCCTTCATCTTGCATAAGCTGCTGCTGTTCTCCAGTACGTGCATTGTGGCTGAGGTCCATAAGGACAGTGGTTTCTTCATTCATGGACTGAATTCCTTCATCCCTTTGCTGCTGGCTTTCACGTTGGTTGGTTTCAGCAACTTCGAGTGCTTTCTGCCTTGTTACTCTTGCAGTACCAGCTTCAGTAGGATCGAGCATCCTCTGCGTTGTTTCTGGAGTTGGTGCCATCACCCTTACTGGAGCCATTGCAGCAGATGTTGTTGAGCTGTGCCTCCTCTTGGTTGTCTTCTTCACAACAGGCTTTTTCTTCCTAGACTTCAGTTCCTCGTATAAACATCATGGACACCAGCATTAGATCACAAGAAAGCAAGACAATGAAGCAGAACCTGAAGTAAAAAGACAAGGAAGTAAATGATATATCAAACAAGGACTCCACACATCCTAAACAAGACAGAGTTTGCACACCTTCAAAACAGGCTTCTCCACTACACTGTCTCCAACTTCCTCTCCATCATTATCTTCATCTTTTTTGGAAAATAGTCTGTGTCTGAGTCATTGTTTGTAACTCCACTAATTTCTTCAACTTCCTTCCTGCTCCTAAGCATTGACCCTATTCTTCCCAGGCCAATAGCCTGTAGCCTGTGGTTGTTTCTCATCATATTTCTAGCCCTAAGCTTCTCGTACTCGGTGAGAGGTGCCTCTTTATGGAATAAAATAATGTACCATTAGATGTATGTTGAAATGCATGGAAAAGCACAACAACACTAGCAGCTAAGGTATGCCCCCATGTTTTATTTTCAACAGAAGCAGCCAAGGTGTGCTACCATGTTTTATTTTGATTTAAACCTAGTTATTTGTGTAAGGTGGACTAACAGCAGACATAAAATTAATGGTACATTGACACATATCCATGGACAAAAGGGACAGTAAAGCAACATATTCAGTTTACATATCAATACATTTCACATCCATGGATAAAAGGGCCAGTAAAGCAATAAAAGATAGAACTGACACACATCAATACATTTCAGAATACATGAATACGTTTCACTTACCAACAAACTTAGGCTTCTTTGGCATCCTTGTGATGGATGATCTGGAGGTAAACAGAATGAAAAGGAATTAGATACAGACAGACAATGATGGAGTACTTATCAGTTACAGTAAACAGGAAGCAAGCAAGCAACGCATTAACCATGGTATCAGTCAACCATCATCATCCATTTTCGACTAGAGAGCAAGCAAGCAAGCATGTCATGTATAAACAGTACAAAGTACTGAAGTGAGGCAGTACCCCCAATGAAGTGAGGCAGCACATGTCATGTATATATGCATGATGACTGGCAATGGCCAGGAGCTAGAAACACACAATATCCTAGAATAATAGAGCAAACAAGTATTTCGTTTTCATGTATATATGCACATGTCATGTATATATCTAGCTAGCAGTGAACCAGGGCTAGCAAGCAGTGAACCTCCATTAACACACACGTACTAGCAAGCACGTACACAAGTAGAATTAGCACACAAACGTATATAGCACAGGTTTACAAGTGACAGAACTAGTACAAATTTGCACACAAATAGCAGCACAACGTTTCTGAACTAGTGCAGCAACACAAGTGACCAGATGTTCACAACGTTTCTGAACTAGTACAAACTTGCACACAAATAACAGCACAATTCACGTCAGCGTACAACAGATGTTCACACGAATTTCAGGAAATAAGAGGAAGGAGAGGGATTGACTTGAACCTGAAGGAAAGGCTTCAGGTTGGTGAAGAGGAGGAGCAGCAGCAAGAACTTCAGGTCGTTGTGGCCTTGGGGAAGAGCAGCGTCACTTGTGTTGGAGAGGAACAGCAGCAGGTCGTTGAGGAGGTTGAGGAAGAAGGTGTTGCAGGCTCCCGGAGCAGGTCGTCGTGGTCGTCGCTGGTTCGTTGGTGAAGAGGAAGCAGAGAAGAGCTTCGGGTCGCCGTCTTCGCTGGTTCGTTCGTGTCCTCACGAGCGCCTCCCGCGCGAGGCCGTCATCGCCTCCGGGAGCGGCGGAGGGGATGTGAGCGGGAGCGGCGGAGGGGATCTGTGCGGGAGCGGCGGAGGTGGATCTGAGCGGTGGTGGAGGCGATGGTGGAGGGGAAAGTGGAGGCGATGGTGGTGGATCTGAGCGGTGGCCAGATCTTTTCACCTGGCATTTAGTGTTAGGACCGAAAAGCCCATGGGCAATTAATCTTTTCACCTGGCATCTAGTGGGCGTTTCAGACAATTGATCTGATTGGGTAGGTGGGATGTCCAAAAGAGGCGGGATTAAATTGGGAGGCGAAAATTTGTGCGGGAAATTTTGGGGGAAATTTTGGAGGGACTAAATTTTGGAATTTTGTTATCTAAATTAACTATAGTTAAATATGCAGTAATGTAAAGTGTATTGATTAAAGTAGTAAAAAATATGCAGTATTTTTTTTGTGGTAACTAGGTCACATATCATGACGCCACGCGAAGGTTTTCCTTTTTTTGATTTTTTTTTGAATTTTGTATGCTTGTTTGAAAATCTAGTCGAAGTCTCGGTCGTGACCGCTCGTGTCTAATGATTGGATCATGCAATGATTTTGGCATATCTCTGATGAAATAGGTAGTTGTGAACCTAGAAATGAAATTTCTGAAAAATAACGGGCAAGATATATAGCACTTGCAGTTCAAATTTTAGCCATTTCCAGCTGAATCGGCAGGAAACTGTTTACTTTACCGGAAAATGGTAGAGAGCTCAGAAATGGATACTTTTTGGTTTTTGTACATGAAATGATGTCTACTTTGTGAAATAAATGTATCGGTGCCATTTTGGAAGGCATTCCCGGTAGCCGCTTCACAAAAAGCCTTGCTATTAGCACTTGAAAATAGAAAAGTCGATTTTTTTGTGAAACATGTTGAAATCTCTAGACGGCAACATTGTTTGTCGTCCCACATTCCACGCATGTGCCAAATACGAGCACATTTCGACAAACTATGTCATGGACGTGGCCAAAAGATTGCTTGTTTGTCATGAAAGCAATGAATGTCTGTTCATGATAGCAAGTTTGTGAGAACACTTTTTCAATAGAACTTCCGCATTGCAGGTTTATATTTTTTTGTGGTAACTAGGTCACATATCATGACGCTATGCGAAGGTTTTCCATTATTTTGATTTTTTTTTTGAATTTTTTATGCTCGTTTGAAAATCTAGTCGAAATCTCGATCGTGACCGTTCGTGTGTAGTGATTGAATCATGCAAAGATTTTGTGTATCTCTGATGAAATGGCTAGTTGTGAACCTAGAAATGTAATTCCTAAAAAATAACGGACAAGATATATAGCACTTGCAGTTCAAATTTTAGCCGTTTCCAGCTGAATCGGCAGGAAACCGTTTAATTGACCGGAAAATGGTAGAGAGCTCAGAAATGAATACTATTTGGTGATTGTACATGAAAGGATGTCTACTATGTGAACAATTTGTATCGGTTCCATTTTGGACGACACTCTCGGTAGCCGCTTCACAAAAAGTCGGGCTACTAGCACTTAAAAAATGAAAAGTCGATTTTTTTGTGAAACATGTCGAAATCGCTGGTCGGCAACATTGTTTGCCATGCCACAATGCACACATGTGCCAAATTCGGGCACATTTCGACAAACTATGTCATGATTGTGGCCAAAACACTCCTTGTTAGTCTTGAAAGTTATGAATGTCTGTTCATGATAGCAAGTTTGTGAGAACACTTTTTCAATAGAACTTCCGCATTGCAGGTTTATATTTTTTTGTGGTAACTAGGTCACATATCATGACGCTATGCGAAGGTTTTCCATTATTTTGATTTTTTTTAATTTTTTATGCTCGTTTGAAAATCTAGTCGAAATCTCGGTCGTGACCGTTCGTGTGTAGTGATTGAATCATGCAAAGATTTTTGTGTATCTCTGATGAAATGGCTAGTTGTGAACCTAGAAATGTAATTCCTAAAAAATAACGGACAAGATTTATAGCACTTGCAGTTCAAATTTTAGCCGTTTCCAGCTGAATCGGCAGGAAACCGTTTAATTGACCGGAAAATGGTAGAGAGCTCAGAAATGAATACTATTTGGTGATTGTACATGAAAGGATGTCTACTATGTGAACAATTTGTATCGGTTCCATTTTGGACGACACTCTCGGTAGCTGCTTCACAAAAAGTCGGGCTACTAGCACTTAAAAAATGAAAAGTCGATTTTTTTGTGAAACATGCCGAAATCGCTGGTCGGCAACATTGTTTGCCATGCCACAATGCACACATGTGCCAAATTCGGGCACATTTCGACAAACTATGTCATGATTGTGGCCAAAACACTCCTTGTTAGTCTTGAAAGTTATGAATGTCTGTTCATGATAGCAAGTTTCTGGGAACACGTTTTCAATAAAACTTATGTATTTCAAGTTTATATTTTTTTTATGGTAACTATGTCACATATCATGACGCTATGCGAAGGTTTTCCATTATTTTGAATTTTTTTTGAATTTTGTATGCTCGTTTGAAAATCTAGTCGAAATCTCGGTCGTGACCGTTCGTGTGTAGTGATTGAATCATGCAAAGATTTTTGTGTATCTCTGATGAAATGGCTAGTTGTGAACCTAGAAATGTAATTCCTAAAAAATAACGGACAAGATATATAGCACTTGCAGTTCAAATTTTAGCCGTTTCCAGCTGAATCGGCAGGAAACCGTTTAATTGACCGGAAAATGGTAGAGAGCTCAGAAATGAATACTATTTGGTGATTGTACATGAAAGGATGTCTACTATGTGAACAATTTGTATCGGTTCCATTTTGGACGACACTCTCGGTAGCCGCTTCACAAAAAGTCGGGCTATTAGCACTTAAAAAATGAAAAGTGGATTTTTTTTGTGAAACATGTCGAAATCGCTGGTCGGCAACATTGTTTGCCATGCCACAATGCACACATGTGCCAAATTCGGACACATTTCGAGAACTATGACAAGGTCAAAACCCTGTTTTTAGCAGTTTTCAAATTGAAATAGGTTTAAATAGCATTTTTCTCAAAACCAACATATGGTCTGGTCCCACACGTCGGTGCCCTTTTGAGGGCACGAAGATGTAGTGAACCAAGTTATGTAAATTAAGACTTGTGGTTGCTTTTGGTTCGATTATGTAAATTAAGCCTTGCTACCTGTTGCTATATGGTTGCTTTTTGGTGATGAAATCAATGTGTTATGAAATATGGTATGAAATCTGGTTGCTTTTGGTTGATCTTATGGAAATTAAGCTATATTGTTGATGAAATGAATGTGTTATGAAATGTGGTTTGAAATCTGGTTGTTTTTGGTTGAACTTATGCAAATTAAGCTATCTGGTTGCTATATTGTTGATGAAATGAATGTGTTATGAAATCTGGTTGCTTTTGATGAAAAGACACACACTAAGTTATAGATAAAATGTTTAGACATCAGTAGCTAACAATATCACATATCTATCCTGGGTTCGAGTCCCAGCTCTCACACAAGATAGCAACAATCTTCAGATAGACAGCATGACACTAAGTGCAGTATTCAGATTCGAGTCCCAGGTCACAATTTTTATGTCATTTTGCAAGATAGCAACAATCTTCAGATAGACAGCATGACACTAAATGCAGTTTTCAGATTCGAGTCCCAGGTTGAATATTCAGATTACACTAAGTGCAAGACAATTTTGCTCAAGTTGAATATTCAGATTACACTCAATAGTAAATTCAGAGTAAATAACAGGTCTTAGACAATTTTGCTCAGATTTCACAAATACAAATGTGCTAGCAGTGACAAGGTACATAACAGGTCTCAAACTAGATTAAATGCTCAAATCTCTTGCACCATTGCTCAGCCTTCCTTCTCTGAAATGCATCATCGTCATCATCATCGTGGCCAGTCCTCGTTTCCTCATCACCAGTACAATACTGGTGCATGGTATCATCATCATCATCATCATCGCTCTCATGAGCATCTGCCACTAGTCTTCTTTTTTTCCTTATGCCTTCTACAACAGCAGCATCAACAAGAACACGTTCCTGCCGGTCCCTTCGCACTCTGGTTTGCACATGGGTTTCATTTTCTTTCACCGGAACTTCCTCTGAGTTTTCATCCTGATATGTGAGTCCACCACCACCAGGACCCTGTCCTATTTCCATTTCCTTCACACTCCATAAGTGCCTATGCTGAAATTTTTGCACCACACGCCAATTTCCATGCAAACGGGTGTCTGGCACATAAAACACCTTTGTTGCTTGTGAGGATAGAATAAGAGGATGATTCTTATACCAGAACCTACCAGTGTTGACACTTTTGAAATGTCCATCATCTTGGAACCCCGTCTTCTTCTTGCCACCAATGTCAAACCAGTCACAACGAAAGAGGACAACGGAGCGATGAATGCCTCCACTAGAGTTATATTGAAGCTCAATAACACTTCTCAGCTGACCATAGAAGTCAATCTCTTCACCACCATGCTCTCCCTCTGTGACGATTCCGCTATTCTGTGTCTTTCTATCTTTCTCACGGTCAATGGTGTGATACCGAACACCGTCAACAATACATGCTGAATACAACCTCACCCGCTTATCCGGTTGACATGCCAAAGCAAATAAATCATCACTCACTTTCTTCTCCTCATGCAACTTTCCAATCTGCACATATAAGCCAGGGTTAGTAACATACAAACCAACTGTGATGTGGCAATGGATTCCATGGCTAAATATCTCACCTTTTTTTTAAACCAATCAGCAAATTCTTTGGCAAGTCTTTTATCAACATTGATGCGGCTTTGTTCCTGATTAAACTCTGCTTTGCAGATCCTATCATTCCAAAAAAAAAAATTGTGAGTGTAAACATCAGGCAATGCTAAATAAAATAACAGGTGCACAATATATGACATACTCTATGTATGGTAAAACCTCACGGCAGTTGCTGAGGACAAACCAAACCATCTTGTCATACTCATCACCCGCGTCCAAATATTCAGACCCTCCGAGGAAGTTCACACCATGCTTGAAAATCGACACATCACCACGGTGCGAGTCATCGCGCTGTCCATTTCTGCCCGGCCGATTCCATCTCGTGTCTATATCGTCAAAGTACCTCGAGAAGTGAGGCACTCATCGACAACATACGCTTCGGCAATCGATCCTTCAGGCCTAGCTGTGTTCCGCACGGAGCGCTTACATGTAAGCAGCCTTCTTTCGACCGGGTACATCCAACCATAATGCACAGGGCCTCTAAGCATTGCCTCTTTTGGTAAATGGACACACAAATGGACCATCACGGTGAAGAAAGCAGGAGGAAAAATCTTCTCAAGCTTGCAAAGAATTATTGGGATTTCATTTTCAAGTCTTTTCAGAACCGATAACTTGAGTGTCTTGCAGCACAGTTCTCTAAAAAAGTTTCCCAGCTCGGCAACAGCTTCATATATATCGTCATGCATCAATCCTCGCAGCCCTGCCGGTAAAATTCTTTGGAGGAGAATGTGACAATCATGGGTTTTTAGCCCTTGAAGCTTGCATCCATCGGGTGAGATACACCTTTCTAGATTAGCCACGTAGCCATCTGGAAACCTGACTGCTCTGATGAAATCACAAAAGGCAATCTTTTCTTCTTTGCTCATGGTGTACCAAGCTTGTGGCATATGAAACTTGTCCTTAATAACTTCATCAGGCTGAAGGTGCAAATCTGGTCTTATACCCATATCTTCCAAGTCAAGCCTTGAGTTCACCATGTCCTTGGACTTCCCTTCAATGTGGATGAATGTCCCAAGGAGATTTTCCGTGATATTTTTCTCGATATGCATTACATCGAGATTATGCCTAAGCTTTAGATAAGGCCAGTATGGCAGGTCCCACAACCGGGCTTTTCGGTCCCAACATTGACCCTCCTCACGCTTCCTCTTCTTCTCAAGCTTTCCTGGTCTTACATCTTTGACCTTTTCGAGTTGCTCCTCAAGCTCTTTTTTAGTGAATTCCTTTGGCTCGTCTCGGGTTTCAGTCTTACCATCAAACTCTTTGCTTCTTCGCCACTTATGGTCCTTGGCAAGGAAACGGCGGTGCCCAATAAAGCAAATCTTGTTCCTTATTCTCCTCGAGCACGGGACTTTGTCACACCGCACACACGCCTGGTAACCCGCTGTGATCCTCCCCGACAAAGTGTGCAACGCGGGGAAATCATGAATACACCATATGACCGCAGCACGTAGAAGAAACTTCCGGTTGGGAGTCAAGGCATCGGGCGTAAGCACACCATTCCATAGCTCGAGCAGTTCTTCTACAAGTGGCTCCATGAAGACATCGAAATCCTTTCCTGGAGACTCCGGACCTGGGATAAGCAGCGCCATCATAAAGTTGGACTGATCCATACATGCCCATGGTGGCATGTTGTACGGCACCACAAAAACAGGCCACATGCTATATGAGTTGTCCATGTTCCCAAACGGATTAAAGCCATCCGTGGCAAGGCCGAGCCTTATGTTTCTTGGATCTTGAGCAAATGTCTTATACTTCTTGTCAAAGTCTTTCCATGCCTCTCCATCCGCTGGATGGCTCAGCTCATTGTCCACAGGTTGCCGCTTGAGCTTGTGCCATTGCATCTCCGCTGATGTTTTCTCCGAGAGAAACATCCGCTGTAGCCTTGGTTTCAACGAAAAATGCCTCAATACCTTCTGCGGTATCGACTTCTTCCCATCAGCATCCTTCCACCTAGAGGCATTGCATTTCGGGCAGTTGTCATACTTGTGATAAGCCTTTCGAAACAACACGCAGTTGTTTGGGCAGACATGTATAGAGACATATCCAAGCCCCAGCTTGCGGATTACGCGCAACGCGTCATCATAATTCTTGGGAACATTGCTACCAGGGAACTGCAAGTTCAATAGGCTGAGTATTGCATTGAATGCAGCATTGCTAATCCGGTAGAATGACTTGACATGAAGTAGCTTCACAGTGAATGTAAAACTTGAAAATTTACCCCCTTCAACTGCTGCGCGCTTCGCCTCCTCTAACACCTCGGCAAACAATGACCTCTGTCCATCAACATGGTCTTCAGAATTGTACAAGTCCCTCAACAAGTCAGGTATCCTATCATCCTCAAACCCATCCTCTTCCTCCAATCCATCATTCCCTTGCAGCACACTTTCCATAAAAGCAATTCCAGCATCACTACCATGGCGTGGTTGTGCTTCAACTTCAGCATGTTGAGGTTCTTCCTCCAACGCTTCTCCATGGTGGATCCACCTATCATAGGTGCTGGCCATTCCATGAATAAGCTAATGATCTTCAACTCTGCCTTGAGGTTGTTCTTCACGGTTCAGACATTCAGAGCATGGGCAAAGAATGCGATCATCCTTGGCAAAATTTGAGCGAACACATTGCATGAATTCTTCCACACCTTTTATGTGTTCACCAGAAAGCTTTCGAACACCTTTTGTGATCCGGTTTCTGTCCATCTGCAACATAATGTCTGAACTTAGCAACAATTCGAAGTGCACAAACCCAAAGCTGTAATTTTTTCGAACAAACTAGTAAGAAGTCAGAAGCTTAACTAGCATCACTAACAACTGCACTTTCCTATTCTTCAGTTAGCTAGCTCTAGTGCTTTTCTTCAGTTAGCTTGCGAGTCAAAGAAGAAGAAGGGAAGAAGAGCATACCTCTGAATGCGCTCCTGACGGCGACAGGGGAAGATCCTGACGGCGGGGTCGTGGCCGAGGCGCTCCCGCCGTAGTCGATGCCGCCGCCCAGCCCCTCGCCGGCCCGAGCTTCTCCACCGGTACACGGAGGATGGAGGGCAGGGTGTCGCCGCTGAAGGCGCTCCTGAGCCAGACAGGATCTCGCCGGTGACAGGGGAAGATACTGACGGCGGGGTCGTGGCCGAGGCGCTCCCGCCGTCGTCGATGCCGCCGCCCAGCCCCCTCGCCGACCCGAACTTCGCCGCCGGTGCACGCCGCCCCCAACTCCCTCCGCCGGTGAACGCCGCCCCCAACCCCGCTGTCGTGGGATTGTCACGCGGATGTCATGGAGATGACTTCGTAGAGTTGGGGATTAAGCGATCGAGCGTCTCCGAGCTAAAGATCGCAGGGCACGAGAAGACAATGTTTTTTACCCAGGTTCGGCCCCTCAATGTGAGGTAAAGACCTACGCCCTGCCTATCCTAGATTGGTATTGATATGAATATGGTGTTACAAGGGGTTGGCGATCAAGGTCTCGAGTCGCCTCTCTCTGGATGTATGATAGCTTTTTGCTTGGGATTCTAGGTCCTTGGAGTCCACCTTATAAAGACGGTGGCTCGCAAGGTTACAAGGAAACTTCTCTCCCAAAGAAAGTATGAGCCGGAGTCCTACTTGGAGACTAATCATATGTCTTGTCTTCCAAGCCAAGTTATCTTCGAGCTTCTGGATCCTTCCTCATGATCTTGAGTCGGCCCATATTTGTGCAAGCCCAATAGTGGTGCGACTGTGAATAAGTCGCGCTTTGCTTAAATAAGTCGTGGGATAATTATTCCCCCGACATTAGCCCCCGAGCTTCCGGGTGATTCGTAGAGTCGGGCGGAAGATCTTGACTTGATGATGATGATGATGATAATGTTAACTTGCGTATGTAGAGCTTGGCGACTCGCTGGTGTTGAGTCATAGACATCGAAGCAGAAAAGACCATAAGCATAAATAAGCTGGTCAATTATTAGAATAATAATATGTCATGTTATCATGATGAGCCATCTGAACGCATGTTGAAACATGGCGGCTCAAGGGCATATAGCCACAACCTGTATTTAAAGATTTCCGAGTCGCTAATTTGACTCGCAAATGGATATATATATTCTCATGTGCTGCAAAAAATGAAATCTGCATATAATCATGGTATATGAGTATAATAAAGACCGCCAGATATGGTGGATGTGTAGCCCCCGAGGGCCGGGTTGCATGCTTGATCATGCTGCTCGGGACTCAAAAATATCACAAGTTGGACAAAAATTTAATTGTCCTAGCCCCCAGGCATTAAGCAGGCATGATTTCATTATCCTACTTGATGGCATATCGTTGCAATTTGATCCTGTAACAGATTGGCAAATATTGTTGCCGCAAGATAATAATGATATAAATTCCACTTGATGTTGCTGCAGTTAAATAAATAATGGTGGCTTCATCAGCCAATATCAGGAGATAATTATCTCAATCATAAAAAATCTGGCCATGCCAATTCAAATTCGTATGGCCGAGTTATAGGTTCCTGTTAAATCAAAAGGCAAAGCCCCCGAGGAAGCAATGATAATAACTTGATAATAATATGTCATCATTGGCGGCTGGTAATAATTATGATAAAAAGTTAGTACTCCGCATAATAGCATATGGTACCCTGCATGATAGCATAGTATAATCTGCATGATAGCAAATGATATGTTGCATGACGCAAATGATATGTCTCATGATGCAAATGATATGTTGCATGACTTTGCATGATAGCAAATTGTATTTTGCATGATAGCAAATGGTTGCATGATAGCAAATTGTTGCGTGATAGCAACTGGTAAGATGCATGATAGCATATTGTACGATGCATGATAGCATGTACTTGACTCAGTATTTCCCAGATCTAATGTGTGTTCAGGGTCGAGAACAGCCATGATAGGCAGCCATGATAGGCATTCAGACTCGATTGACGCCACACGCGGGTACTTTAGTCCTTCTGAATTATCTCTATTACCGTTAAGTAGGTCTTCGCGCGGCTCAGTATTTTCCAGGTAAAAAATGCGTGTTCAGGGTCGCTGGCGGCCATGATAGGCGATCACACTCGATTGACACCGCACCCCAGTACTTTGGCCGCATAGTGCAAAGATACTTCTGACTTAAGGCGAGAATAACCAGGATTATTGCTTTTAACGGCTGCAATAGCCGTGACGAGCTCTAATTAGCTTTGATGATAACCAGCTCTGATTAGCTGTAGATGTGGTACAGCGAGTCACCTGTTTAACTCAAATATCGATAAGATAATGATTCATTAGTGACTCATAAACTGATATAATGATGAGCTGTTTGCGACTCATAAAATGATATGGGGGTAAATCGCTATGCGACTCATAAATTGATATGAAATTAAATCGCTAGGCGACTCATAAAATGATATGACAATAAGTCGGTGATGATTAATCAAATGATATGATAAATCATGAAATTATATAACGATCAGTCATAAATTGATATAATGATAAGTCATAGAATGACAAATGAATCGCCAAATATCAATACTTGAACATGTAGTGGTGATCTTGATATTCAATGCAAGCTGTAAATAGCTAGACTTTGCAATGCGAGTTATAAAAAACTCTAATTTGACGAATGTATTGAGAAGTAGATGTAATTAAATCTACAAAAGCTGATATTAATTTAAATTCTACGACATGATATAATATGAGTCGCAAAGACATTTAATAAAAGGCATAATAACCTAAATATGCAGCCCCGAGATAAATTCGAAGATGCCAATTAATCTTATGAATAAAAGTCAAAGCTGTAAAATTTGGGCATGATAGTGACTTATCTTATTTTTATGTCCCTGATGTTGATGACGCAGTATGATCCGCGGGCTGTGGATGTCGATTCGTCGAACCCGTTCCGACGCTGATAGCTAAACTGGCTGGTACAGCGAGCCGACAACGATGGCAAGTTTTATTGCACTGCGGACTGGCTGCTGGCTCATTTTACGTTTCTAGCTTCCAGGTGGTTGAATCCTTTAAGTCGCCGGGCAGGTGCGGCTGAGGTATTAAGTCGCAAAGTTCACCAGCGAGTCGTCGAGGGTAACAATGATCTTTGGGTCGCTTGGCCATTTGTTGAGTCGCGGGCGATCTTGGCACTAAACTGGAACGACGCACTGTACTCCTGGCTTCTTGGCAACGCAGCGCTTCGACAAATCGTCAAGACATAGCAAGCGATGACAAAAAATCCCGTGATGCTGGTGATGTTGAAATCTTCCGCGTCGATAATGATGACAGTTGCGGCAAAGTGGAAGTTGCCTTTGGCGAGCTTGAGAATAGTCACCCTGATCTTTTTGGAGCAGCGTTCAGCCGGACGTCGGCATCTAGATCATCGAACTGCGTGGTGCTATATGTCTGATGTTGAAATTGTTGCTGGAGGCAACAATGTTGGTGAAGCCTCCTCCTTTTTCCTTTGCCAAGCTGAGCCATGCAAACGACAAGCTAGCAACTCTTGTACGTCCTCCAAGATTTTCCTTTTTTCTTGATTCCTTCTTTTTCTTTTTTTGGGCATCCTTGAAAACCGTGCCTCATAATGATGTGTTCCCCCACGTATGTGCTGGTGGCACTTTATTTATTTGCTTGTACGTAGCTGGAAGCCGTACCTTTTCGAGTCGAACACGACTCTGCTTTCTTCTCGAGACTCGATTTATCCGCGATTGAACTTTTTGCTGTTAAACTTTTCGCCGCTGGTCTGACTGGAATCCGAGTCAAACTTGTAATGCCGCACGGAACGAATCAGCCCAAACCTAACCTGGCTGGAGGCATATCCCTGCTCAGCTCGGCGCGGCACGATTTGGATCGCAAGCCGCCGATGCATGAGTGCGCGTGGAACGAACCTGTCGTCAAGCCCCGGCGCGCTGGTACGGGGAGTTGCTGACCAATACGTGGTTCCTTTGAAGTTCCCCCCAGGGGAAAACTTGAAGTAGATACCCGCCATCATGTCGATGAAGAATTGCAGCGGTGCGAGTCTTTTGGCATAGCGCAGCAATGAAGTCGCCGGATGGATTCCCGATCTCGTCTAGATACAAAACTCGCTGCAGTGCGTGAGCCGCCGACGGAGATCTAACCATGGGAATTGTCTCAAATTTCTTGGAGGGCTTCAGGGTTGTATTCCGCAGGTTTCCACCGGAGGGATCTTCGAATTAATGTCCGAGTCGATCTCGATAATTATTTTCCCAAAGTCGCGCGGAGTTCCGTCAGCTTTCGACAGGGCTTGAATGTTTGAGTTGCCCACGAAGATCTAACCGTTGGAATCCGATGCGCTTTGGACAGCTGCTAGATAACTCGATTGCGCATCTTTTCACCGAAGGGATCGTCGAGATGAGTTCCGATTCGCCGTCGGCGACGTCCGCAACACGGACGTTGCTGCTGTCCTGCAGTCTTGATGTAGATCTTAATACTACTGAGTCGCTTGAATCGAAGCGGCGATAAAGTCGCCGATGTTTGTTGAAGTCGCCGAGCTTGAATCGACGATGAGATCCTCCGTCCCTGGCACAGATCCAGCGCGGAACATGACGCTCTTGACCGCAGGCCCCACGGTGGGCGCCAACTGTCGTGGGATTGGCACGCAGATGTCATGGAGATGACTTCATAGAGTTGGGGATTAAGCGATCGAGCGTCTCCGAGCTAAAGATCGCAGGGCACGAGAAGACAATGTTTTTTACCCAGGTTCGGCCCCTCAATGTGAGGTAAAGACCTACGTCCTGCCTATCCTAGATTGGTATTGATATGAATATGGTGTTACAAGGGGTTGGCGATCAAGGTCTCGAGTCGCCTCTCTCTGGATGTATGATAGTTTTTTGCTTGGGATTCTAGGTCCTTGGAGTCCACCTTATAAAGACGGTGGCTCGCAAGGTTACAAGGAAACTTCTCTCCCAAAGAAAGTATGAGCCGGAGTCCTACTTGGAGACTAATCATATGTCTTGTCTTCCAAGCCAAGTTATCTTCGAGCTTCTGGATCCTTCCTCATGATCTTGAGTCGGCCCATATTTGTGCAAGCCCAATAGTGGTGCGACTGTGAATAAGTCGCGCTTTGCTTAAATAAGTCGTGGGATAATTATTCCCCCGACACCCGCCGCCGTCGAACGCCGCCCCCAGCTTCTGCTTCAAGTGGATAACTGAATCGGGGATAACTGAATCGGGGAAACTTTGTTGTTTTCTTAACCCAGAAAGAAATAACAGTATAGATACAGAACACTTCAGCTTTCTATCAACATCACTTCAGTAGCCCAGCGGTAGAGAACAGAAGCAGCACGCGCTCGGTCGTGGGTTCAAGTCCCCGCAGCGCATATTTTTGCCAAATATTAGGTGGGCTTGAGACGGGTGAGGCGGCCCACCTGTCAGCCGGACATGGGCGTGTCCCACATGTCAGCAGGCTTGAGCGGGACCCACATGTCTATCTAGGTGGGTGGGACCCACCTGTCAGGTGGGGGTGGGTGGGACCCTCATGTCAGATGAGGCGGGACCCACATGTCTATCTAGGTGGGTGGGACCCACCTGTCAGGTGGGGGTGGGTGGGACCCTCATGTCAGATGAGGTGGGTCCGTCATGTCAGCAGGCTTGAGCGGGACCCACCTGTCAGGTGGGGTGGGTGGGACCCACATGTCAGATGAGGTGGGTCCGTCATGTCAGGCGTGCTTGTGTCGGTCCCACATGTCACGGGTCCCACCGTCAGACCAGTCAACAAGACAATATGTATTACTCTTGTCAATGGGTCCCACCTGTCACTGAGATCAAAAACATGGATGAGTAGTGACACGTAAGCAAAACTGCCAACTAAGCACTGACACGTAGGCAAAAGAGCTGAGTTGGCTGTCCACTAATACGAATGACCATTTAAATTGGTCAGAGGCGGCTAAAGAAAAGGCAATACGTCAGCGCTTTTTAGATTATGACCAATTCATCTTACCAGGTTATGACCATTCAGACTGGAAAAGTCACTAGTTTTTCAGTTTTAGAGCCTCCAAAGTAGTGTATGACCAAATGGCTTCAATTGGTCATAGATCTATGACAAATTTTCCCTGGTCACTATAGAAAAGTCACCAGTGAGCATATTTCTTGTAGTGCCTGCGCACGTCCATCATCATGCATCCACAGCCGATACTCCACTGCACCAAGCCGCCGAGGTTCGCTGACACCGACAGGGTAGAAGCAACACCGCACCACGACTAGACCCCTCCAACCAGAACTTGTTCCAAAACAATGCCCCAAGAGGGAGAACGACACCTGAAAGTGTCGACATCGTCTGATCCGGGCGACCTAGATCTAGGGTTTCCCCCGGAACATCGCAGGGCCGACACCTTCAACAAGGTAACGGTGCCCGCAGACGTCGCCATCGTTAGCCCCGGTCGAACAGAGTTGCGCCTCCTAGATCCGCCACGAGCCAAGTCATCGCAGGGGAGGGAGCTGCCTCCACGCCGATCGTCGCCGTTCTGCCTCGAGGAGGTCGACCACACGAGGCTATTCGCCGCCGCCAGTCTATAGAGCCGAGCTAGCCGCCGCCCCCGTGAAACTCCTCCTGCGTTACACCTGCGCCGCCCCGATGACAGCCCACCTCCGCGTAGGGGACCATCAGGGCTCACCCGCCCTCACCCCCGGTATTTGACAGGAGGCTGGGCGTGGCCGACGCTAGCGGCGACAGCGACCGTGTGGAGGATCAGGCTGGGCTCGCTAGGGTTTGGAGGAGACCTACAGAGTCGCCCCGCGCGAGGCCACGGAGGAGCGAAGCGTCCTCATCCTGTACCTCAACGCGTGTATGTACAGATGCATAAATTCCATTCCCTACATCCAAGATACAACTTGTTATTTTGTTCTGTATTGCGCATCCACACGCATTAGTTCTTGCCACCGCATAAGCTTTGATCTCACTTGAGCATTACAACTCTAGTCGGAACTTCAAAACAGGCTCCATTAACAGGTTGAGGTATCTTTGCTGAAGGTATTTTCTGCCTGTGTCATTACCTAAAATCATTATGTATTTTTGGTACCTAAATGATTTTAGGAAATGATCGCACAAATAGAGTGCACGAATACTTATTCTCCGTTGTGCATGTTTGCAAGAGATACTACTGGCATGTGAGTAGTGTCTACAACAAAATTTCTTTTGCTCTACTTGAAAGACAATGCCCATGCAAAAGCCATAATCTATTTGCGCAAGCGCCAATTTGAACTCTTGTTTACTGTTTAAAAGAGCCGGTTGCAATTGCACGATAACCATGCTTTGCGCTCGTCCTCATCCCAGAAAAGAAACTACTCCCTCCGATCGGTATTGATTGTCGCAGCTACAGTTAGCTCAACGTTCATTCGGCGACAACCAATTCCAACCAGAGGTAGAGTATTAAACGGCGCTCGTCCTAGGCGGCGCAGAAACCATTCTCACTTAGCATTACATCTCCAGTCAGAACTTCAAAACAGGCTCCATTAATAGGTACGGTTGAGGTACATATCAAATACAGTAGCTCTTTCATAATTTAGGTATCTTCTGACCGTGGCATTACCTAAAATCATTATGTATTTTCGGTACACAAATGATTTCAGTGAATGATCACACAAATAGACTGCACAAATACTCATTCTCTGTCGCAAGAGATGCAAGACTCAATGTGGCAACAGAGACACTAACCACCGGTTATTGCCTAACCATAACCATCCCCTAATAGGTGAATTAACCACCGATTATGGGGGAACGGGGGCCTCGCTGCCAAATTGATGCAAGACACTGTCATGTTTTGTACTAGTTGAGTATCTATAACAAAACTCTTTTTGCTCGAACTGAAAGACAATGCCCTTGCAAAAAACGTAATCTATCTGCGCAAACGCAAGTTTGAACTCCTTGTTGGGCCTTCATCTATAAGAAAAGAGTCGGTTGCACGACAACCATGCTTTGTGCTCATCCTCACCTCAGAAAAGAAATAATTAAACGGCGCTCGTCCTAGGCGGCGCAGAAACACGCCCCACCAACCAAACACCGGTAGACCAAGTCCACAGCACACACACTCCTTTTCAACACGCCACCCAAGGACAACGCCTCACTGGCACCACCCAAGGACAACGCCTCACTGGCACCACCACGTACGCAGCGAACGGTGGTCCACCATGCACCTAGTCCACGTGCTGCGCACCTACCCGACCGACCGGAGTCCAGCTCGGTCGCGCCTTCCGCACACGATGGGCCTCGGTGACTCGGTCTGCACGCCGATCGAGAAGAAAAGGGTAAAAGAGAATAGGCAAAGGCACGCCAATCACACCACACCCACTATAGATCAATAGGCAAAGGCCGTGCTGGGCCCACGCTGTCCGTGAGCTGTGGGACACCGTGTCAAAGTGATCTGTGTCGCTGGGAGAAAAGCGGAAAAGGGCATAGCACATTTACGTACCGCCCCCCCTAAATTCCGTTATATTTGTTTCTGACGTTTAGCTTTGCTGCTGTCGTGCTGGGCTGCTGGAATGGTCTATCGCCGATCGACCCGTCGCCATGCTTCTCTTCCAGTGGCATCGGACATCTGTGCTTCGACCACACTTTTCTGAAGTCAAAATAACACAAAGTTTGATCAAGGTTAGGGAATAATGTACTCTTACAATCTTTCCCCGCAACAAAAAAGAAAACGAATCTACAACATCTACAAATGAATACGTTAGACACATCATGCAACATAATTTGATATGATATCTATATATAGTTAGAGTTATATACATAATCTTTTCTATTAATTTTGTCAAACCTTCCATTTTGTGACTCTGAAAAAGACATTAGTTCTTTTCAGGAACAAAAGGAGTAATGTTGTAGTTGTCTGACAATGACATACCACTTATCGGTAGGACATCTGTTGCCTCGACCACACATTTCTGAAGTCAAAATAACACAAAGTTTGATCAAGGTTAGGAAATAATGTACTCCTACAATCTTTTTTGAAAGCCTGCGTACATCAGAGAGTACAACATACGAAGTATGAAGTACAAGAAGAAGAACAGAAAGCCGACGCACGGGAACAGAGCAAAATCAAGCACCAGCAACATCGCCGGCGATGAAGACGAAGACCGCTGACCTCCTTCTTACCACGGCCCAAGGGCACATCCTTCGTTGAAGATCGCCGCAGAGCCCGACCGCCGCGCAGCGACGGAGTTTAAGCCGATGAACGCGTACGGCGAGCGCCCTTTCGCTCCAGCAACACCACCTTGCCGCAGCCATCTTCGTCCCCAGCGCTGGCAGAAGCCGCGAGGCTAGCCCAGCCCTGAGTTCCAGCCTCCAGGTCCTCCCGCAGAGCTCCACAGCGTGGAGATCGCCCTCCCCGCCGGCCGGCAAGGAGAAGGAGGAACCGGAGGAAAACCGAAAGATCCGGAGATCCCCGGCCACCAAAAGCCGCACGCGCCACGCCGGAGCTCCGAGGAGCGCCGCCGCAGAAGGGGAAGCGCGTCGACCCCCACCTAGCCACCGACACCATCGCCACCTCCACGACGCCGCCGGCGGGTTCCTACCGCAACCTACACTATGTACAGGCCGAGATCCGGGGATCCCCCACCCTCCCGCCGCCGGAGCGGCAGACGGAGGGGAGGAATCCCACGGATCTCCGGCGAGCGAGGTGGTCGGGGAAGGAGCTCTCAAAAAGTCGCCTCTCCGTCTACAGTAGAAGGAGAGAGGGCGTTCGGCCGAGCCCTAATGTACTCCTACAATCTTTCCCCGCAACAAAAAAGAAAACGAATCTACAACGTCTACAAATGAATACGTTAGACACATCGATCATGCAACATAATTTGATACGATATCTATATATAGTTAGTGTTATATACTCGTCCATAATCTTTTCTATTAATTTTTTCAAAAGAAAACGAATCTACAACGTCTACAAATGAATACGTTAGACACATCGATCATGCAACATAATTTGATACGATATCTATATATAGTTAGTGTTATATACTCGTCCATAATCTTTTCTATTAATTTTTTCAAACCTTACATTTTGTGACTATGAATAATACCTATTACTTGTTTTCAGGAACAAAAGGGGTGTGTTGTAGTTGGCTGACATGCCACCCATGCTTATACTCACTCCGTCCCAAATTACCCTGCGTTTTAGAATTAGTCAAAGTCAAACATGTAGAAAAAAATATCAACATATATAATATGAAATGTATACAATATGAAAATATATTTTATGATGATTCTAATAATATTTATTTTATATTTTAAATATAGATATTTTTTCTTACATGCTTAGTCAAAGTTTACAAAGTTTGACATTGACTAATCCCAAAACGCAGGGTAATTTGGAACAGAGGGAGTACTGTTGTAACTGACTGGTCATATGTAAACTATCTTCCGATTTTCTTTTCATATTTTAACCAATATGATTTTTTTGTAGGTTAATATGTTTGTAGAATCTTCGTCCTACCTGATAATGTAGTGGTGCGTCGTGCTTAATTTTGTGTTCTTTCGAAGCTTTAAAAATGAAGATTTTTTAGAAAAAATGACTTTTAATTATTACCAAAATCTATGCATTATTGAATTTTCGTTTGAATTTAATATGAACATATTGTGCTAATTTTGAGATAACAATATTCTGGTACCCATTGAAAATTTTATCTAATTTTGAACCCAGGTTATGTTTTTGCAAATAGTTGTTTCTCCATTATTGGATGGCGTAGAACACCATCATTTACTTAAGAAATGACTTTAGTTTCAGCTCCTTGTATGTCTGTCAAGATTAAATGATTTTGAGTTATATGGACTCGACCGATAATCGATGAAGCTTTTGTGATAATATGTCTCGTGTATGGATGTACCTGTTTTATTTCACAAAAGAACTAATTTGAGCATCGAATTTGTAAACGTATACAAATATAAAAATAAAAGGAATCATAGTAGAACATAGTGATACTTGTAAGCTTATGCACTTGCACGTCAAGGGCATATTTGGTTCACATGATTCTCAAAGCGAACGAACAAGAAAACCGTAAGATTTAGATGTCATGCCAAGTCGAATCTTTCATGAATTGTAAAAAATGAATGTTTAGCAATATTTGTTTGGTTGTACAACAGACTCTGTAACATTTTTTTCTGAAAAATTAGACGCATGGCATAGTTTTCAGAAAATAAAGGAAATCTCCGTAAGGTTGTACCAAGGAAAGTTTTACTATGAAATTGCATGGAAAGTGAAACTTATGAAAATACCTATGTTTTAGGATCCGACAAACCAAACTAAGCCTCGCACAGTAGAATTTGTTCCAAAGGAATGACAAATGTAAGTTTCCTATGAAATTAGTTTAAACCAAACATGCCCGTAAATTTTGCAAAGATGTTTAACCTGAAAAGCGCTCAGCATTAACGAACCCAACCAAGACTAACCCTTGGTGGTATATTAATAGATAGAATCCCACCCTTGCTAAAATTCCAGAAATTCCACTCCCGACGGGAGTTGAACTCTGGTCACTAGGTTGCACAATTGCAACACTACCACTAGGCTATTGTTAACCGCTCGGCATTAACAATAAACCAAAGTCTATTTGAAACGCCGAGTTTAGTGTTGACGAAGTTTCCTACTACAGTACTCTTCTTGTACATATATGACTACGCTATCTTAATTAAAATCGACTATTACTCGATCAAAATAACAAATATAAACATTTACCTTGCTCGCTGCTGCTCACCGAACCTCAGAAGAAGACAATGTAGATGGAGGTGGCACGCAACACCAGGCCCCCGTATTTACAGATTCCGATAAGACCGAGGTTCCCATTGCAAAAGCAGCAAGCAGACCGAGGATTTTGTGCTCCGCCGCCCCCGCTCCACTCCACTCCACTCCACTGGGTTTCTCCAGACTCCTCTCCATTCTCTCCGACCTCTGTCTCTCTCCTCGGCTCCTCCTTTGTTTTTGCTCGCAAGAAAAACCCTGCAGAAATTTGCTGTCCTCCACCACCACCGCCGCCGAAGCCTCCGGCCCTCACCCCGCCCCCATGAAGTGGTGAAATTATTAGTAGTCCCCTTTTGCAATGCTGAGAAAGCAGGGAGGAGGTTTGCCTTTCTGCCTTCTAGTTTGATCTGGGCTCTCTTGCTTCGCCGTGCTGTACATTACCTTCGCCGCCGACCCCCCGTCCTCTCACGGGTCGCCGCCATCGCCGTTCTTCCTCCCCGACCGCAGTCTTTGGCCCTTCGCTTTCAGGTACGAGGTTGTTTTTATCCAGATTCTGGGTGCGCCCCTGTATGTAACAACCGGCGCACCATCTAGATCCGCACCTGCTTGATGCTATTTTCATTCTTTTTGTTCTTTTGGTTCCTCTTTGTAGCTGTGGTGTAGATCTGTTCCCTCTATTAATCTTCTAGTTTAAATGCACAGTTCTAGTTCTTGAACTGATAGGTTAGTTCTCTCCAAGAACTAAAATAAACTTGCAGTGTTTTCTGTGGAGTTACATTAGTCCTAGCCTAACTCGAATGTTTTACTGCATGATATGCCTAATAGATTTATGTTATAGCGTCCTCAGTTCAGTTGCTATACTTGCTGCAGATGTTTTTCCAAGACCGGTAATGTAGAGGTTTATCCCCACTGGGCAAGATGAAGATTATTTTGGCAAAATGTTCTGTCGAGAGCAATCTTACCTGAATTGTTGATTTCAAAGGTGCCAACCTCCTCTTCTTTTTTTACACCATTCAGTGCTTTTGTTCCTTGTAACAACTATTTAAAGCATGTGCTTGTTTTTATTTTGCAGCTATTCTGGTGTATCAATTGCTGTTGGCCCTATCTTTTCCCCTTTCTGAGTAGAAGTTGATTGGTTGAAGACTGTCATTCAAGATGATGCAGAGGCCATTCCGTCCGGAGGAGTACTCCTTGAAGGAGACTTCTCCTCACCTTGGTGGGGCTGCTGTAGGTGACAAGCTCACCACAACGTATGACCTGGTTGAGCAGATGCAGTACCTTTATGTTCGAGTCGTAAAAGCCAAGGAACTTCCAAGTAAGGACATCACTGGAAGTTGTGACCCATATGTTGAGGTGAAGCTTGGGAATTATAAGGGCACAACTCGGCATTTCGAGAAGAAGACCAATCCTGAGTGGAACCAGGTGTTCGCCTTTTCAAAGGAGCGCATTCAGGCATCAGTAGTAGAGATCATCGTCAAAGACAAAGACTTCATTAAGGATGACTACATTGGGCGGGTTATGTTTGACCTGAATGAGGTCCCAAAGCGAGTGCCACCTGACAGCCCGTTGGCTCCACAATGGTATCGTTTGGAAGAACGGAATGGGCACAAGGTGAAGGGAGAGTTGATGTTAGCTGTTTGGATGGGTACTCAAGCAGATGAAGCATTTCCTGAAGCATGGCACTCTGATGCAGCATCAATCCCTGGTGATGGCCTTGCAAGCATCAGATCAAAAGTTTATCTCACCCCAAAGCTTTGGTATTTGCGTGTCAATGTGATTGAAGCACAAGATCTTATACCAAATGATAAGACCAGGTTCCCTGAGGTTTACGTCAAAGCAATGCTAGGAAACCAAGCTCTTAGAACCCGGGTATCACCAGCCAGGAATCTGAATCCAATGTGGAATGAGGACCTTATGTTTGTTGCAGCTGAGCCATTCGAGGAGCATCTGATTTTGAGCGTAGAAGACAGGATTGCCCCAGGAAAGGATGATGTAATTGGAAGAACTGTCATTTCACTGCAGCATGTAGCCCGGAGGATGGATCACAGGTTGCTGAACAGCCAATGGTATAATCTTGAGAAACATGTGATTGTGGATGGTGAGCAGAGGAAGGAGACCAAGTTCTCAAGCAGAATTCACTTAAGAATTTGTCTTGAAGGTGGATATCATGTCCTGGATGAATCGACACATTACAGTAGTGATCTAAGGCCAACTGCAAAACAGCTGTGGAAGCAAAACATCGGGGTCCTTGAGCTGGGTATCTTGACAGCACAGGGTCTGTTACCTATGAAGACAAAGGATGGGCGTGGCACAACTGACCCTTACTGTGTTGCTAAGTATGGCCAGAAATGGGTACGCACAAGGACTATCATTGATAGTTTCACTCCCAAGTGGAATGAACAGTACACTTGGGAGGTGCATGATCCATGCACTGTGATCACTATTGGAGTATTTGACAATTGTCACTTGAATGGTGGCGAGAAGGCTAATGGTGCCAGGGATACCAGAATTGGGAAGGTCCGCATCCGCCTTTCAACGCTAGAAACTGATCGAGTATATACCCACTCATACCCTCTTATTGTTTTGACACCTGGCGGCGTTAAGAAAATGGGTGAGGTACAGCTTGCTGTTCGGTTCACATGCTCATCACTGCTCAACATGATGCATCTGTATTCACAGCCCTTGCTTCCTAAGATGCACTATGTACACCCTCTGTCCGTGATTCAGGTTGACAATCTAAGGCGCCAAGCCACCTTCATTGTCTCAACAAGGTTGAGCCGTGCAGAACCGCCACTGCGAAAAGAAATTGTTGAGTACATGCTGGATGTGGATTCTCACATGTGGAGCATGAGAAAGAGCAAGGCAAACTTTTTCCGTATCATGGGTGTCTTGAGCCCTTTGATTGCAGTGGCAAAATGGTTCGATCAGATCTGTCACTGGAGGAACCCACTGACCACTATACTGATCCACATCCTCTTTGTGATCTTGGTCTTATATCCTGAGTTGATACTGCCTACCATCTTTCTCTACCTGTTCCTGATTGGAGTGTGGTATTACCGGTGGCGCCCAAGGCAGCCTCCGCACATGGATACTCGCCTCTCACATGCGGAGACCTCCCATCCTGATGAGCTTGATGAGGAGTTTGATACCTTCCCTACATCTCGCCCACCTGATATTGTCAGAATGCGGTATGACCGCCTTCGGAGCGTCGCTGGGAGGATCCAGACTGTTGTTGGTGATCTTGCAACACAAGGAGAAAGGCTGCAGGCTCTGCTGAGCTGGAGAGACCCGAGAGCCACTGCGCTGTTTGTGACCTTCTGCTTCATTGCTGCGATCGTCCTGTACGTCACACCATTCCGTGTCGTGGTCTTCCTTGCAGGCCTGTACACCTTGAGACACCCGAGGTTCCGCCACAGGATGCCGTCTGTCCCACTGAACTTCTTCAGGCGACTGCCGGCAAGAACTGATAGCATGCTGTAAGGTGCAACCGCCTCTTGCTCTGTGAATCTGGTGCCCCTTGCTCATTTCGGTGTCTCTATGCTGAGCATGTATGCTCAGATGACAATGAACTTGAAGCGCATTTGCCCGCCAAGAAAATGAACTGCTACCTATGTCGTTATTCGTAGTTATTTGTTGCATGTTTTGAACCTTCCGTGTTAGCAACTAAGATGCATGATGTGTGACTAGTTATTATGCATGTATGCCTGAAGAAATTTGTGCTCTCACCTGAGCTTCTGTTGTGGTCTATCATCTTCGTTGCATTTGTAGCTCTAGTGATCTTCATGAAATGGTTTAGTCTAGTAATCTTCAGGAGACCGTATGAACAACTGGTAGCATGCTGTAAGTGCAACCGCCTCTTGCTCTGCTAATCCGGTACCTTATTTCGGTGTGTATATGCTGAGGCATGTACTAGCTGCAGCTCAGATGATGATCTCGAAGCGCATTTGCCCCTCAAGAAAATGAAATGCTACATATGTTTGTTTTTCGTAGTTTTTCAGTTGCATGGTTGTATGTTCTCAGACTGTTTCGAACCTTTCCTGTTAACTGAATCTCATGATGTGTGTCACTAGTTATTATTGAATCTGAGCATCTGTTGTGCTCTTATCATCTCGGATGCATTTACATCTAGTGATCTGCATGAAATGTTAGTGTATGCACTTCAAACCCGTCTAGTTCTGTTGAAGGATGATCAATGCTCTGTGTCACTTTTAGCAATGTGAACCTGCATTACTTCCTGTTATCTGCTCCAGTATTGCTAAATCGCAATAATTATCCCTGCTAGATCTTTTTCGCCTCTCCGTAGATGATCTGTAGCAGCTTTTAGTTGGGACACATGATTATCTGCTGAGCACTGAAACCTGATTGAGAACAATTTGCTGTGATTTAACCTGATTTGGGATACGGTAATCTGTAACAACAACGACAACAACAACACCAAAAAACATTTTGCAGAGTACCTGAGTATCCTGTCCACGTTTAATGCCTTGGTAGTTAATACAGGTGGTTGACCTGTTGGCTTCGTCTTGTACATTTTCTTTTCCAGAAGACTGAAATTATGGCCCGAGATAGATGCATCAGCGAAGTCAGTACCGACTTTGCATAAAAGTATAAAAGCTAGCGACTGCAAGTTCATTAGATATTCTTTTCTGGACTTCATTTTTTTAGAAAATATGTCACCCAATTTTGTATGAAAATGGAATAGTAGACAGAGGCGAGGAGCCCACAGGGGCCCATAGGCACAAGGGCGGGCCACCAAGACGCGTGGATTCAAGTGTACTCCCATGGCATTCGATTTTGCTCTACTCTCTTCTGGTACAAAAAACACACATAGAATTGAGAGAGTTTTCGGAGGCAACGACAGAACAAAGGAGCTCTTCCTTCGTCGGGAAGGGCGATTACGCCGTTTTTGTCATTCATTCAATGGGAAAATCGTTGCCATCATCGTCGCCAACACCTAGGCAACGTAGTGAGCACCATCTTCAGCACCCACATCACCAGCTTCATGTTGGAGGATTTATATATGCAATCGGAGTAGTCGAGTAGATCAAAGCAATGTAATCACTTTTTTTTTGAGTATTTGTACTTTCCCACGGTAAACCATATCATTATTCCCCTACACATAGCCCGATTTGCCACAATAGCTGCTGGCCCATGGGCTGGCGGAGAGAGTCGTTAGGTCTTCTTCTCCATAAATCCGCGGGTCCACTCCAGACTCGAGAGGACAAGATAGAAAGGCAAATTCTAAAAAAAAAAGAAAGATAGAAAGGCAAAACCAAACCCTAGCCGTCTCTGTTCCCGATCGATCTATCTCGCCAATCGATCGATCTCGCCCATCTCATCTCATGGCACTGCGCTACCTAGCCACGAGGATGCGGACTCCGGCCGCTGCTGCTTTCCGTCCGCCGGCGGTATCACGCGGGTCGCCGGTGGTGCGCTCCCAGCCCTTCTCTGCAAACGCACGGCAGGGTGAACACGAAAAGATGAATGCTATTAAGAAGTACGAATCACATCTGGCCTACCTTGAAAGTGTGGAGGATGATCTGAACTGTATGAGGACGCTTACTGAGAGGTGTGAAAGGATTAACATGTTGATGAGCTTCTCTTTCAAGTTTGTGTTTCTGCCTGTATCCGTGCTGGGTATCGCTCTCGAAGCGTTGAAGTAGGCGATCTATGGTCATTCGCTGCTTGGTTTATGTATTGCAAGTATCACGTATATATGGGCACTCTGTTTGTGGCTTGTCTGCTGCATGAGCACAGCTTTTATGTCTGTTGACATCTGCTATGTATGATATGAACACCAAGTTTATGTCTGTTTATATAAAGGGTCCTTTATCGAAAAACAATGTACTCCCTCCGGTCCACAAAAAGTGTCGCTACTGTAGTTACGAAATTGTGCTTCGTACATTTAAATACCCCGACACTTAATACGGACCGGAGGAGTATTTTATTTAGTTGTACTGTCTTCACTCTTCAGATGTACCGCCTTGCACCAGTAAGTTCACTATGGAACTACATGTTCGAGCTTTAATGTATTGCCTTTAGTTACTTTTCTGCTTCCAGATGTACTGTGTTGCATCTCATAACTACACTATCCTGACTTCATGTTTTGTTTTGTATTTAGATGAACTGCCTTTAGTTGTACTGCTTTTATTTGTACTTGCCTTCAAGCTTCTCATAAGAGCAGTGTCCTAATTGCATGTTTTATACTGCCTTTCTACGTACGACCTTTAGTAGTTGTATTGTCTTCGGACTGCCTACCTTCAGATGTACTGCATTGCGTCTAGTAAGTGCACTGCTCTAACTGCATGTTTCGTACCACCTTCTATGTACGGCCTGTAGTTGTACTGTCTTAAGATAAACCCATTTTATCTCGTAAATGCAGTGCTCCAATTGCCTATCATCTACGACTTTAGATGTAATTGATAGTGCGCTGCTCTAGTCATGTTTTATTATGCGGCATTGTGCAAGATCTAAACATTTATTTTGTAATGTCTAAATGCAGTTCTTATTTTTGTCGCAATGTATTGCACTCTGCCTAAAAAAGAAAAAAAATGAAGGTAAACAGGAGACGGCACACGTCGTATGGGCAGCAACACCCCCGCGCACCCGCCACCCGCCGGCATCTCCATAGGAAGTCGCCCTTCGCCTAGTCGAGCGAAAAAGAAAAACAGAGAAAAACTGAGGATTATGATGCAACTATGAGATCATTCGCCCGTAATGTGATCGCTAGTTCAGGATCGGTTCTGCCAAAAAAACAAAACAAGTTCAGAATCCTTGCTTCTCCACGGTTTCAAACATGCAAGTGGAGGTGATATGAGAATCGTATTCCCTGCCATCTTTTCGACAGGAGGCAACTTCCGTCCGCTTCCTTGCTAATTAAGCTTATACTGTACGACACGCATTCCATGCGCATGTATGTGCTCCAGCATTTTTTCTTCCTTCCAGCTAGTACAATGAGCACCGAAATTCTCCTTTCCCTTTAACTTCGGTTTGCAACTATAACCAGCGAAAAGTCACTTTGACTCTCGAGTTACAGTGATCCCTTTATTTTAAAAAACTTCAAAAATTATATTTACATGTTTTGAAAAACTAGAAAAAAGTTTCTGGATGTTGTCAATGTTGTATCTTTTTTTTTGTGAGTCAGTCATGATGTATCCTACAAGTATGAAAATCACAATGTGAAATTCTTTATATTACGAGTAACACAAAAACAACAATTTTTTGTATATTTGAAGATTTAAAAGTGTGTATATTCAGATCCACACATTTGTCTTTTTTATGTAGCTCTGAATATAAAATATTTCAACTTGATATTTTACACGTTTGTGGGATAGAAGGTGCCAAGTAACCATATGAGTAACAATTTTGTGCTCGTCGTTAAATACCAATAGTTGCAGAAGGTGTGAGAGTGTGTCCATCTTCAACTCCTAATCAAGGGCATTTCTAACCGATCCCTCAGAATTTAGTCCCCTATATGCCTCCTTATTCTTTAGAGGATTATATTTGCTCCTCTAAAAAATGTCGTTTCTAACCGATCCCTATACTTAGCGGAGTAAAAAAATATTTTGGCTCATGCATTTCGTCAAACACTTGCTATGACATACTACCAACTGATTATATTCAGCACTGATAAATCTAGATCAAGATAAAATTTTCCGGATCTTTCGAACCAGCAAGTACTGAAATCTGCTAACTATAAAAGTTCTTCAAAACAAAAAATAGATGAGCAAGCAGGATCATAATGTAGAATCTAACAGGTAGCAGCAGCAATGGATGATTGAATCATATAGTCTCATGCATCACGATGCCAGAACACGACAACCTGCAAGAAAAACACACAAGATCTTCCTAACCATGAAGATTGCTCGGTGGTTCGAAGGCGGTGACAACTACTGTAGCGTGTACACAAGGTGCTCGCTAAGAGTCTGCTAGACCGGATGACCACTCTCGTTTCGCCTAGAGGGCGTCTCGGGGCATGTGATAGTTCCCGGTTACTAGCTGGTGGAGGAATTTCACTGTTCTCAGGGCATAAGGCTCCGTTGACATGATCTTCTCTCTTTGTCAGGTTTGTAGGTGTTGAGTGGTGGCTTCGGGTTTTTTGATGTATCATCTCAGTAAGTTTTTTGTTGAATAAATTAATAAAGAAAGCCGTATGCATCTTTTCGATGCAGAGGCTGGGGGTCTCCACCTTTAAAAAAAAACAAGATCTTCCTAACAGAGATCAAGAAGTAGCGATCTCTCAAGTCGAACGGACGGAGCACAATCTACGGATCATGTCGCCGAGCGCACGACGCGTCATGCTGACGAGCGTGGCTGACCAGCGTGGTACATTCCTCGGCCACCCCCATTGCCTTTTTTAGGGCGTCAGTGGCGTGGAGGTGCGCACGCTGATCGTCGGTGATGTAGTCGTCCATGCCGGCGATAGGGAGACACGGCGGATTGTTCAGCAGGAGGTCCACCAGCAGTAGGTGGTCGTAGCACAGCTCCGGGAGCGAAGAAAGTTTTTATCCAGACGAGGAGGCTAAATATATTTAGGAGTCGGGAGGTCCTGGAAAAAACCTTTTCTCCCCTAAAGGTTTTGAGGGTTCGGTTAGGCGCCTTTTAGAGGACAAAAGTTCAAATTTTTTCTCCTCTAACCACTTTTGAGGGATCGGTTAGAGATGCCCTAACACCTGCTATTCTAAATTACTTCGCATGGTTTTCAAGCGAGTCTATCCAATCGAGAAACCAAAAGTGTATGTTCAGGAAAAAATGGTACTTAAGCAGTCCAACACAGGAGTGTTTGGCCTCCACCAGTCCTACTCCGGTTTCACGCGCAGAGGGCCTCGTTTGAACTTTTGCAAGTCTTCAAATGCCTCAAGCCTTGTTGGGTAGTCCCATCTATCTCCAAAAATATGTTTGGTTATAGAGTATTTGACAAGTTTTATACATTATTTTTCTCAGAATTCTCTAAACTCGAATGTATTTTTCTGAGTAACCAATATACTAGCCCTCGCTAGTGGCTGGATAGATGAGAATTTGATGGACTTGGGTAAAGATTCGGACTTCATCCAATCACTGCGGAGATTATCACTAGATGACCATCGTCCCAAGCAAGGCCTGATGGGATCATAGCACCATTGCAACGTGTGAATGTACGAAGCATCTTGAACAAGCTTGGTAACAATAGGACAAGTGAAAGTGATACGTGAACTCCTGATGTCTCTCAAACCCACGGTCTCTCATGTCCTATCTACAACTCTTACACAACATAGCGACAAAATATATCTCTCTCTCTCCCTCCCTATTGGAGGCAATATTGGCTTCATGCCACTTTTTATAACATGATTGCATTGATATACAATGTTTCGCTACGTGAAGGCCAGTGATTCTCTGTAATGAGGGACAATAGGGAACACGTGGTTTTCCTTTGTCTTGTGAATTTCTGATGCTCATATAGTCCTATTTTTAAGAGGGGCGTGGTCCCGAAGGACCGAGAACTTCATTCATTGTATCTTTTTTGAACAACGGCAAGGCCTCGAAGCTGAATTAAACCAGCCGTCAAGTTTTACACAAAGGACCCTACACCAAATATGAGAATCACTAACCTGTCCTTCTCGTTTCATGCATTATCTACAACGGAGTTATTAAATACATAAGGGACCACAAAAAAGGAAATTTAAACAGGTCCTCACTTTTTGCACAAAGGATACCATATGTAAAATGGAAAAGTAGGTGCTTCTCCACCGCACCGATTGCAGAGCTTCTCAGCACAGCCGACCACACCATCGTCGGGATGCTACCACTTGGGATGGGGCTGCGGGAGCATGACATGCTGGAGTGGAAGGGCCTCCTACTTGGCATAGACACCTAAAGGTTGAAGAAAACCATATGCTTCTGATCGGGAAAGCCACCAAAGTTAGCGACGAAGGTGGGATTGGTCGCCCTTCGACCATCGTGGGCTCGTGGGCAGCAGCCGAAACAAAGTTGTCGTGGATGCACTCCCATGAGAGGTTAACAACTCCACTGCGGCAAATCTGCCTCACAACAGCCAACAACATCAAATCATCCCTCTTCTCTATCAACAGACTAGAGGAGAGAGGTTTCGAGCCTCGACCCCCCCACGCGAGCCCCGCAGGAGAAAAGGCCTTGACTCTGAACGGAGCAAATGAGTACATCGGTAGATGATCTGTATAAGAGAAAAATCTTACAATCGAAAACCAAGTCATTTCAACATAGCCATAGCGACAATAACGACAAACCCTACATCTAGACAACATGCATGATATTATGTTTTTTTTAAGAGATCACATGAACTTGGAAGCTAGAAATCTTTGTTCCTTTGACCAGCCAATATATAGTGGTTCTATTTTCTTTAAATGGGTAAAACCTGAGTACACACGAATGGCTCCCGACCTCTAAGAGCCATTTTTTTGAAACTTCAAAAAGAAGATTCTGGAGTTTCAAAAAATATCAGAAGCAAATTTAGAGGTACAAAATGGTGTATTATACAATGCAAAATTTGAAGTAGTGAACAATGCAAATTCGAAGTAGTGAACAGTGTAAAATTTCAAAACTCTAAAATCTGTCAGATTTTGTTATTTTTTGTAGAAAATGTGAGTTGTTTTGATTTGAAATTTTCCACGTTGGTAGAATGCATCATTGTCTATCTCCAGGATGTTTTCATTTTCTTAGGACTTTAAATTATCGGTTTTGATTTTTTTTTTTAAATAGGCCCCATGAAGCCCGGTCTCCATTTGTGGTTTCCGGATAAAACCCCTGCATCAGTAGATCCACACGCTCATTATATATCTGTTCTGTAGTATGTACTTAACTTCGGTTTGCACCAAAATTCCATGCGTGTCGCTTTAATTTGTTTCTTACTACTCCGTGAGTGCACCGGGTAGAGTACCACGAAGCTGGAAATTACCGTGGCATGTGCTCACTGATTGATCGATCCCTGGACGTATAAATACTGTGCAAAAATCGCTCCCTCGAGCCAAAGCGTTCAAAAGATCGATCGGTGAAGAGAGAAACGGCATAAACAAAGCCCATGCCACAAACCAAAGAATCGATTCGATTCCCCGTGAGCAGATATCTTTACTTAGCACTCGTACTACTTTTAATCACCTTTTCCCCTCTGATCCCTCGTTCGACCTCTGCTACAAATTTCCCATGGCTAGAAAGGTTTAGCTTCTCTCAGAAAGAACTCGGGCTCTCATCGCACAAAGGCAGATTAAGCTGTCTATGTAGTGTGCACACACGTACTGACAGGTTCAGGTAGCTTAGCTAGAGATGCTTCATTAGTGCAGATCGAGACCACGTGTCGTGTATACCTTCCTTCTCGCCGGGGTCTCCGCCGGCCGTCGCTTTGCTTGCCGGCGGGTTCCCGGATCCCCTCCCAGCTAGGCCGCGCGCCCATACGTTTGGCCTGAACAAAAGCTTCTCCGCATGCCTGCGTGGCTTCGTGCATGTATTCGCGAGGCCAAAGTGGAGTTCTAACGAAAGCTTTCTGCTTGGCGCTAGTGGTTTCTTGCTGCTGGATATATGCCTGGTTCCCGCGTCAGGTGTCGTGTACTCTTCGCTAGATGAACGTCACACCATTTCAGTTTCAATCGACATGAGTACCTGAAGCTGGCGCGTTGGTCTTGAAAGATTGAGTGAGTGGGTCAAAATTAAGTTGATCGATCAATGGTGAAAATATTGTTGTGTAGTTTTCATGGTGTTTTTTCGATCTGGAATGTGTGTGATGTTTAAATTCTGATCTTGTCTCTTTCTTTGTTGTGATGGGGATAGCAGGTTCGAACTTTACTCGGTGTGCTTGATATCGAGAGCTGATCGACGACGATGGGCGGCCACCAGGACGCGCACCACGAGGACTTCCAGCTCAAGGACACGAACCCGCTTCTCGGCGAGCAATGGCCGAAAGGCGCGGCGGGACCGGCGCGCCCCGCCGTGGGCGGCGGCATCGCGGGCTGGCTTGGCATGGACAAGCCGTCGAGCACGTACGACCTGGTGGAGCAGATGTTCTTCCTGTACGTGCGCGTGGTCAAGGCCAAGGACCTGCCGCCGAACCCCATCACCGGCGCGGCCATGGACCCCTACGTGGAGGTGAAGCTCGGCAACTACAAGGGCACCACCAAGCACTACGACCGCCGCGCCAACCCGGAGTGGGACCAGGTGTTCGCCTTCTCCAAGTCCCGCGTCCAGTCCAACGCCCTCGAGGTCTACCTCAAGGACCGGGAGATGCTCGGTCGGGACGACTACGTCGGCCGCGTCGTCTTCGACCTCGGTGAGGTACCCACCCGCGTGCCGCCTGACAGCCCGCTCGCGCCGCAGTGGTACCGCCTCGAGGAGCGCCGCGGGGACGGTGGGTACAAGGTGCGCGGCGAGCTCATGCTCGCCGTGTGGATCGGCACACAGGCCGACGAGGCGTTCCCGGAGGCCTGGCACTCCGACGCCGCCACCGTGCGCGGCGAGGGCGTGGCCAGCGTGCGCTCCAAGGCCTACGTGTCGCCCAAGCTCTGGTACCTCCGCGTCAACGTCATCGAGGCGCAGGACGTGCAGCCGCAGTCCCGCGGCCGCGCGCCCGAGGTGTTTGTCAAAGCGCAGGTCGGGAACCAGATCCTAAAGACGTCTGTGGTGGCGGCAGCGACGCTGAACCCGCGGTGGAACGAGGACCTGGTGTTCGTCGTCGCTGAGCCCTTCGAGGAGCAGCTGGTGATGACGGTGGAGGACCGGGTCACCCCGCGAAAGGACGACCTCCTCGGCCGCGTCCAGCTCCCGCTAACGCTCTTCGAGAAGCGGCTCGACCACCGGCCGTTCGTCCAGTCCCGGTGGTTCGACCTCGAGAAATTCGGCATCGCCAGCGCCATCGAGGGCGAGACGCGGCGGGAGCTCCGGTTCGCCAGCCGCGTCCACGTCCGGGCATGCCTCGAGGGCGCGTACCACGTCATGGACGAGTCCACCATGTACATCAGCGACACCCGCCCCACGGCGCGGCAGCTCTGGAAGCCGCCCGTCGGCGTGATGGAGGTCGGCATCCTCAGCGCCGCCGGCCTGCAGCCGATGAAGAACCGCGATGGACGCGGCAGCACCGACGCCTACTGCGTCGCCAAGTACGGCCAGAAGTGGGTGCGCACGCGCACCATGATCGGCACCTTCAGTCCGACGTGGAACGAACAGTACACGTGGGAGGTGTTCGACCCGAGCACCGTCATCACCATCGGCGTCTTCGACAACTGCCACCTCGGCAACGGCGGTAACGGTAACAACAACGGCGGCGGAGGAGGAGGCCCGCCGGCGAGGGACGCGCGCATCGGCAAGATCCGCATCCGCCTTTCCACGCTGGAGACCGACCGGGTGTACACGCACGCGTACCCGCTGATCTTGCTGACGCCGTCGGGGGTGAAGAAGATGGGAGAGCTCCGTCTCGCCGTGCGGTTCACCTGCCTATCGATGATGAACATGGTGCACCTCTACACGCAGCCGCTGCTCCCCAGGATGCACTACCTGCACCCGTTCACGGTGACGCAGCTTGACGCGCTCCGGTACCAGGCGATGGGCATCGTGGCGGCACGGCTGGGCCGCGCGGAGCCGCCGCTTCGGCGGGAGGTGGTGGAGTACATGCTGGACGTGGAGTCCCACATGTGGAGCATGCGGCGGAGCAAGGCCAACTTCTTCCGCGCCATGTCGCTCTTCTCGGGCGCGGCCTCGGCGGCGCGGTGGTTCGCAGACGTGTGCCTCTGGAAGAACGTGGCGACCACGGCGCTGGTGCACGTCCTCCTCCTCATCCTCATCTGGTACCCGGAGCTCATCCTCCCCACCGTGTTCCTCTACATGTTCATGATCGGTCTCTGGAACTACCGGCGCCGCCCGCGCCACCCGCCGCACATGGACACCAAGATGTCGTGGGCCGAGGCGGTGCACCCGGACGAGCTCGATGAGGAGTTCGACACCTTCCCCACGTCCAGGCAGCAGGACGTGGTGTACATGAGGTACGACAGGCTGCGGAGCGTGGCCGGGAGGATACAGACCGTCGTCGGCGACATGGCCACGCAGGGGGAGAGGCTGCAGTCGCTGCTCAGCTGGCGCGACCCGAGGGCGACGTGCGTCTTCGTCTTCTTCTGCCTCATCGCCGCCGTGGTGCTCTACGTCACGCCCTTCCGGGTCGTGGCGCTCGTCGCCGGGCTCTTCCTCCTCCGGCACCCGCGGTTCCGGAGCAAGCTCCCCGCCGTGCCAAGCAACTTCTTCCGGCGGCTGCCGTCGCGCGCAGACAGCATGCTCTGACGACTCTGAGATTGAGTGAGATATAACGCATGGAGTCCCTGCTTGTTCTTCGATCGGCTCAGAGTTCAGAGTTCTGATTTTTTTTCCAAGACAAAAGACTGTTTTGCTTCGTTTTTATGAGATTGTGAATTACTACCTGTTATGTTTGGACACTTGAGATTCAGAAAAATACCCTTGTAACTATATGTGTTCCGTCACTATATTTGTCTCGGGAATGACAATATAGTGCTTGCTTCAAGCTTGGAAATTTTGAAACGAACCTCCGTGGAAACAACATGGCCCTTACATGAATATTGCACGAAACACGTGGACCGATTTTTCATTGTTGGTGCACCAGGCACAAAGTGGTTGTTGTGTTGTGTTGTGAAGTTGTAATGGTCGTGTATCGTCTGGACCGTCCAGTCGTGAAGATATTCATCGGCGCGAGTCTTGCATATCTCTTTTCCGTTTGTAAATTGCAAAAAAATACCACAATGGGTAAAGTTAATAGCCATATAAAAAAACCACCACAAGTCGCATGAAATGGTATGTCTGACACATTTGCCCCAATTGTGGTGGTTTGAAATGGGAGGTATTTGACACCTCTAGTAAGGGGAAGGACCGAAGGAGGGGACTCTGTGCCCCCAAAGATCAGCGAAGGCTCGGCTGGAGGAGTCAATTGGTAGGCTTGGACTCACGGACGAAGAAGCAACTCTCACTGATCATCAATGATCTTGAAGAAGGCACACCGAAGAAGTGAGCGCTCACAGATAAGGTATTGTACCAAAACACTTATCACATCCAGACGATTGCAAGGGCCCTACGACCTGCCTAGGGCAATTCAAGAGGATTAGTGTTCGGATCGGTGGGTGAAAACATGTTTGTGGCGGAGTTTGAGACCAGGTGTGATCGCGATCGCATATGGAAGGATCTCCCTCGCACGCTAGCAAGAATGTAATCATACTCGCGGAGTTTGATGAGTTAATGCAACACTTCATAGTTGAAGTTTGACAAGTTGCAGCTATGGACAAGGGTATCGAACCTGCCCTTTAATCCGAGGAATATTACATGGGGAAAGGAAGTGGCGAAATAGATTGTATCAAAGCTACTTCGGTGTAGATAGATCGAGTGGGAGGAATGATGTAGACAACAGCAAATAATTTCCTTCAGTTGAGAACCAAGGTGATATCCTTAATCCAACAGGATCAACACAATAATATCAATATTGCTAGAAAATTTATCAGTCTTATCAAGCAATACATTAATTAACATGGGCATACGTTGAAAAAAAAGAAAGTATGGTTTCTCTGATGATTGAAGAGTAGTACCAAGGACGATTTTCCCCATAATTGAAGAGTTACAATCAAGTTGTGGAATCTTTGAAAGTTGGTGAGCTATTAATGCTTTAACTACTTGACTTGGCGAATAACCTCATACATATAATCTTCCAAAGTGTGAAATATACAAATAGAATAACGCAATCCCACGAGCATTACAAAACAAATAAGTAAAGCCGGGCTACATCTCTTGTCATATGCAATTTGAAGGTGAGAAATCCAATACGAAAATGAGGCGTCAGAAGTTTCGTATGACACACAAAGATGTGATATGCGCACGGTGATGGACCAAAGATGTAAATCCGTTTGCGCCGATGTGCATTGATCTTAACTCACGTTAGTAGCAAGTAGTGAGATCGCACGTGATCAACTGGTATCCTAGCCTATTACATTACCCATTCCACTGGGATGTGACTAAAATTGGAATAGAATGTGTTTGTCTTGCACCCTTTGCCCTCCCTGCCGCCTTATATGGCACATCGCCTCCCACATGATATATGCACCAACATTTCTCTCGCACATCGCAAAACCTCATATCCAATTATGTCGGCCAACATGCTGCCGGCTGGTTGTTTCCAGAGTCTCAGTTTCAGATCCATCTCAAGTTCCTAGGAGAAAGATGTGGTATGATTTGTATCTCCATGGAAAATTTGCAGGAACTTGTGCCATGTTACTCAGGAAGTGCCCTCTCATTTTTATGAATTTGTATATTTTTTCAAGATCCACAGGGGGATATTCCCCACCGCTTTTTGCATTTCACTCGAAAGCGACTCACAAAGCTGTACAATGTTTTGGTTAAAAAGACGAAGAATCGACAACCTATAGAGGCTAGAAGAAGAGACTAGCCAATCTTAGAGAGAAAAATTCAAGTCGATGGGAGAGCAAATTTATCGGTTACATCATAGCATTTACACCAAGAAGAGATGTCCTCAACCGATTTCTTAAGAATGGCGTTGATCAAGGATTTGGTAACCGGTCGGAAATCCGGTTACCGCCCGGTAACCGGACATCCCGACCACCCCCGGGAAATGATCATCCCGGGCAAAAAATCCCGAAAATTTTAAATTTTAACAAAAACTCTCAGAAAATGGTCAAACGGAACTAATTTTTTTGGAATTTTGAATTTTGATTTTCAAATTTATCCGGTAACCGGTCGGGATTTTCCGGTTACCGCGGTAACCGGTAATCCCGACCACGCTCGGGAATTTTTTTCTACCAGGAACCAAAACATTGGCGTTGATCGACCAAACTTCTTGCGGGAAGTCCAGAACATGGCAAGTTTTCCAAATATGCCATGCTATGACGAAGAAAATATTCGGGAGAGTGTTATGTGCTATGCCAACATGGCCTGCACCTACCCGATGGCATCAACCAAGCGATTGAATTGGAGAGGCACATTCAATTCCAAAGGGAAGAAATGAGCGGGCACATTGTTAGAAGGTGGTGAAAATATTCAGATAGACCGCATCTCTCTCATAGTCAGGAGAGGGAGTGTAGTGCTTATGGTGAAGATTGGCACGTGTGTTCATACGGTTATCCGATACTAGGAGAGTGAACACCTTTATTTTTCATGGTAGTCGTAACTTTCAGATTGTAATAGCCTTGGGGTCGATGACCCCATTGGGCGAGGCCTCTACATCAAAGTGCGCACATCGTCAAAAATTATAACAAAATAAACCTCAGGATAACTCTCGAGAAGCAAGACTCCTAGTTTGATGCCCCAGTGCAGAGACAAATCCATTTGCACATTTGGTACCCAGATAAGTATTTTTACATGATTGACCAAAACATGAAGTGCAGATTCTGTGGTGCTCCCTACATGACCACAAATCACTAACCTAGCTCCTCATGATTAGAGCCTTGCGCTTGGATCTAACATAATAACATTGAAGCCTTATCCACCAGCAAGGAAAATTTGCTGGATTGAAGAGCAAAACAATGTGAAATTATGTGGGGCCAATCACGGAGGGACGAGTTTTGCTAAATGGGTAGATCTTGCCAATGTGATGTTGTTCCATCACTTGTTCACGATTGGAAACCATATCCAATTTAGAAATAGAGGGGGTTTGAGAAATAGAGAAAAAATATATAAGAAGGATCAACTAAGAAATACATTGTATAGTTGAACAGTTAATGGAGAAATACATTACTTATTAAAGATAGCTGCTCGATACACACCTGCGCTACATAGTAAAATGTTAACTAAAGATAAGCATTGTAAGGTATATCGGTTTATACAATCTATCAGGGATCATAGTGTTCTTTATCTAACTCGTGACTCTTGGAAATTCGTTAGTCGTACCACATAATGAAACACCATTTCATATGCTTAACCTAAAGGGATCAGCACAGTAATGCCAATATTGTTGAAACATCGACCAATCTAATAAAGCGATATAATAATTAACATGGGATACGTCACAAAAACCAAGCACGATTTCTCCAATGATTCAAGAGTAGCAAGGACTGTTTTGAAATAATGGAAGAGTTCTGACCAAGCTAAGGATATTTGAAAGTCGGTGAGATATTAGTGGTCTAGTTACTTGACTTGGGCGAGAAATCTCATACATATGTTTTTTCAAGTGTGAAATAGACCAACGGAAGAAACATAACCTCATCACCTTTATAAACCAGAGAAGCAAGGGATGGATAAGAAACCATATATGTGCAATTTAAAGGTGACAACTCCAATAGGAAAGAGAGGCATCGGAAGTTTTCTATGAGACACAAATATGTGGCATGCCTGCGGTGAAGGACCAAATGCGTAAATCTGTTTACCCCGGTATGCATTGCTCTTAAGTTGCGTGAGTAGTCTGCAGTGATTCGACACATGGTCGTACTCGTAGCCTAGCTTATTTTAGTACCCATTCTAATGGGAAGTGACTAAAATTGGAATAGAATGTGTATGTATCACATGATTTTCCCTCCATGTCGCCTCACACGACACATTGCCTCCCACAAGGTACATCCGTGCAGCTTTTCTCATGCTCACTGCATAACCTCAGACTCAGGTCTCTCGTCCAGCATGCCATGCCGCTAGTTGGCTGTTCGTTGGAGTCTCATTATTAGATCTAGCTCACGGTGCTAGGAGTGGAAATCTTAGAGCTGCTATGATTTGGGTCTCCATGGAAAATTTGCAGGAACATACGTCAGGTTACTGTAGCTGAGGAAGTGTCTTCTCATTACTTATAAATAGTATCTTTTATCGTTTCCTTGTTGCTACTCCCTCCGTTTCATAATATAAGATGTTTTAGGTGTTACACATGTTGCCTAGATTCATACAAAAAAGAGTGGACATATACACTAAAACATGTCTACATACATATGTGTGCATGTGAATGTGGCAAAAAGCTAAAACATCTTATATTGTGGAACGGAGGGAGTACTTATGACGACTGGCCGCCGGGGACACTTCCCTAATTGGAATCCCTAACAGAGAGCACATCCTTTTGAATGTTGTGCCCGGACAGTTTAGCCCATCAGGTACTTTAAACCCTCACGAATATGTCCGCCAGGGAAGATAATCCTGCCGGTGTTACCACATTAAGTCTCTCCTCTAGTCGCATGGGTACACCATCGTCCAGAGTAACATTCCTTCCCTAACGGATTTACGTTACCAGTCGCCAAAGATTCAGCCGTCAAGGCAATTATAAAATGGCAAGGAAAATTATTTATAATTCTCACAAAAATATATATATTTAATATAGCATATTTTAAACACCACATACATACAAACATCTGACATTACATATCGAGAGCTACATGCTAAAATGGTATATGTATTGTAAGGTATATATTTCTTCTTAAACATAGCTGCTCCATACACACCAGAGCTACATGCTAAAATGGTAATTAAATATATGCATTGTAAGGTATATATTTTTATGAAATCTATCAGAGGGATCGCAGTTCTTTTGTCCAACTTATGACTCTTGTAAATTTACCAAGCTTAGTACATAATGAATCAATGTTTCATATCCTTAACCTAAAGGGATCAACACAGTAATATCAATATTGTTGGAACATTTATCAGTTTTATAAAGCGATACAATAATTAGCATGGGCATACATTAAAAAAAAACAAGCACATTTTCTCTAATGATAGAAGAGTAGAAACCAAGGACGATTGCCCCATAATTGGAGAGTTACAACCAAGCTGTAGAATCTTTGAAAGTTGGTGAGCTATTTGTGGTTTAATTAATTACTTCACTTTGCGAGGAACCTCATATATATTCTTCCAAGTGTGAACTAGACAAACATAACAAACGTAATCTCACCACCATTATAAATCAAAGAAGTAAAGGAGGTATAAGAATGAATACATCGGGTGGCATGGGCAATGTGAATATGAGAACTCGAATAGGAAAGGGAGGCGTCAGAAGTTTTATATGACACACAAAGATGTGACGTGCCTACGATGATGGACAAAAGATGTAAATACGTTTACGCCGATATGCATTGATCTTAACTCGTGCCAGTAGTCCAAAATGAGATGGCACATGGTCGTATTGGTATGCTAGCCTATTACAGTACCCATACTTAATTTTGAGAGACTTATAGCTGCAACGGGTAAGTGGCATAGTGGGATATCAGTTAAGCTTGAGAGTATCTTACTAATTTCTCCCGCCAATCCTTTTTACTCCGCGCATTAGATTTCACTTTGTCAAAACGCAATAGTTTGGCCAAATTATAGTTAAAAATACCGACATTTACAATACCAAATCAATATAATTCGATCCATCATGAAACATGTTATTATATTTTACGATTTTATATTATAAATGTTGATAGTTTTTAAACTTGGTTAAATTATAAAACGTTTGACTTACACAAACCTAATACGTCGGAGTAAAAAGGAGGGAGTGACAGTACTGTTGGCAAGCGCAAACAAACTGACATGGCACAAATAGCTCTGCCAGCTGCATCTGATCTGACGCATCAGTTCCTCGCTCACGGGTCACGGCAGCGGCAAGGGTGGAGGCGCGGCGCCACGGCGCAGACGAGCGGGCGCTTCCGCGGCAGCGTCAGCCCGGGCCCTTCCTCCATGTCCACCTTGTCCGCGCCGCCCGCGGGCCTCCACTCGAAGCACTGCACCATGACGGCCAATGCGGCCTGCACCACCAGCAAGGCCAGCGACGCTCCGGGGCAGATCCGCCGCCCGGACCCGAACGGCAGCATGTGGAAGTGCTGCCCGCGCACGTCCGTCCCGGCGTTCGCGCCACCCTCCAGGAACCTCTCCGGCCGGAACTCCAGCGGCTCAGGCCAGCTCGACGGGTCGCGCCCGATGGCCCACACGTTGACGAATATCGTCGCGCCGGCCGGCACGTCGTACCCGCCGACTTTGCACCGCTCCGGGGACTGACGCACCACGAGCGGGCCCGTCGGGTGAAGACGAAGCGTCTCCTTGGCTACCGCCTGCAGGTAGGGGAGGTTCGAGATGTCCGACTCGTCGGCGAGGCGGTCCCTGCCGACCACCGCGTCCACCTCCTCCTGCGCCCTCCGGAGCACGTCCGGGTTGTTGATCAGCTCCGAAAGAGCCCACTCCACCGTGATCGTCGTCGTGTCCGTCCCCGCCGCGAAGATGTCCTGCACACCCCAAAAAATAATTCTTAGCACTCACATCGTCGATGAACAATTGGTGGGCGTGCTTTGTACTTACCAGCATGAACGCCTTCATGTTGTCCCTGCTGAGCGGCATCTCGGCGGCCTCGTCTTCGTGCATGTCGAACAGTATGTCCAGAATGTCCTTCCCTTCCACGTCGTTGCTGTCGTCGGCGCACTGCTCCCGCTGCTTTCGCCGCTTGGCGTCCCTCGCCGTGAGAATCCTCTCCATCATGGCATCGAACTTGCGGTGCACCGCGTCGACGCGCTTGCCGAGGCCCTGCACGTCCCAGTTCCTGAACGCGCCGATGTAGTCCTGCAGGTTGAACGTGCCGGTGAGCACGGCCGTCTCGGCGACCAGGCTCCGGAACTCCTCGGCGCCGTTGTCGTCGCCGGTCCACCGCCGGCTCATCACCATGCGCGAGACGATGTCGCCGGTGAGGCCCATGAGCGCGGCGTTCAGGTCGACGGGCCCGGCGGCGCTCTGCCGCGCGAGGGAAGCCACGAGGCGGGCAACCTCCTCGCGGCGGACGTGGGCGAGGCGGTCCAGGGTGCGACCGGCGAGGAGCTCGTGCACGCACGCCTTCTTCATGAAGCGCCAGAAGGGCCCGTAGGGCGCGAAGGAGAAGTCCTGGCCGCCGTAGGTGAGCCGGTGCACCGCCGCCGGCTTGGGTCTGTCCAGGAACGCGGCCTCGTTGGTCTTGAGCACCTCGCGGGCGGCGTCCGGGGAGCAGGCGGAGATGCAGGGCACGGAGCCGAGACGGAGGAAGAGGAGCGGGCCGTGGCGCTCGGCAAGGCGGTGCAGGGCCTGGTGGGGTAGTGGAGCGAGGAGGTGGAGGTGGCCCAAGATGGGAAGGCCAAATGGGCTCGGCGGGAGGCGTAGCCCGCCGCTCCGGCCCCGGATCACGACGTACAGGACAGCAGTGATGCCGGAGATGAGCAGAAGGAATGGTAGGCTGGTGCCGGTGGGTGTGAAGAGGTCTCGTGCTGCTGCCAGTGCCACCTCCATGCAGACGGGTGAAGGTGAGTTGACTACGTACCCGGCTAGCTTCACTCGAATCAGCTTCGCTGTTTGTTCTTGCTCCTATGATTGCTAGTAGTTGCACGGTTATTTATACTTGTTGCGACTATTTAGCTACTTCATATTTTTCTCAGAAACAATTCCTCAGTACGAGAAGCAAAGCAACACAATCGACATGGACTTGGTATTTCGGTTGCTACGGGAATCTGGGTAGTCTCCATCCAGACGAAATGGTAAGAAGAATATTTATTCAATCGGCCGGCCAGAGACGATCGATGACGAACAGTTCTCTGCTAAAGTTGGAACTTGGAAGCGAGCAGTTGTTGTGGTGTGCTGTGTGTGCATCGATCCAGGTTATATTATTTGCACCGATCGAATAACGAGAGGCTCCCGGACAATCTGGCATCATCATGCGACCTCGGATGAGGCCGGCCGGCCGGCAGGTGTAAAGTAGTCAAGTAGAGCTAACTGGTTGACTACGTCCGTAAAGGATCGACTGGGTCATGAAAGTTGCTACCAGTGCGCTTAGCCGGCTAGCAGCCGCTTAGAGCATCTCCAACCGGAACGGCCAAAATTGCCCCTCCAAACTGTCCGCGGACAGTGACCGGACAGCCCCAAAAGTGTCTCCTCCAACCATGTACCCCAAAATCCTCCAAATTGTCTGGTCACTTGCATGTGATTGGTGGGGATTGAGAGAGAAAGGAAAAAGAAAGAGAAAATAATTACATAAAGTGGTCCAATGTGGTCCGTGTCCTACGTGGCGGGCTGTCCGGGTGTGTCCGGTCGCCCCCAAACTCTCCCCACATATTGGGTGAGTTTGGCAACTGCCGGACAACCCGGACGTTTGGAAAGGATTTGCTCACCCCGGTTGGGTAGCCATTTTACCCTATTTTTCGTCCGAGCACTGTCCGGACGTTTGGGGAGGATTTAGCAACCCCGGTTGGAGATGCTCTTACAACAAAAACATTTTGTAGTTTCGAGAAATATTTTTTAGATAAAAGCCTCGACGAGCCCAACTTAAATTAACAAAGCTCTCAACCGCAAGCAGTACAAAGCATTACAACTCAAAGTCACTGCCGGGATGCCAGCTTACAAAGAATGCACACTAGAGAAGAACAACACCCAAACACCTACAAAGAAAAGCCACACCAAGCAAAAACTAAACAAAGGTTGTCTCATGCTTGATGTCGACCTCCTCAGAAAATTGAAGAGCATAGGACGTCGCCGGATAAGGACCAACCATCACAGGAATCCCTCCAACAAAAATGACTTCAACGGCAAGTATCCACTAGAGCGGTGACCACGGACAGCATCAGACAAAGAGCACCCGCGCATGTCAAGGGCTCAAGAGCGACGCCTCCAAGAAGGGGACAATGCAAATGCTTCGCCTTCGCCCGATCCACACGGATCAAGGTTTTCACTTGGAGACCGAAGACCAAGATGAGAGAAAACGGAGGCAACACGATGATGCCTCAAGGGAGGGAAAATGGCACCCACAAGTGTCATCATCATCAGCACCGTACCGGCGAACCAAGCAAAGCCTTTGCCCGCAACCTACCATCCCCCATCACAACAGAACCAACCACGTAGAACAACCACAACGAACTTGCTGGTCCCTCCACTCCAGGCCAGCCTCCCTAGGCGGCCGAGCAGGAGCGGCAGAGCGGCGCTGGGGTCTAAGAGCGGGCGGAAGCTGCATGGCCAAACATGGAGCACTGTTAAGACACCACCAAACCAGAGGAGCACCAAGGGAAACCAAACTACAGCTAGGACTTCTTCTCCATCCAGCGGTTGCTGTTGGCAGAGGTTTAAAAAGCCGGATTTGCATCTTGTCAATGGACGAGCACCAACAGACGGTGGCAGGAGAGGGAATGGAGGGTGCCACGAGCCCCTTGTAGGATTGCGCAATATTGATTGATTCTAGATTGATTACATTGAGCCACGGTGGGCTGTATGTAAAGGGTACAAGACTTGGGGACTACGAAACCTAGTAGAGATATACTTGGAACACAATCCTAAATTACCAAATATAGATAAACCGTATTATACTCTAACACCCCTGTAGTCGGATCAGTAGTGACGCGAACAGTAGGAGCGTCGCGGACGGTCCGGCTGGAGCACAAGCCGAAGTCACGACTGGAGAGGGAGCCGAGGTGATAGCCCTTGATGCCGTTGTCGATGTAGTCGATGGTGTGGACGTTGTAGTCGTGGTCGAGGATGCCATGGATGATGTAGTCGCCGTGGTGGTAGTTTGCGGATGTTGATGTTGTTGTGGTCGATGCCGTCGTTGAGTCTGGGGGAAGTCGCCATGTTAATTGCAGAAAGCGATAGTAGTTATAGTAAACTTGAGTTAGACGTAGCTTTTGTCGATGTAGACGAGGTAGGCGGCACGGCAGGCCGAGCTTGCCAGGCTCGAGAGCGTGTCGGGGACGAAGGCATGCGCCGGTGTTGCCAATACCGGACATGCGAAGACAGGGACCACCATGAACCATGCGAGCCAGAGTCGGAGGAGCAACAGAGAAGGTCTCCGTGAACGGTCGATGCTTTACGCCGTTAGTGCCGGAGTGCAATGCAAAAAATAAAAATAAAAAACATAAAAAAAAACGATTGCAACTCTGGCAGCGAGGTCTTGGTGGACGAAGACGGCGAGGTGGTTGTCGATGGAGATTGAGCTCTTGTGACTGAGCTCTTGCAATAGTAGCGATAGAGGATGCCGGTGAATGAACCCGGATCATTTTTTTGCGAGGGAACCACTCCCGGGAACATGCCCGTGAACCCGGAAACATGCCCGGGTGAAAGGATCGGTATGGCCACCTAGAGTTAGGTGAATAGGTGCTACTCAATTTTTAGCTCTTTTTCGAATTTAGGCTTGACACAAAGGTAAATTCTCTAGATATGCAACTACGGTGAATTTACCTATATGACAAGTTAATACTAGACTAGGCACGATACAAGAAAGAGCTAGCGAGTAAGGAGTAACCGAACGGGAAGCACGCGGAGACAAGGATGTATTCTCGAGTTCCTCCTTCCACTATCGGAATCCTTCAAGACGGAATCTGGAGCCCTTACAACAAACTTGAGGCTCAACCCACAAAAGGATTGGGGGCTCCCAAGCACCACAACACCTGCTACACAAAAGTAACAAGCAAGTAAGTACAACAAGATGCCTAGGTTTTCCTAGTGGAAACCCTAGGCTCGAATCCCTCAAGTGAATGAGGAGAAATGAAGAACGCTTTGGTGACGATGTAGATCGGGTTCCTCTCCTTTAATCCTTCGAAGATCAACAAGTTTGGTTGGAGAGATTGGGAGATCTAACTTGGTGAAGCTTTCAATTAATGTAGGAGAGAGAATCTGGAATGCTTGCACGACACCAAAGAGATCAACATGAAGAAGTTCCAATATCCTCGTTGATGAAATGATGGTCTTGTGTGGGTGGGTAGAATCATGCATCTTTCCTTCAACACAAGCCCTGCAAAGACGATCTCTAGAAAAAGAAACATTCTCTTTTAGTCCAAGGATGTGGCCACCCTTGTGAAGACTTTACAAAGTTCTCATATTGACATGAGATAAGCGGCGATGCCACAACCACCTCACGTCGGCCTTTCCGAATAAGCACATCGCTTGAGAGTTGGTTGACTCCTAAAAGTCTACCACAAACAACTCATTTTTGACATACCCAACGTAAGCGACTTTTAGAGTCTTGCTCCACATGAGTACCACAATATCAAGATCAAAGTGAACGGCAAAACCCATCTTATTAACGGCACGAACGGAAAGTAAATTGTAACCAAGGGACTCAACAAGCATAACATTTACAAGGGTGATATCCCTTGCAACTACCACCTTGCCGAGACCCGATACCTTGGATTTAGAATTATCTCCATAAGTGACGGTTGATTGATTTGTATTTGGTCTCAACTCCGTTATGATCTCCTTGCTTCCGGTCATATGACTAGTGCATCCACTATCAATCACCCATTTCGACCCACCGGAAGCATAGTCCTACAAGAAATCATTGCTTGGTTTTAGGTACCCATCTTGCAATGGGTCCTCTTTTGTTAGCAACAAGGGTCTTAGGAACCCAAATAGAGTAAGCAATGAAACCATCATAAGGACCAACATATTTAGCACAAACATCCCCATAATAATCAACATAAAGAATATAGTTGGGGTTAGCATGTCCCGCAAAGTCACTACGAGGAGTGTTGCCCCTTGTGGCATCACCACTCGCAATGGTAGTCTTCTTTGCTTGTGCGATGATGCATCCAAAATGCATCTACTTTTCCAAGCACTTTGCTTCATGATTTGCTCCGGAATCTTCCCATATTTGAATAAAACTGCTGAATCTGACGCTGTTTTTAGCAAAGTCTCTTTTCTGGCTATTTTTGCAGGAAATAAAATCGGGAAAAATACCACGTCATTTTTTGGAAAAGGAGGACAACGTGCAAAGGATGGACACGAGGGAGCATCGGAGGCCCAAAAGAGGGGGCCCCACGCGGCCAAGTACCAGGCCGCGTGGGCCCACCCCGTTTGGCCCCCGGGCGCCGCCTCGCCTCCGGTCTTCGACGTACCCCTTCATATAGTGGAAAAACTGCGTGCCCTAGGAGGGAGGAGCTTTCGCGAAACACACCGCCGCCGCCACCACGTTTTCGTTTCGGGGACAGATTGATCCAGGATTTCTCCTCCGGTGGAGGGATCCGGAGGCCGTCTTCACCGCCATCTTCACCGCCTTCATCTCCATCGACCATGAGCTCCTTCACCATCACCATGTGTGAGTAGTCCGCTGTAGGCATGTGAGGTGGATGGGGATTGGATGAGATTGATCATGTAATGCTACCCGTTGTTCGAGATTTTAGGGTTTATCTTGAGGATACTTTTGTATTGTGTTGATGCACTCTTGCTATGTTTAATGCTTGCTACTAGGGCCCGAGTGGCATGATTTCAGTACTGAACTTATATTGCCTCATCATATATTTGAGTTTGGTACTTATCTGCAAAGTGTATCGCCTGCTATTATGTTGAACCTGCGAACCCTAAAAGTGACATATAGGGAAAACAAGGGGGAGATGTTTTAGTTTGAGGATTCTATGTGTTCATGAAGTGTTAATGCATTGTTCCGGTCTATTCGAAAGGGTAGACCTTAATTACCCGTAGTTCCAAGTTGGCCCCGGTAAAATGGGCGGGTAGGACAATAGATGTTGTGCAAATTCTCTTGGTTAGTACGCACAACTAATTATGGAACACATACCTACATATATCGGAGTTAGAGATACATCCCTTGGCTAGCTTTATATCATCATATGATCAATCTTATTCATGCAACACCCCGCTGTCACCTCATGCCTACGTTTTAGATCTCTGAGTTACACCTCACTTTTCCGGTGAAAACTGGAAAACACTTGTTCACTGCTGCTGTTCTGCTTGTTACTTGAATCATACTACTGCCATCACTATTATTGCTGCAAGTTATTGATATACAGGTGTGGTTGAGAGTGACGCCTCGATTGCCAAAGTCTTATTGATATTCTTGTGTTCCCATCGTGTCGAACTATAAATTTGGGTAATACTTCCCAACGAAGACTTCAGCGATCCCCTATACTTGTGGGTATCAAGACGTTTTCTGGCGCCGTTGCCGGGGAACCTAGCTTTATCGGTAAGACAACTTGTTATCATATTATTTGCTGCACTTGCTTGTTCCTAACCATGGGTAAGGAAAAGATTACTCCGAAGGAAGTGAGGCCTTCGACCACTCGCAGAGGTACGGATTTGCCAAGTAGGCCAAACTTTTCTCCTAATGTTGTTTCTGCTGTTGCTCCTAAGAAAAAGGGAAAAGTTTTTCTAGCTCACCTTTGTCTAAAATGTCTACTAGTAATGAAAATGATTTAATATGTGGTAGCATAGACAAAGAAGTGACTCCTGAAATACCTGAAACACTTGAAACATCTGAGATAACTGAAACACCTGAAAATCTTGAATCTTCTATTGAAAATGTGGAATCTGAGTTAGAAGGTAATGAATATTGTGATGATATGGAAACTTCTTCTGAGGAAGAGGATGCTTTTGTTATGGCTTTTATGGGTTCGGGTTTTGATAAATTGGATAAACTTGAAAGCTATAAAAATTCTCCTCTTGATGGTTATTTCCCTGTTACTGAGAAAATGAATGCTCCTGCTATTAAAATTAAAGATAAAGATTATGAGTTTAGTGTTGATCCTGAAATAATTGAAAAAGCTGAGAAGTATAAGTTTTATGGTAGAGAGGATGAGTTTCCTTTTGAACACATTGCTGTCTTGCATGACTTATCTGTGTTATTTGGTAAAGATGAAATCCATCAACGCTATTATTTCTTAAAGCTATTTCCTTTTACTTTGGGAGGAAGTGCTAAAACTTGGTATAATCGTTTAGAACCTGGATGTATTACTAGCAAGGAAGAATGTTTGCAGGTATTCTATAATAAATATTTCCCTGCTGATAAGATTCATGGTTTGACTATTGAGATTAGCAACTTTTCACAGAAAGAGAAGGAGGATTTACCCCAAGCTTGGGGGAGGTATAGTAAGATGGTTAGGAAATGTCCTACCCATGGCTTAAAGAGTAATGAAATACTTGATATATTCTACAATGGACTAACCGAAAACACTAGAGGCTATCTTGATAGTATTGCAGGTAATGTTTTCAGGGAAAGGACTGTTGAGGAAGCAACTGAGCTATTGGAGACTATCTCTAGGAATTATGAAGACTGGAATATTGAAGAAATATTTCCGGAGAAGAAAGGAGGCATGCTTAAATTGGACAACGAAACAATGAAAGAAGCTTCCAAGGCTATTAAAGAGAAGGGAATTAAAACCTCTCATCTTAAGGAATTATCTGAAATGGGTGTTAAACTTCCTGATGATCAACCATGCTTTCCAATTCAAGTCAATGCTATCAGCTCCACTAAAGGTAATGAAAAGGTAACATCTCCTATTGAGGTATCTTATATGAACGATTTTGCTTATCGCCACAATCCTGAGGAGCATAATATTAGAATGATGATTATGGAGAACTCTCACAAAATTAAATCTCTTCGCGAAAGTTTACATGCTAATGTGGGAGAGGTAAAAAGAATTGTTAAACATTGTGAGATGATGAATAATCAAGTTGAACAAATGATATCTCTTCAAAATCAATTGTATGAAAGTCTTATTGTGAAGGAACAGGTTTGTGGAGTTAATACTAGGGGAGGTGCAAGTACTCAGGATCCTGACTATCCTGAAGACCATCCCAAGAGAAAGAGCAAGAGACTCTCAAGAAGAAATCTTCTGCAGGAAAATCTCCCAATGAAAACAAGGACATTGATGATTCTGAAGAACAAGATAATAATACCTCTTTCTGATGCTGAGACTGAAGATAACAATAATAATGAAGAAGAAGAATCACCCACACAAGAAGATGAGACACATGAAGCTGAGAATGATGAAGAACCTGAAGCTACTGAAAAGGAAAACCCTCAACCATCTACTGAGAAGAACAAGAAGAAGAACCATCCAAATCCACAAAAAGGTAAAGAAAGGGATCCATGGGTACAAAGACCCATACCATATCCTCAAGAGGTAATCAAAACTTTAGACGATGCTAGATTTGAGAAATTCTTTGAGTTGATTAAATCTTTGTGTTTGCAAATTCCTCTTGTTGATGCTATTAAAATTCCTCCATATTCAAAATACATGAAAGATATTGTCACTAATAAAAGAAAGATTCCTACTGATGCAATTACTGCTATGCTTGCTGATTATTCCTTTAAAGGAAAATGCCTGAAAAGCGTGGAGATCCTGGTATTCCAACCATTCCTTGTCGTATTAAGAAACTTATGTGAAATATGCACTATGTGATTTGGGAGCTGGTGTTAGTGTCATGCCTTTTTCTCTGTATAAGAAACTTAACTAAACAAATTGGTTCCAACTGAAGTTTCATTACAAATGGCTGACAAATCAACTGCTGTACCAATTGGAATATGTGAGGATGTACCTATCTCTATTGCTAATGTGTTAATTCCTACAGACTTTGTTATATTAGAAATGCCTGAGGATGATAACCTATCTATTATCCTTGGAAGACCTTTCTTAAACACTGCAGGAGCTGTGATAGATTGCACTGAAAGCAAAGTGACATTTAACGTCAAAGGGAACGAGCATACCATTTACTTCCCCAAGAAGAAAACTGTTACAATGGTAAGCCAAAGTGTGAACTCCATTAAAAGAATACTCTTATAGTTGGAAGTTTTGAAATTCCATTACCACCTCCTGAACCAAAATATGCTATCATGATGGTTGGAACTATTCCAATCAAATATGAGGTGTCTTGAAACCTTTCTTTAAAACATATAAAATAAAGAATCATGTATTATATCTTTTGCATATTATTAATGAGACTTGATCAACCTCATTACTAATATGAAAATGATGCAAACTTGATTCCCATAAAAATTGCTTTGAATGTTTGATTTCATTTATTCTAGAATTTTTAGATTATTTGCATGAGCATAATTATTTCAAAGTGCAGAAATTCCAGAAATGTAGTTTGAAAAATTCTGTTCAGAAAATTTTCTCGAAAAATTCCAGAAAAATTTGGAGGTAAGTTATTTTAGCAGGGGAGCTCACAGCCAAAAGGGGGACACCAGAGGGCCACCAGGGCCCAGAATAGGGTGCCCCACGCGGCCACAGTACCTGGCCGCGTGGGACCCTCCATTTTGGCCCACAGAGGGAGTTAGGTGAGGGGTCTGTGCCCATCTCCTCCTCCTCGACAGAAAAACAGCCCCAGGTATTTTTCCCAATTTTTCCCGTGCTCTCTTCCTGCTCTCCTCGGATCTCCAAGTTTAGGACAGATTTTTCAAATCTGTTTGGTGGGATTGCTCATTGGTATGTGACTCCTCCGCCCATCCAATCACTTTTTGTTCTTGTGCCTCATGTATGAAGTATTTTGCTGCACTAGGTGTCACCTAATATGCTTAGGAAATCCATAGATTTAAGTTTTCTAATTGATATTGATGCATGATATTGATGGGGAGACTAGTTATGGATATCTTAATGTTGTATTAGAGTGTTGCATCTTGATTTTTGATGAATATTGTTTATGGGCAGCAAGGTATCATGTTCAGCAAGGGCAAGGGATTGTTTGGGATGAGCTCTAGACCAAGGAGAAGAGAATGCAAAGTCTCCATCAATAATGATGACCAACACCTTTGGGAGGATAAAGCATACTATGTGGGAGAGAAGTTGAAAATCCATACAACAAGATGGCAAGATCCCCATGTTCTTGAGCATTGGGGGATTCAAGAGGATTTTTACATCTTCGCCACTGCAACCGGTTTACTTCGTTTTGCTCAGAACCCACAAGATACATACGAGGAACTCTCGCGAGAATTCCTCTCTACATTCAGATTTGAGGGTCCGGAGCCCTACAAGCACAGGAAGAAAAGTAAGGCACCCCCTCTTACCTTTGTTTGCAAATTTACTATGAGAGGTGAGCGCCTTGTTATGTCTCTAGAGGAATTTTGCAATGCTATTGGTGTAGAAAACACGGGGAGTTGGAATGAAACTGGTGCTGATTCCAACCCTGAGCTTGTAGCGTTTTGGCATTCTATTACTGTTAGCTCTCCCGTTAGATTGAATAGGGGTAAATTTACTCATATACAGCACCCAAGTTTGAGATATTTTGCGTTGTTTCTTGCAAGAGGATTTCTTGCTAGGGACAACAATTCTGCTTGCACTGGACCGATAGTTTATCTACTTAAATGTGCAAAAGAAAACATACCGTGTGAGTATAACTTGGGAGTCATTCTTGCTAGATCATTGCATACTGCTGTGAGTAGAAATATTACTGATCAAACTCCTATTTATGCTGGTGCTATTGCTACATTAGTGTATAAGTACATTAAAAATGAGAGAGGTTATGGTGATAACATGGGTACTCTTGTGCGAGAGTCCAAATTACTTGATTTTACTTTGACTACTCGCATGGAAATAAGTGTGAAGCATGGAGAGCATTATTTGTATAACTATTTGAGTATTAGTGGGCAGCGAGTGCCCATTAGACTCCCCCGTGCTGACCTTTTTGACAGGAGTACCGGAAAGTGGAAAGTGGAGGAAGCGCCGCCTCAAGAGGAGCCACAATCTCAAGAGATACAGGGGTACATACCTCAGGCGGAGCCTCTATACCCAAGCATGCAAGGCTACCCATATGGTCACTACCCTGGAGGTGGAAGTGGATACGGCCACTACCCAGGATACTAGCTTGATCGCAAGCTTGGGGGAGTACTTCTCTTACTCTCCATTCATTGTTTTATATCACCGTTGCATCATTGTGTTTAGTTCATTTGTTTCTTTTGGTTATTTGCTGCTGGTCATTTGTCTTATGCATAAAAAAAAAAGAACAAAAATATTTTCGTTTTCTTGAAACAAACGCAGAAACGGAGGTGCAGGAATTCTGAAATCTGATCACCGTTTCATTTTTCATTTATTCCCTGTAACTCCGATTGAGCTAAAATTTTAACCACTGCTGCATCATATCATAACCCACACACCTGTAAATTATGAGATTTTTCTGAGGTGTTTTGGTAGGGTTAAAACTCCTCTGTATGCAGTGATGTTTTATGGCAGATTTGAGATTTTGCTGCGCAGTTCAAGTTGGGAGAGGAGAACAACGATGATGAGTTGATGTGCATGGAGTGGATGAAAGGTATGACACCTTTGCCGTGCTTATGCGGACTTTTTAATAACAGCAAGTGAGCACATAATAGTTTCTTTAACATATAGGAAAGTGGTAGCAAATGTTTATCTTCTCCATGTTCTAGTATGTTATATGATGATGCAAATGAAATATTATTTAGCGACAATACTTGGCTGTGGATTGAATAATTGTGGCTCTAAACAAAGGTCTACGCATCCCATTGTGCTTGCTAAACTTGCCAACCAAAAAGAGAGCAAAAGAATTTTTCAAATGTTAAACATGAAGTCGTATGCTTGACAGGCTTAGTGGTTGGGAGTTAGCTGAAATGTGCTGACACATGGAAAGCTTTCAACATTGCACCACATTATATTTAGTTGATATCATGTGCTTTGGTCTATGGATGCCTATCATTGCGAAATAAAGGAGGAACTTAGTAAGTTCAATGAGTGAGAATAATTGGCTAGAGAGACGCCTGGGCCGCCAACTTAAGCCATGCATCATTCATGGTGGAAATTTACAGCGTATCATAGTGAACATTCAGTGATGCACATCACAATAAAAAGCTACACAATAGTAAATAAAAGAGTGCTGAGATTGTTCATTGTCTGTTTGTCTTGTCGTTGGGACATGGGCTTGTCCATGTCCTGGGATAAGAGGTACCCCAGTTGACGCTCTTGATGACGCTTTTATTACTTGCAATGACTGAGAAATTTGAACTTGCTTAGTGGCCCGAGTTGAGTAGTCATGGTGTAGGTACTCGTATTCACGGGGCATGAGGCTTTTAACCATGAGTTGGTCAAGCATATGGGTCATAATAGGGAACACCAAATGGTTTGATAAAACTGAGAGCAAGGTTGTAAGCACAATGATTTCACTAGTCAACAAAAGAAAGAATCAAAAGATCTCAAAAATCTTGACATGATTCAATCAATAGCGATGCAAAAACCTTTGTTTACTTCTACAGTTGAGCAAACTCATCCAAGTATTGACACTACATGTTATCTCACTTGCAGCAAATATAAAGACTTTAACATTGATTGGATATACCTTTGCTAGCATTTTGTTATTTGTCATTGAAGCTATGTTTTGAATGCTTGTTGGTATTAAGCGGTGTTACATATGCAATGCAAAGTTCTTGTCAAAGTCTTTTCATCGCTTCTGCACTATGTTTGAGTTGTTCGAGGACAAACAACGAGCTAAGCTTGGGGGAGCTGATGCATCCAAAATGCATCTACTTTTCCAAGCACTTTGCTTCATGATTTGCTCCGGAATCTTCCCATATTTGAATAAAACTGCTGAATCTGACGCTGTTTTTAGCAAAGTCTCTTTTCTGGCTATTTTTGCAGGAAATAAAATCGGGGAAAAATACCACGTCATTTTTTATGGAAAAGGAGGACAACGTGCAAAGGATGGACACGAGGGAGCATCGGAGGCCCAAAAGAGGGGGCCCCACGCGGCCACAGTACCAGGCCGCGTGGGCCCACCCCGTTTGGCCCCCGGGCGCCGCCTCGCCTCCGGTCTTCGACGTACCCCTTCATATAGTGGAAAAACTGCGTGCCCTAGGAGGGAGGAGCTTTCGCGAAACACACCGCCGCCGCCACCACGTTCTTCGTTTCGGGGACAGATTGATCCAGGATTTCTCCTCCGGTGGAGGGATCCGGAGGCCGTCTTCACCGCCATCTTCACCGCCTTCATCTCCATCGACCATGAGCTCCTTCACCATCACCATGTGTGAGTAGTCCGCTGTAGGCATGTGAGGTGGATGGGGATTGGATGAGATTGATCATGTAATGCTACCCGTTGTTCGAGATTTTAGGGGTTTATCTTGAGGATACTTTTGTATTGTGTTGATGCACTCTTGCTATGTTTAATGCTTGCTACTAGGGCCCGAGTGGCATGATTTCAGTACTGAACTTATATTGCCTCATCATATATTTGAGTTTGGTACTTATCTGCAAAGTGTATCGCCTGCTATTATGTTGAACCTGCGAACCCTAAAAGTGACATATAGGGAAAACAAGGGGAGATGTTTTAGTTTGAGGATTCTATGTGTTCATGAAGTGTTAATGCATTGTTCCGGTCTATTCGAAAGGGTAGACCTTAATTACCCGTAGTTCCAAGTTGGCCCCGGTAAAATGGGCGGGTAGGACAATAGATGTTGTGCAAATTCTCTTGGTTAGTACGCACAACTAATTATGGAACACATACCTACATATATCGGAGTTAGAGATACATCCCTTGGCTAGCTTTTATCATCATATGATCAATCTTATTCATGCAACACCCCGCTGTCACCTCATGCCTACGTTTTAGATCTCTGAGTTACACCTTCACTTTTCCGGTGAAAACTGGAAAACACTTGTTCACTGCTGCTGTTCTGCTTGTTACTTGAATCATACTACTGCCATCACTATTATTGCTGCAAGTTATTGATATACAGTGTGGTTGAGAGTGACGCCTCGATTGCCAAAGTCTTATTGATATTCTTGTGTTCCCATCGTGTCGAACTATAAATTTGGGTAATACTTCCCAACGAAGACTTCAGCGATCCCCTATACTTGTGGGTATCATGCGGTCTTGGCCTTCTTCTTGATCTTCTTCTTCTTCTTGGCAACATAACCAAGACCCTCTTTCCCAATGTGTGGCTTTTGCGCTTGCAAAAGATCAACAAGAGGCTTACTTTGGGAACTAGAGGCCTTGGCAAGTTCACTCTTCAACCTAGCATTTTCCTCAATGACAATTGCATGGTCACAAGTAGTAGAAGGGGAACTAGGAACATTAGTTTTAGATGATTGAATTTGAAGTTGTTCAAAAGACTTGGTGAGAGTAGAGTGTTCACTCTCCAAGGCCTTGTGAGCCTTGGTGAGCTTCTCTATCTCCTCGGTTAGTCTATCATGACCAACACCAAATTCAACCTTTTCATTCTTGGAAAGCTTATATTTTGCAATTGCATGGTCACATTCTTTAATGATTTGAGAAAAGATTGCATTTTGTGACTCGTCAAGATTTTTAAGTTTCTCTTCAAGAGAAACACAAAGCTCATGCTCTTCCTCAAGAGCCACGGTGAGAGAAGCAATATCATTAGCATACTCTTTTTGATGTGGGTTGGTCCCGATTTTCACGGATTTGTGCAGAGGGAAGGATGAACACGAAGAACACGGGATGAACACGAAGAATACAAAGAGGGGAAATCAACACACAAGGGTAAATAGCAAGTAGCAACTCGGCAAGACTCAATTGGTAACAAATCCCCGAGGGTAGACCCCAATTCTCCTCTCCCAAGCACACCTTACTCTTAGGATTGTTTGTCCAATTGGTCAACCCAAACCAACCCGATAGAATCACCGTAAGATGAAAGATCGGCAAGTAATCGCAACTAAAAGCGGAAGCTTTGGTATCCACGCAGGGATCTTCTCCTCAAGAGGAGGCCTTGGTTCATCTCCACAAGGGGAGGCCTTGATTCATCTCCATAGGAGGAAAGAGACACTTTGAGAAGAAGGAGCAAGGCTCTACTTTAGTTCCCAAATCATAGTCTAACCCTAGATCTGGAGGGGATGGGTCTATTTATAGTCTAAGTCACGAAGTAGGTGAAAAGGTGGGAGGTACAAGGCCACACGGGCCCGTCAAGCGCGCAGGCTGAAGTTTCGGCCAAACCGGCCTGGAGGCCGGCCTAAGCCGGCGTGGAGGCCGGCCTGGGGGCCAGGTCAGGGGCCGGCTGGAGGTTGGTCGGGCTAGAGCACGACCGGACCTGGGGCCGGCCCAGACCGGCTGGGAGGCCGGTTGCCTCGGGTGAGTGGCCGGCCCTGGATCTGGCCTAGGCCGGCTGGGGGACCGGATGCTTCGGGATGTGGTCCGGCCTATGGCCCGGCCTAGGCCGGCCTGGAGGCCGGTTGTGTCGGGAGGCAGTCCGGCCCTGGAACCAGCCTGGGCCGGCTGGGAGGCCGGCTCTTCAGTCTTCTCCGCTTCTTCTCCATCGTCTTGCGTCATCTCTTGGCCATCTTCTTGGGTCTTATCTTGGTCATCTTCTCCACTCCATTGTGGGTCGTCATCAAGGTGGTTCCTGAGTATGCACAAAGTATCCGAATGAAGTAGCAACCCATTCAAAGGAGTGTCGAGGTCACACATAGATAGGAGTGAATTCACCTTATCATGGATAGCTTTGACTCTTGCTCTTGTCATTGGGCCACTTGTTGTAGGAGCCGTAGGTTGGGCTACATCATCTCCCCCCCCCTTGGAAAAGAGTCGTCCTCGACTCTTGGTCATCCTCATCGCTTGATGTTCCAAGGTATGGCGATAGGTCGGCGACGTTGAAGGTGTCATGGACCAAGTGTTTGGAGTGGAGATGTCGATCTTGTAGGCATTGTCGTTGATGCGCTTGATAACCTTGAAAGGTCCATCTCCACGAGGGTGAAGCTTGGACTTCCTTGCATCCGGAAAGCGATCTTTGCGAAGGTGTAGCCAACAAGGTCTCCTTCTTCAAATATCATGGCGCGCTTGTTTTGTTCATCTTCGTAGCATGGTCTTTGTTGTGCTTCTCGAGTAGTTCTTGTTTCCTCATGGAGCTTCTTCATGTAAGCGGCTCGCTTGTCGAAGTCCATGTTAACTTGCTCACGGAGTGGAAGTGGTAGCATGTCGAGCGCGGTGTAGGGGTTGGAGCCATAGACGATCTCGAAGGGTGTTCTCTTTGTTGCGCGATGTAGTGCTCGATTGTAGGCGAACTCGGCGTGTGGGATGCACTCTTCCCAATTCTTCAAGTTAGGCTTGATCAACACACGAAGGAGTGTAGATAGGCTTCGGTTCACCACTTCGGTTTGGCCATCGGTTTGAGGGTGGTATGCGGTGGAGAATAGTTGCTTGATTCCCATCTTGGCCATCAAAGTCTTCCAAAAATAGCTCACGAACTTGACGTCACGATCCGACACAATGGTCTTGGGCACTCCATGAAGACGGACGATTTCCCTGAAAAACAAAGTAGCAATGTGTGAAGCATCGTCGTCTTGTTGCAAGGTATAAAGTGTGCCATTTTAGAGAAGCGATCAATGACGACAAAGATGGAATCCTTGTTTTTTTAGTGTGGGAGTCCTAAGACAAAATCCATAGCTATATCGGACCATGGGTGATGTGGAATAGGCAAAGGTGTATATAACCATGAGAGTTTAGAGTAGACTTAGCTTTGAGACATGTAGAACATCGTCGAACTAGGCGTTCCACATCACGCTTCATTCTGGCCAATAGTAGTTGGTGGCGAGCATGGCGTAGGTCTTGTCGCGGCCAAAGTGACCCATGAGTGTCCTCCATGAGATTCCTTCAAAAGGACCAAACGAAGCGAAGACTCGGGTATACATAGTTTGTTAGCCTTAAACAAGAAACCTTGTGCAAATAGAAATCACCAATTCCTTTGTGCTCCGAACATTGAGCGAAAATGTCTCCAAAGAAAGCATCGGTAGCATACAACTCTTTATCTCATCCAAACCCAAGACACTAATGTCAAGACGTGTAAGTAGGTTGGCCTTGCGGGATAGAGCATCCGCGACCACATTGTCTTTACCTTTCTTGTATTTGATTACAAAGGTAAAAGACTCAATGAACTCAACCCACTTAGCATGTCTTTTGTTCAAATTTGTTTGACTTTTCAAATATTTCAAGGATTCATGGTCGGAATGAATGACAAATTCCTTAGGACGAAGGTAATGTTGCCACACATCCAAAACACGAACCAAAGCAAATAACTCTTTGTCATAAATGGGGTAATTCAAGCGAGCTCCATCTAGTTTCTCACTATGGTATGCGATGGGTCTACCATTTTGCATAAGCACTCCACCAATGCCCAATCCACTTGCATCGCATTCAATCTCAAATGTCTTAGAGAAATCCGGAAGGGCAAGGAGTGGTGCTTCGGTTAATAACCGTTTGAGCTCATTGAAAGCAAAATCATGTGCATTGCCCCAAATGAAAGGTACATTTTCTTTGTAAGTTCATGGAGGGGGCAAGCAATTGTGGAAAAATCCTTGATGAAACGGCGGTAAAATCCGGCAAAACCAAGAAAACGTCTCAACTCCTCAAGTGACATCGGAAAAGGCCAAGTCCGAATTGCTTGTATCTTGCTTCATCAACTTCAACTCCATCCGAAGAAACAACAAAACCCAAGAAAACAAGTTTGTTGGTGGCAAAAGTGCACTTAGAAAGATTTGCATAAAGCTTTTCATTGCGAAGAACCAACAAAACTTGAGCAACATGAGAAGTGTGCTCTTCCAAAGACTTGCTATAGATAAGGATGTCGTCAAAGTATACCACAACAAATTTCCAATGAAAGGACGCAAAACATGATTCATGAGACGCATAAAAGTAGAAGGTGCATTGGAAAGACCAAATGGCATGACGAGCCATCATAAAGACCAAGCTTTGTTTTAAATGCGGTCTTCCATTCATCACCTTCACACATGCTTATTTGGTGATATCCACTTTTAAGATCAATTTTGGAGAATATAGCGGAACCACAAAGCTCATCAAGCATATCATCAAGTCGAGGGATAGGATGGCGATACCGAACGGTGATGGCGTTGATGGGGCGACAATCCATGCAAAGGCGAAGAGTGTTGTCGTGCTTGGGTACCAAGATGACGGGCACGGCGCACGGACTCAAGCTCTCGCGGATATGTCCCATGGCAAGAAGTTCTTGTATTTGCCGCTCGATCTCCTTTGTCTCTCGGGGTTGGTGCGGTAAGGAGCGCGGTTTGGTAGCGGTGCGCCGGGAACAAGGTCGATGCGGTGCTCGATTCCGCGTAGAGGAGGTAGTCCCGGTGGCACTTCTTGAGGGAAGACATCTTCAAAGTCCTTCAAAAGAGACAACAAAGGAGGAAGGTTTGTGAAAGTGTTAGTCATAGAAACTTCACCCTTGCATATGAGCACATAGTGGAGGGTGGATGGGTTTCTCTCAACTCCCTCATCTCTCTCTTTGTGGCAAATAGTGTAAGTTTTGTGGGAACTCTCTTTGAAGTGTCACACTCATTTGGCTTGTGGCTCTCACTCACTTTATGGTGGGTCTCTCGCTCACCACTCATCTCACTAGACGAACGATCTTGTTGTGCCCTTGCAATAGTCTTGGCGTTGTCGGCGATGACTTGACTTGGTGTCATGGGACGAAGGACGAAGGTCTTGTCGTTGTTCTTGAAGCTATAGTAATTTGTCCTTCCATCATGCATAGCACCCTTGTCAAATTGCCATGGACGCCCAAGAGTAAGTGACAAACGTTCATAGGCACAACATCACAATCAACCGTATCTTCATAGGCTCCAATCTTGAAGGACACTTGCACCATGTGTTGAATCTTGACGGCTCCGGTATCACTCAACCATTGCACATGGTAAGGATGTGGGTGCTTCTTGAACTTCAAGTTGAGCTTATCACAAAGTTCTTTGCTCGCTAGGTTGTGGCAACTTCCACCATCTATGATGACCTTGATGGACTTTCCATTGATTCCCGCTCTTGTTTGAAACAAGTTGCATCTTTGGTCTTCTTCCACTTGAACATTGGTGGTTAGAGCTCTTGCCACAACCAAGGAAGGGTTGTTGTCGCCATCACAATAATCTCACTTTCTTCTTCTTGAGCACTTTGCATTGTGGCGACCTTGTTCAAAGCATTGTACTCATCTTCACTCATAGATTCATACTCTCCCATGTCATTGATGATCATGACCTTCTTGTTGGTGCACTCAAAAGATTTGTGCCCTTGTCCGCCGCACTTGTAGCATTGCAAAGTCTTGTGCCGGACGAAGATCCTTGAGGCGCCTTGGTAGGGGAGGTACTTTCTTGAAAGGTTGAGGCGCTTGAGGTGTCGATGTAGAGACTCTTGGAGGACCTCGTGTTCGCTTGAGGAAGAGCTTGTGAAGGTGTAGGAGTTGACGAAGAAGGCTTGTTGGCGAAGAATGCCTTTGTCTTGAGGTATTTGAGCTCTTCAAGCACGTGGCGCTCGGCCTTGGAAGCTTGATGTACTAGCTCTACCAAAGAGGCATATGGTTGGAACTCCACGATCTTCTTGATTGGATAGTTGAGGCCATTCATGAAACGAGCCATGGATTGCTCTTCGTACTCGTTGACATTGGCTCTCATCATGGAGATTTCCATCTCCTTGTAGTACTCGTCAACCGACTTCAACCTTGCTTCAACTCTTGCAACTTCTTGTATAAGTCTCTAGTGTAATGGCTTGGCACGAAGCGCTTGTACATTGTTTCTTTCATTTCAACCCAAGTGTCAATTGGTTGTTGGTGGTTAGCGACGCGAGCATCTTGTAGTTGTTCCCACCACAAGAGGGCATACTCTTCAAACTCCATCGAGGCTAAGGCAACCTTCTTGTTGTCGGAGAAGCGTTGCACACGGAAGATCTTGTCAACCTTGAGTACCCATGAGAAGTAAGCTTCCGGATCACTTGTGCCGTAGAACTTGGGTATGTCAAAGCGGACGTTGGTCAAGTCATCATAGTCGTCACGGTGGCCACCACGTGGGAATGCACGTCCACGTCTCCTTCGATTGAGTCCATCACCATTGTGTTGGCTTGACTCGTTATCACTTGACTCGGAGTTGGTGTTGGTGACGATCATGTGGAAGCTCTTGACGAGGAGGCATGTTGAGGAGGTAGCTCTTGTTGAGGAACGGGTTGTTCGTTATTGTTCGCATTGTCATGATTTTGATGACGTGGCCTTGGAGGATGACGGGGTGACGTCCTTGTTCAAAAGTCATTCGCACCCGGAACGCCATTGTCATTAGCCAATGGGTCATGACGATCACGTTGTTGCGGTGGTGGTGATGGTATGCGTTCGCGTTCATCATTTTGGTGAGGTTGTTCTTGATGCGCATTGGCATTGTTCGCGTGAAGATCATGTGGTTGTTCAACGTAGGAGGAGGTCGTTCATGGGCGTCGCGCCTTGGATCATGTTGACGTTCTTGTCGAGGTTCATGACGTCCATGACGTGCTTGTGTCGACCTTGAGGTGCTTCTTGTACGGCTTGAGTGTGAAGAAGCTCGTTGTCGCAAGGTTGTTGATAGCTTCGGTCAACCGCTCCATATTTGCTTCTTGAGCATGCATGCGTCGTTGAAGTTTCTCTTGAGTTTGAAGACGGCGCTCGTAGCGTCCTAGCCATCACGAAAAGTGTCGAAGACCAACAACTCCGTTGTGTGACATAGCCATGATCACCGCGAACTCCACCATGGATTTCATCGTCCGAGCTTGAGCTTCCGTTTGTACTTCCCCTAAACATTTTCTCAAAACAAGTGAGATGTGTGGTAAAGAAAAACCAAGACAAACTATATCCCAAGTATAATGTGGCTTGAGAGGAGAATCCGGTTCTAACACCCAACACACACTTATGAGGATAGGAAGGTATGAAGTGGCAAACGAAACAAGCAAACCGCGAAATATTGTCAAAGGTAGAGAAAATCCACAATGATCAAATTACCAAAGAAACTCCAACCACAAAGTATCAAGAAACACACACAAAAGCGAATGATGGGGTTGGGCGACCAAAGGGCGAGCACTCGAAGATAGACAACCTAACGAAGACTACGTGCTCAAATGTCACCCAACACAAGAGGACGCTAGCTCAATTGCTTTTGTGGGCAACGGATTTGCACAAGAGTTACAACTCACTCACTTTGGCGGTTCAAGCTTTGTCGCAACCTACAAGAGATGATACTTGGCACCACTTGATTCTTTTCTTTTCTTTTCTCTTTTTTTTTTTTTTTGCTTTTTGACGATGATTCCTTCTCTTTTGCTAGTGCCAAGCTCTCTAACGATACACACTCGCCAATACTTGAAGACAAACACTCAACACGTGCAATGCCTCGCAATATCACCGAGCTAGTCCGATAGGTCAAGTTACGCGAAAGGAAGAAGGGTTCACAACGGATTCCGATGACGGGGAAATGCCGAGTCCTTGGTGTCGTCTTTGCTTGGCATTGATGACACACTGCTGCGGAAGCTTGGATGTTGTAGACATTGCACACACCGGAAAAGGACTCAAACAACAAAGGAAATTGCCAAAACGAACCGAGGAAAAAGCAGGAAGAGAAAAAAATTCTGGCAAATCGGCCCTGGGGCCGGCCTGGGCCGGCTGGGAGGCCGGACGCGTCGGGTGGATGGCCGGCCTGTGGCCCGGCCTAGGCCGGCTCCGCTGGATCTCGAAAATCCGCAAATTTCGGGCAGAAACACGACGCGAAAATCCTCGATTTCGTGGGAAATTGGCAAAATTAAGGCTAGGGAACGCAAACAAGGGTGGAGGGGGTCCTAAAGCAACATATCCATGGATCAAAACTACCAAAAACTCATCAAATCGACCGAATCGCTCGAATCCCAAAATGGCTATTTTTGGTGGAAATTTTCGAATTTCTCAAAAACGAAGAAAAATTTGGTGGATTTTGGTGGAAACACAAAACAAATCCGTGTCAATCTAGAGCTCTGATACCATATGATGTGGGTTGGTCCCGATTTTCACGGATTTGTGCGGAGGGAAGGATGAACACGAAGAACACGGGATGAACACGAAGAACACAAAGAGGGGAAATCAACACACAAGGGTAAATAGCAAGTAGCAACTCGGCAAGACTCAATTGGTAACAAATCCCTGAGGGTAGCCCCCAATTCTCCTCTCCCAAGCACACCTTACTCTTAGGATTGTTTGTCCAATTGGTCAACCCAAACCAACCAGATAGAATCACCGTAAGATGAAAGATCGGCAAGTAATCGCAACTAAAAGCGGAAGCCTTGGTATCCACGCAGGGATCTTCTCCTCAAGAGGAGGTCTTGGTTCATCTCCACAAGGGGAGGCCTTGATTCATCTCCATAGGAGGAAAGAGACACTTTGAGAAGAAGGAGCAAGGCTCTAATTTAGTTCCCAAATCATAGTCTAACCCTAGATATGGAGGGGATGGGTCTATTTATAGTCTAAGTCACGAAGTAGGTGAAAAGGTGGGAGGTACAAGGCCACACGGGCCCGTCAAGCGCGCAGGCTGAAGTTTCGGCCAAACCGGCCTGGAGGCCGGCCTAAGCCGGCGTGGAGGCCGGCCTGGGGGCCGGGTCAGGGGCCGGCTGGAGGTTGGCCGGGGCTGGAGCACGACCGGACCTGGGGCCGGCCCAGACCGGCTGGGAGGCTGGTTGCCTCGGGTGAGTGGCCGGCCCTGGATCCGGCCTAGGCCGGCTGGGGGACCGGATGCTTCGGGATGTGGTCCGGCCTGTGGCCCGGCCTAGGCCGGCCTGGAGGCCGGTTGTGTCGGGAGGCAGTCCGGCCCTGGAACCCAGCCGCCATGAATTCGGGTTTGTCATCGTCGTAATGACGTTTTGAACGTTTGCGCCTTCGGTCGTCTCTGTACGAGTCTCGATGGCTTCGACTGCTATTCTCATGTTTGTCACGGGGTGACGACCCGCGTGTGGTGCGTGCCATATCCTCTCCATCTGCCCACTCAGTCGCGATTTGTAAGAGGTGGGCTACAGATTTTGGCTTTTGGCGGCCAAGTGCTTCTTTGAAGTCTCGCCTGGCGAGGCCCATGACGAAAGCATCCATGGCCATATCTTCTGAAACCACTCCAACTGAGTTACGTATCTCAGTCCATCGTCTGATGTATGACCTCAACGTTTCGTCTGAACGCTGAACGCAGGCCCGCAGCTCCTCGAATGTTTTCGGGCGCTCGCATAGAGGCTCGAAGTTTTTGACGAAATCCCTGCGGAAGTGATCCCACGAGTCGTATGTTGATGGAGGTAGGGCCTTGAGCCAGTCGCGAGCTGTGCCTTCGAGCATGAGTCGTATGTACTGCATGGCTGTAGTGTTGGTGCCCCGCTGGCACGCAACTGCCAGCCTGTAATCTTCCAGCCACCCGGAAGGTTCCTGTCGACCCGTGTACTTGGGCTGTTCGGATGTGAGTTTGAATCCTTTGGGCATCTGTGTCTCGCGGATGCGTCGAGTGAAGCACAGAGCTCCATGTGGCTCAGGCTCTCGATCAGAGTATGAGTCGCTACTGTAAGATCTGCGTGATCTGCTCCTGGACCTGCGCCTTTGCGAGCCGCTTCTTTCCTTCGAGTGGTGGCGACGACCACTGTGATTATGCTCTTCCCGAGGCGCGTCGACTAGGGCACGGTCTCGACTCCCACCTGGAGTTCTTGGAACTTGGCGTATGGCCTTTGCAGCTAAGGCGAGTGATTTGATCTGTTGGCGGTGTAGTTTTGCGTTGGGGTCATCCGCTGGGGGCTTGATTGCCTCCAGGTATGCTGCAGCGGTGTAAAGAGCACTTGCTGTTGTTTTGGGCACAGGCAGTCCTTCCACGTCGTATGTCATGAAGGAGTTGCCCAAGTTGCGGGTGAGTGCCGCCTTCTCGCCTGGCGAGAGGTGTGACAACCTTGATCTGCGTCCTGTGTCTGCTCGCCCGGTGGAGCTCAGGGAGAGCTGTCTTCTGCGCGCACTCGACAAGCTAGCTTGCTTTTTGCGTTCTTCGAGTGTTGCTCTTATCTGCTTCAGTCGAAGTGACTCTTGCCAGTTGAAGTACTGGAAAGTCAACATCTCTTCTTGTGTTGCGTCTGCCGGCATCATTGTGCACTCCTTGATGACTTTATCTGATTTTGCTGCCATCTCAGCAGTGATTGTGAGAGTTGTGACTCCATCTGGCATAGTAACTGTGCACGGGAATTCTGTAGGCCTGCGACTGGCTGCAGTGTCTGATGTTTCTGCTGCGATGGCAACGTAGACCTGCTGTGGTATGACCCGAGGGTATATGTATGTACTTTCGAGTCCTGTCATGGACTCGACATCTTCATCGAGGCTCATGTCTGAGCCTGTATGTTCATCGAGTGGTTCGTCTGGACGAATCTCGCAGTCGACGTCTTCATCGCCTATGCCCATCTCGGCGTCGGTGAGGTTGTTATGAGTTTCGGAGTCGAGGTTGTTGTTGGCGCAGATCTCGGAGTCGACGTGGTTGTCGATATGAGTTTCAGGTTCGTCAAAGTCGCTGAGGGAGATCCCGCAGTCGAAACTATCCTCGAGTGGGAGATCCAGCTCGGGATCGTTTGTGCGGTATGCTGATTCGGCCTCCTCGCCCTGGAGCTCTTCAATGAGCTCGCGCATCTCTCGTGTGGAGATGGGGTATGGACACGATTGAGGGATCCGCAGTCGAAGGAGCCGCAACCGATGGAGCCTCGGGTGCGGAAGTCGCGAGTTGGCGTGGATCCGTCAAGTCCTGCACACCAAGCTTGTTGACGAAAAAATTGAACGAACCAACGGTTAGACCCAAACCTGACTCGAGATCGGAGAAGGCCTCCTGGAACCCTGGCGAGTGTGGCTCGAAATCCATCAGAGGATCCGATGTGCTTTTTGCGGTGAAGCTGACGTGTCGCCGTTTGTCGAGTGAGCCGGCGAGTTGCCGTGTGCCTGAGCCGGCGAGTTCTGGTTTGTCGATGCAGCCGGCGAGTTGCCGTTTGTAGATCCGATCGGTGAGTCGCCGTGTTCTGATGGAACCGAAGAAACCGCGGGTCCAGCACTATTCTTTCCCACAGACGGCGCCAATTGACGAGGTGTACCCTCATCAAATCCCATGGTTAAGGACCTAGGGTTGAGATTATGGGGAGAGAACGTGGTAGTACTGGTAGTTTCGTCGGCTGACAAGCAGAGGCAAAGATTTACCCAGGTTTAGGCCCCTCGGGTGGAGGTAAAGACCCTACTTCCTGCTTGTCTGGTATTGATTGTGGATTATGCGATTACAGGAGAGCTCCGGCGAGATGACGATCTCGCAAGAGCTTTGGTGGTTCGAGTATGGCTTGGTCCCAGATCGGTACCCCTCCCAGCCTTTAAATAGGCTGGGTCTCGGGAGTTTGTAACCGACCTAGTTTACACGTAAGGAAAGCCTAAACCGACTATGCCTATGTCTAGTCTTGGAGGGTACTCCATCTTCTTGGGCCTCTTGTCTTGGGCTTCGAGTAGGCTCTTCGATATTGGGCCTTAGTCGTCACGTGCACCAGGTACCCTCAAGATAGGGTACCCGATATGTATACCCATGTCATGGAGGACACATCTTCACAATCTTGATCTTCATTGTGTTCAACAACCTTGGCCTTCAACGCAAGTGAGGCCCCTTGTTGCATTCCAATAGTCCGGGCACGAGAGTCTTGTGTAATTTTGGCTTGGACTTTGAAAGATTGCATCTCTTGCATGACTTCATTTGAGGTCAATTGAGGATAGTTGTGCCTTCCTTGGAGACTCTTCAAGTCGACCGCTTCAAAGGGCAAGAGGGCATTCACATACTTCCTCTTGATCCACTCATCATTCACATGAGTTCCACCAAGAGCTTTATAGGCATTGGCAAGAGACTTGAGTCTTCGATACATTTGCTCATGGTCTTCTCCATCTTCCATGAAGAACCCTTCGGCCTTGTTGCTCATTTCCTCAAACCGGTTTCTCTTCATACTTTCATTTCCAACGAACACCTCAATAAGACAAGCCCAATCTTCTTTGGCGGTGGTGCAATGCTCGATGTGAGACATATCATCTTCTCCCACGGCATCTCGAATCAAGTCAAGAGCGGTTACATTTAGTTGACAATCAATTATTTCTCTTCTTGTCTTGTTGGATTCATCCACGGCTTGATATCCTTGCTCAATGATCCTCCAAAGCTCGATAGATGCACTGTTCACATAAGATCTCATAGAAGATTGCCATTTAGTAAACAAAGATGCATTTAGCTTAGGTGGGTTACCCCTTAGGAGTATAGGAGGATGAGGGATAGGTGGGTCGGGAGAGTATGGAAAAGGAACGGCACCATATGCTCCCAAACCATTAGGTGGTTTAGTTGGGGTGTCAATTTTATCTTGGTCAACCCCCTTCTTCTTCCCATCACCCTTATCATTCTCGGGTTTGTCAACCTCCGAAGAATGAGTGGTGGGTGGAGATGAGATACCCTTAGCTTCCATGAGTTGCAAGATCATATCTTGCAACTTGTCCATTTTAGTTTCCATAGTGGACTTCAATACCGGTATTGAAGTCCTCCACGGAAACCGAAGTGGACTCGGTGGGAAGATCGGGTATCTCAACTCCATGCTCATCGATGGTCATACTTCTCTTAGGCGGTTAAGCCCGAATAAAGAGCCGAGGCTCTGATACCAATTGAAAGGATCGGTATGGCCACCTAGAGGGGGGGGTGAATAGGTGCTACTCAATTTTTAGTTCTTTTCGAATTTAGGCTTGACACAAAGGTAAATTCTCTAGATATGCAACTACAGTGAATTTACCTATATGACAAGTTAATACTAGACTAGGCACGATACAAGAAAGAGCTAGCGAGTAAGGAGTAACCGAACGGGAAGCACGCGGAGACAAGGATGTATTCCCGAGTTCCTCCTTTTTAGGAGAGTACGTCTCGTTGGAGGGGTATGAGTTTCAAACTCAAACGCCACAAATGGCCTCACCCTATTCTCCGATGAACCTTGCCCAAAAGCTCGGTTCACCTTCCACTATCGGAATCCTTCAAGGCGGAATCCGGAGCCCTTACAACAAACTTGAGGCTCAACCCACAAAAGGATTGGGGGCTCCCAAGCACCACAACACCTGCTACACAAAAGTAACAAGCAAGTAAGTACAACAAGATGACTAGGTTTTCCTAGTGGAAACCCTAGGCTCGAATCCCTCAAGTGAATGAGGGGGAAATGAAGAATGCTTTGGTGACGATGTAGATCGGGCTCTTCTCCTTCAATCCTCCGAAGATCAACAAGTTTGGTTGGAGAGATTGGGAGATCTAGCTTGGTGAAGCTTTCAATTAATGGAGGAGAGAGAATCTGGAATGCTTTCTTTGGCTGGAGGTAGGTGGAGGGGTATAAATACCCCTCCAGAAAATCTGTCCGTTGCAGTCTTCAGGGGGCCAGATATCTCCGGGCTAAGTACCGGATATTTCCGGCCGGACCGGATATTTCCGGGCCGCGCACCGGATATTTCCGGGCTGGCCGGAAATCTCCGGCTAAATATCCGGCCAGCAGCTGAGGGACTCCAGTACCAAAACTTGCCAACGACTTAGTCGATTTCACGTGCCCCGGATATTTTCGGCCACCACACCGGAATTTCCGGCCTTGCTCTGGATATCTCCGGTCAAAACAGAATTGAAGCAAACTTTCTTCCTTCTTATTGATGAAACTGGAACAGCCAAACCTGACAACATATAGCAGCTTATTAGGACTCTATTCATGTTATCTTTATTCACCAAAAGTAAGATGAAAGATATGCTCTTTCACCGGGAAGCAAGTTAGTAGATGCTGAAGATTGAATCCGGATCATCCGATTGCGAGGGCGCATTGGCGTTGGTTAAGGCGAAGAAGAACCCGATGGCATTGACGAGGACCACGAGCGATGGTGGCGGCGACGATGTGGTACATGCGATGACGGTGTTGATGTAGATAGTTGCCGGCGATGATGACCACGAGGGATGTTGGTGAAGCCGGGTAGATGTTGTCTAAGACGAGCCGGCGTGGTGGAGACGTGCGGACGGAGCAGCCGGCGACAGTGCGTGGGGCGCCGCGCAGAGCGTCCTTGGCACGGGCGGTGATGATGACTTGCCGGGATGAGTCGATGACGTGGTTGGAGCAGTGGCGGCGTTGAGGACGACATGCGGCGGTGGGCGACGCAATCCGAGCTATGATCGGCGAAAGAAGAAGAAACGCCGGTCAAGTGGCCGGCGAGAAAGGGGCGGCGCGGCGGAAGCGTTGGTGGCTAAACCTAGGATCGGCGTCGTGAGACTAACCGCTCTGATACCATGTAGAATTGCTGCACTAGCCATCGCGTGGGATAGGAGCGGGTCGCAGGATCTTTTTTTCCCTTTTTTTTAATCCGCGTGAGCGGGATCTCGATCTCGAGACCTCTTGGCTCTAATACCATGTCAAGCTTCATGCGCTAACCACTATTCCAAAAGACAGATCTAACGGAAAGGGCTAACGCAATCCACATATACTATAACACCCCCTCTCACGTGTGACTCGGAAAAATGCAAGTTTCAACATCATCCACCGCAATTGACAACACACGGGCTGAGAGAAGGCTTATCTGAAAGCATGCCTTCAGAAAGGAAACGACGCACAAGTGGCGACACCGTCGTCGAATCCAACCAGTGAAGGCTAGATCTTGGTTTTCACCCTAGAGGACAAGTCCAGGATAACTCCAAACAATGTCTTTAAAACATTCGCATCATAATTTTTTATTTTGTTTTCAAAGTGTAAAAATTGTCGGCACATCTTTCCATTCATACAACAAGAATTTTTTGAAACTTATCCTCTATAGTTTCATATTTGGGTACCTAATAAGGATTGTTGATGATTTTCTTAACCCACCTATCTTGTAGTTTTTCAAGAACATGCAACTAGTTGCATGTCATGGCATTAAGAAAGAGAGTTTTACATATTACAAACCGCATACATCACCCACCGCAAAAAGGAAAAAAACAACTAGCCTACTCCTCACGTCTCTCTGCAGGCAGCTTGGCCATGAGCCAAAGTTGGAGCTCGTCCTTGATCCGGCGACTATCTTGTAGTTGTAGTGCAATGTTGAATTAATTCGAGATGTTCATTAAATCTATAAAAAGTACTGTCGTAAGCAGCATACTAACTTTGTACTGCAGTACGGTCCGCAACAATTAATCCTGACCGGAGGTAGTAGTAAGAAAGTTTGAAGATTTTCAAAACTCTATCTGAGACATGATATATGGTACATTATGAATGAAAAATGTAGTGCAATTTTGAATGTTATTTTTAATACTTTGTTCACAAATCACTTGATTTTAGTTTTAAATAAAGGCACCGTATCCCGTGAATCCGATGGTTTGGTGCATCCGTACATCCCTTCGTATACAGTCGCTCGATCAAAATCGTGTGCCTCGCGTGGACTTGCCAGAAAATTTGCAATTACATGCCCGCTTCTAAACTTAACCAATGTCATGTTTGCGAAAACCCCCCTAACTCTAATCCACGAAACCCACCAATGCCACCATCGTGCTCCCGTGTACCAGATCGAGAACATGGCCTGCAAACCGAGCAAGGTCAACTAAGAGTCTAAGACACGGCCGTCGTCCACTCGTCCTCCTCATAGTTCCTTCGCGCGAGAGACTTCAAGGCCGGCGCCGCCTCATACATGGTCCGGGAGACCCTCCTCTGGTGCAAGGAGCGGAACTGCGGAAGAGCCTCGGCGCCACCGCGGCCGAAGCGGCCGACGACGGCGAGCTGCTGCCGGCGGATGCGCTGGATCCTCGACCATGCAGATCCGGATGGCTACCTTCGCGTCCCAACAAAGAAGCACCTCCGCATCTCCCTGAAGGAAGCCAGCGACCTCTTCCAGGAGATTAGGACAACAAGTCTGAATGTGTTTCAGTGGTGTCTCAAGATTCTGTACTGCGATTTTCAGATCGGTTAGCTTATCTTGTATGTACAAGCCTTCGCCTATACTAGGTCTGATTGGCTCCCGATCTTGCTGGCCAACTGCAGCAAGGATCAGAGAGGAAGCTGAAGCTAAAGCCATCCTATTATGTCTGCAAATTGCTAGGGACTATGGCTTTACTCCCAGTCTAATTCTGTCGGACTGTGCAAATGCTGTCTCTGAAGCCAACAGTACTTCCAAGACTCTGATCTCAACCTAGAGCACATACGAAGACATCAAGCACATGAAAGCTATGTTCCCAGGTTGCTCAATCAGCTTCAGCTTCACTAGCAGACTGCTCAACCATTCAGCTCATGAACTAGCCAAGTTAGTCAAAGTAAAAGATTCTGGTAACACCTGGTTGCCACCCCTGCCGCCTGCTATCTATGAGAGTGTTGTAAAAAACTCTGTATACTCTGTCTCTATGAATGTATGAGCGTTTGCCTCTCAAAAAAAAGATCAGGAATGGTTTGCCTTAGTGAAATGGTTCATGCTATTGCAACTGCTGATTGTAAACACATTCTTTCTATTCATGAATAAAGTTATCTTTTTCGACTTATATTGTTCAGTTTGGGTTTAAAGCATGCATTGCTCCAGGAAAGCTTTGAATTATGAGAATGTTTGGACATAGCCTGTTCAGTTTGAGTTGAGTGGACATGCACACAACCTGAATACAAACCAGATGTTAAATCATATTCCAATAGCAGCTTGTTCCAAAACCTGAATGTCACCTTATAAATGTAATTTCTGCTGCTACTCCATTTAACATACATCAAGTCACAGATTACAAAAGATAGGCAGTTTGACAACAGAAAATAACAAGAATGCAAATTGACAATATAAAATAAAAGGAAGCGAGATTGAAAACAAACTCTTATCCATTACAATAATTTTATTCCAACTCTGTCCATATTGCTTCTGCATGTGTGAGATTTCACTGATTTTTTTAACCAGTTCAGCTGCATTATGATGAACTATGTTAGTGGTTATATCTGAATTCCTTTTGGGTGTTCTAAATTCTGGCTCACTCATATGCATTTGCGAGTTGTTGATTGTCTCCGTATGACTGTACAAGATGCTACACAGTTAAGATTTCACACTCATGTTTAAAAAAAAAATCACACTCATGTTAATAATACAAGGATTGACGGGATATTGTTGCGTTACATGAAACATAACAGCCCAAAGTAGCAGCTCCTGCCGATCCTTAGCAGATTGCCAATCGCCTATGTCCTTGTACACGCATTCACATTGTAAACCCAAGCTACACGGACACCCAACAAAGAGCAAAATGCAATCGATTGCTAATCTGCTGGTACTATGACAGTACACAAGAAAAGGAAAAATTCAGAGCTCTAGGTGCCTAATTTCCTGAGATAGCCTTGCTATACAAGGGGCGTTGCAGCCCACACGAGTCTGCGGCAGGCTGACGTCGGGAGGAGTCGATCAAGAGGGGCATCAGCAGGACGAGTGTGTAAGCCGACGGTGCGGAGTTGCAGACGCCGGCGGCCTCAGCATCAGAGACCAGCGAGAAGGAAGACGTGCATGGAGGCGGCCTAAGCACGGCATACCGCGTCGAGGCCATCGAATGGCATCTCGCTTCCGGCGACGGCGAGCACAAATGGCTTCTGGTTGGGAAAGCTGAGCTAGTCGCCGCCGCCGTTGGGATCCCGGCCGGATGTTGTTTAGGGATAAGACAGAGGAGTTTGGACGGTAGGACGTTTTGATGTTCAGGGGTTACTTTGCAAAACAGCAGTTTACACGCGGGCGCTTCAGTGCAAAATTCCATTGGAATGAGTCAGGACGCACGATTTAGATCGGATGGTTGAATATCAATGGATCCAGGGATACACGGAGAAGTTGGTTTCATAGGATACGACGCCTTAAATAAATGGAATAAAAAACGTACTCCCTCCTATCCATATTAGTGGGCATAGCTTTGTCTAAATTCATATGTATCTAGTTAAGTATTTAGACTAGATACATGTGTATCTAGACAAAGTTGTGCCCACTAATATGGATCGGAGGGAGTAATCTATTTGCACTATTATTTGTCATTGAAAGATGCAACTTTGTGCCAAAAATCAGAAAATTATCATGATTTACGATATTATATTTTTCGTCACCTTGGTCATCTCGCTAGCTTGGAACACAAGATAGTTCAAACAAGGAAACCCAAGGCTATTTTCGATATTTCTCAAAAGTCAACTTTATTATTTTTCTGCCACCTAGTACACAAAACATGGTGACATAGCCAGAGATTTTTTTTCTCTTACGTTTGCCTCATATTCTTTGATTTTGTTCCCAAAAGGTTGAAAATTATCGTAATATTTTTCCATACATACATGTAGATGTTTTTTAAACCACATACATACCCTCTATAAGTTCATTTTTGGGGACATTCCAATAATCTTTTGTGAGTTTGTTGACCAATTTTGCATTACTTTCGACAAATGGGCAGAAATTCATTCAATCACTAGAAAGTAGAAAGAAAGACCGAAAATTCTCAAAACTCTGGCTCCGGCCATGGCATATCATACATTACGATTGAAGAATGTAAAGGTGCAATTTTGATTGTTATTTTTGGTGCATGCTATAAAAAACTCAATACTGAATGATAGTAATCTGATGCCAACAAATCTTAGTTGTGTGCCACTCGTTGGAACTCCAAGTGCAAAGTGATGCACCAAGTGAGAGTTTTCCCCACAAGATTAACTCGGTATTTATATTCATTGTTAGGGAGCAGCAACTTCTTCTTCCTCCTCTCCAACAACTCCTACAAAGGTTATGATTGCACTTAGAAGAGCCCATAATTTACACAAAAGTGTAATGTTTTTGTTTCTAGAGTGCTTTGCTATAGTTTTATTGTTCTTAGCTCTTTTTTATTGTAAACGTTCCCAAGTGGTTGCAAAACTAGTTTTGTAGAAAAATATTGCAATCAATGAGCCGAGAGCTTTCGGTTTCTCTCAAAAATATTGAAAAGTATTACTTGATTTTATTTTGGAAAGGTTACACTCGTGCAATCTGAGAGTAAAGGAGCCAACGCAAAACGGGGAATCGATTTTTCCTGAGTAAAACAAAGGAGGGAACATAATCTCATAGGTTAAATCAATAATCTTACATAAAGTCTTACATAATGTAATTACAGGCTGATATCTAAGGTAATGTGCTTTTATAGGAGGTGTTTTAGGAACTGCCACAAGAATTTGGGCGAACTAGTTTATACTAAACTCTTTTGCTTGTACATAACTCTCTATGCATTTCAATATACATTTTCTAAATGGAAGCATCATTTAGTATATTGTCTTAATTAGTATTTTCTATTATAACTTGCAAATCTAAAAGCATAAAATGAATCCTCAGTATGAAGATATCATGTCATTTGCCACACAATTACATCATTCAATTTTCATGTGAACAATTTAAAGAGTCTAGCTACATCTAAGTCAAATGGATCTTATGTCTAAGTATTCTGAAAGTGCGACTTCATTTAGTGAAAAATGCATCCTTAGAACTTTTCACCAAGTCACACGTACTATTCAGAAACTAAAACTGCAATTTTCAAAACTGGACTTGTACATTCAGAAGTCTCAGGCGAATTGACATTAGCAAAACACGAGTTTGAATCAATTTTTCTAGTGGAATTATTTCATTTAGTATTTGGTCTGAGACATTTAAATTAATATTTTCTATGTGCATTCACCCTAAACATATGGAAATCAAAAGGTACATCAATCTTTACAAATTAGTTTGTGGCACTTGATGTAATATATTTTATTTATATGTGGTATCTAGTTCACTCAAATGTTTAATATATATCTTGGGAGAGCATTTTAGCATGTACATTACCAATAAATTAATGGAGCTTTCTAGAGTAATACTTGACAATGCTTTCGATTGGTAAAACATGCAAATCCTATTTTTGGGGGTTATGAGGGTTTCAGTACGTGGTCATACGCACACTATACTTAGTTCCAAAAATCCTACCCATTCATCATCATTCAGGATGTAGTCTCCGCCTTACAATTTCTATCTTGCATCTTTTACTTGTGCGATTATTTCATATAAAATTGTTGATACGTCTCCAACGTATCTATAATTTCTGATGTTCCATGCTTATATTATACCAATTGCTACATGTTTTATATACACTTCATATCACTTTTATGCATTTTCTGGGACTAACCTATTAACAAGATGCCACAGTGCCAGTTCCTGTTTTCTGCTGTTTTTGGTTCCAGAAAAGCTGTTCGGGCAATATTCTCGGAATTCGACGAAACAAAAGCCAAACCTCCTATTTTTCCGAGGGACACACGGAGCCAGAAGGGCAAGCCAGGGGGAGGCCCACGGCCTCCAAACCACCTCTAGGCGCGGCCAGAAGGGGGCGGCGCGAGCAGGTGGTTTGGCCCACTCGGGACGCCACCGACGTTGCCCCTTCACCTATTTATTCCCTCAGACGCGAAAACCCTAAAATACCAAGTCATATTTCCAGAAGAGTTCCGCAGCGCCGCCGCCATCGACGACAAGTTTAGGGGGACAGAAGTCTCTGTTCCGGCACGCCGCCGGGACGGGGAATTGCCCCCGGAGTCATCTCCATCGACACCACCGCCATCTTCATCGCCGCTGCTGACTCCCATGATGAGGAGGGAGTAGTTCTCCCCCGAGTCTGAGGGCTCTACCGGTAGCTATGTGGTTCACCTCTCTCTCCCATGGTGTGATCTTTATGTGATCATGAGCTTTGTAATCTAGTTGAATAAGTAGATGTTACTCTTTATCTATTATGCACTCTATAGGTTACTTTAATATGAACTCCGGTACTCTCCACGGTGTAAAGGTGACAGTGTGTGCACCGTGTGTGATTCCTTTATGACGTTGTGGGCTTGTTTACTCCGGCTTGAGGTGTGCTTTTGTAGCCCTACACAATGAATGGTGTTTGTTATCCAACAAGAGAGTGTTTAAGAGTAGCTTTTATTTATTCAGTTATGAGATCATTGTTGAGAGTGTCCACTAGTGAAAGTATGATCCCTAGGCCTTGTTTCTAAGCATTGAAACACCGTTTACAACAAGTTCTGCTACATGTTTGCTTGCTGCCATCTTTATTTCAGATTGCAGTTACTACTTATAATCATCCATATTACTTGTATTTCACTATCTCTTCGCCGAACTAGTGCACCTATACATCTGACAAGTGTATTGGGTGTGTTGGGGACACAAGAGACTTCTTGTATCTTAATTGCAGGGTTGCTTGAGAGGGATATCTTTGACCTCTACCTCCCTGAGTTCGATAAACCTTGGGTGATTCACTTAAGGGAAACTTGCTGCTGTTCTACAAACCTCTGCTCTTGGAGGCCCAACACTGTCTACAAGAATAGAAGCACACGTAGACATCAAGCTATTTTCTGGCGCCGTTGCCGGGGAGGTAAGCGTTGGAAGGTATCTCCTTTAGATTCTGCAATTATTTCTTTTTGTTTCTTGTTTTTATTTTCACTAGTTAGGCTTAATGGAAAACAACAAAAAAATTAGAGATCTTATGAACTTTATATGGAATTAGGACATGATGCTTTTGAAGAGAAAATTAAAAAACCTATGGAGGCTTGTTTGCATAATAGTGGTAGTAATGTTATTAGTATAAATTCTTTGGACACCATTATTGCTAAGGCTGTGGAAAAGCCTAAGCTTGGGGAAGCTAGTTTATATGAAAATAATCTTTTTTGCTCCTCAGCTATGGAGGAATTATTTTGCCTTGATAATGCTTTGTCTCCAATATGTGATAATTCTAATGATGTTTGTGATATTCCAAATCCACCTGTTGAAAGTATTTCTTTTAAAATACCTATGAAAATTGTTGAAAGGGTTATGAATGATCAGTATGCAGGGGATGGATCAATCCATCCAAGTGCTCACTTGTCGAAACTTACAGAACTTTGTGAGTTATTTAAGGTTGCAGGTTTATCAAGAGAAAATGTCATGAGGAAACTATTTCCATTGTCACTTAAGGACAAAGCAAAGGAATGGTATAGGCTGCTGGATGAACAACCTTCGAATTGGAAACAGCTTGAATCTCTCTTTTACTCTAAATTTTATCCTCTTCATGAAGTGCATCTAGATAGGAATTACATTTATAATTTTTACCCTCATGATGGAGAAAGCATTGCTCAAGCTTGGGGAAGGCTGAAAACATTAATACTCAAATGTCCTAACCATGAGCTTTCTGAGGAAATAATTGTTACTAATTTTTATGCAAGGCTTTCAGGTCATTACAAGGATTATGTAGATGCATGTTCACATGGTTCTTTCACAAGCAAGAAGGTTGAAGCTAGATGGGATATTCTTGAAAGAATTCAAAACAATGCTGAGGATTGGGAGAATGACAAAGGTAAAGAATCAGGTATAAACTATGAATATGATTGCATTAAGTCTTTCGTTGAAACTGCTAGTTTTCAAGAGCTTAGTGCTAAATATGGTCTTGATTCTCAAATTATTGTTGATTGTTTTAGAACCTTTGCTTCTCATATTAATGTTCCTAAAGAAAATTGGGACGTGTATCATGAACCTTTCAAAGACACTTGCATGGAAAATGAAATTGTTGTTAATGATTGCAATAAACATGCTCAAACTTCTGAAAATACTATTTCTTATAAGCATGTTAATTTTTGTGGAATGCATAGACCTTGTGGAATTAATCAAATCGAAGATGAATATTGTATCCATCATAGGAATGAAAAAACTAGAACATGGTACAAGGCTCTAAGAGATCTTGGTGAAAAAGTTTGTGACCTCCATCCTTTTATTTGTGAACTTTGCTATGAAGTGGGTCATTTTAATTTTCAATGTTCAGGTCATGATAATAGCCTTTCGAATCCAATTACTGCAAATTTGTATTGTGATAACATGATCACTCCTAATCAACATGATGAACTTACATTATTTTTGGGGTGTGAAGAGTTATCAAGAAAAACTTCCTTGTTAGATATGAGTGATCTTGATATGAATAGTGTGTTGCATGGATGTTATCTCTATTGTGTTAATAATTGCCATGCTAACACCTACATACAAAATATTATAAAGGATGAGACTTTACCAAAGTATGACAGGACTAATATGTGTTTTGTTCTCATTAATGAAAGAGAGGAGTCCCCCCAAGTTTCTTCCATTGTCTCTAATACTAAACCAGGTTATGTGGAGGAGCTTCCTTTCAAACCTCTCCCTCCTAAAGATAAAAAGAAGAGGGGAAAGAAGAAGAAGAAGAGGAGTAAAAGGAGAGAGGAAACGGTATCTTCTCCCAAACTTGTTGCTCCTGTTACAATTGATACTTATAATTCTGAATTCGATGATTCTGAACTTGATGATGAACCTATGCCTGTTACTTATATTAGTGATCATGATTGGGAAAATGAAACTACTTTTGATATTGAAAATCTTTGGGGTACCAATTCTGAAAATGATGATATTAATGATTGCCATACTATTAGTACTATCCATGTTTCTTCCAATGATGATATGAAAAGCTCTAAGCTTGGGGATGAGGTGTTTGAAAATCCTTTTGCTATTGCTGATTATATGCTTGATACATCTCCTTCTATTAAAAATAATGATATGTTTACGAATGAACACAGTTTGGAAGATGACTATTCTATTGCTTATGATGATACTATGCCTCCAGTCTTTGATAATTATTATAAAGAATACTATGACATAGGTTATAATTACAGTCATCCTCATGAAACTTGTCATAGTTATGGAGAGATTACCCAAAACCATCCCTTTAATATACAACTTGTCTATCATGTTCGAGTTCTTTATGATGATCCTGCCCCCATTGTTATTAATGAGAAGAACTTTTCTTATGTGGAAAATGAAGATACTTTTGTGCATATGGATCATGGTAAGAATGTTTCATGTGATGATTATATTGTGGATTTTATCAATGATGCTACTGAAAGTTTTTATGAGAGAGGGAGGCATGGATTCATATATCTCAATAATATCAAGTCTCCTCTCTTTTTGTTGAAATTTTTGAAGTTGCACTTGTTTTGTCTTTCTATGCTAGTAGCTTCATGCATCAATAATTTGTTTTCTTACAAGATTCTTTGCATAGGAAGTGGGTTAGACTTAAATGTGTTTGGTATTTGCTTTTTGATGCTCTCTTATATTCAACTCTTATACATATGAGAGCATCATCAAAATTCATGCCTAGCTAAAAGGCTTTAAAGAAAAGCGCTTATGGGAGACAACCCATTGTTTTTATTTTCTGTTATTTTTGCTTTTCTTTTTTTTGAGTCAAGGTGCTTGTTACTTCTGTAGCAACTCCTTTGTATCTTTATTTTATTGCATTGTTGTGCCAAGTAAAGTTTTATTGAAAGTTGATGCAAGATTTGGATTTCTGCGCAGAACAGATTTTTAGCTGTCACGATTTGAGCTTTTCTCCTGCAGAAAATTCGAAAAATTCTGAAAAAATCACGCATCTTCCTCAGATATGTACGCAACTTTCATTAATTGGACCTGATCCATCTGAGCAACTTAAGTGCCTCGAAAAAATTCGTCATTCCAGACTGTTCTGTTTTTGACAGATTCTGCCTTTTGTTTTGCATTCGCTCTTTTACGTGTTTGTGTGGATTTCTTTGCTCCACAAAGCATTGGTGGCTGTAGCTAATGTCCAGAAGCTTTGGGATTGATTGTATCATTACAGAATATGAGAATTTTTGATTATGCACTAACCCTCTAATGAGAACTGTCTTGAGTTTGGTGTGAAGGAAGTTTTCAAGGATCAAGCGAGAAGGGTGATATTATGTGATCAAGAAGAGTGAAAAGCCTAAGCTTGGGGATGCCCCCGTGGTTCATCCCAACCATATTCAGAGAGACTCAAGCGTCTAAGCTTGGGGATGCCCAAGGCATCCCCTTCTTCATCAACAACTTATCAGGTCATCTCTAGTGAAACTATATTTTAATTCTTTCACATCTTATGCGCTTTACTTGGAGCGTCTGTGTGCTTTTATTTTTGTTTTTGTTTGAATAAATTCGGATCCTAGCAATCCTTGTGTGGGAGAGAGACACGCTCCGCTTTTTCATGTGAATACTCATGTTCTTCACTTATATTTGTTGAGTATTCTTAACTAGCTACTGCAGTGCTTTTAGCTCCTGTTTTTCATGCATCTCTTCGAGCTGTTAGCACTTGTTTATAAATACTCTCTTGCTGCATTATATTATCATTTGGAGAGTTTATGTTTAAATAAATTGATTGGTGTTTGTTTGGAAGAAAGAAAATGCTACATGTAGTAGTTGGTATTGGAAAAGACATATGCATTCTTGTAGATCATTGTCTTGTTTCGATTTGATACTTTGCAATTGTTTTGAGCTCTCAAGTAGATCATGTTTAAGCTCTTGCATCATGTAGTTAAAGCCTAGTAGTGGAGAACTACCGTAGAGCTTGTTGAGACTTGGGATGCATATTTGTTCTCTCTAAGGTCTAGATATTTTCTGGTAAAATGTTTGAGCAACAAGGAAGACAGTGTAGAGTCTTATAATACTTGCAATATGTTTTTATGTGATTCTTGCTGTACCGGTTTATACTTGTGTTTGCTTCAAACAACCTTGCTAGCCTAAACTCTGTACTGAGAGGGAATGCTTCTCGTGCATCCAAAACTTGAGCCAAAACCCATGCCATTTGTGTCCACCATACCTACCTACTATGTGGTATTTCCTGCCATTCCAAGTAAATATTTCATGTGCTACCTTTAAACTATTCAAAACTTTATTACTCCTTATTTGTGTCAATGTTTTATAGCTCATGAGGAAGTATGTGGTGTTTTATCTTTCAATCTTGTCATTTACTTCTGACAGACTTTCACCAATGGACTAGTGGCATATACATCCGCTTATCCAATAATTTGCAAAAAGAGCTGGCAACGGGGTGCCCAGCCCCAATTAATTACAACTTTCATTAATAATTCTCTTCACATGTTTTGCCCTGATTTATCAGTAAGCAACTTAATTTGCAAATAGACACTCCTCCATGGTATGTGAATGTTGGAAGGCACCCGAGGATTCGGTTAGCCATGGCTTGTGTAAGCAAAAGGTTGGGAGGAGTGTCATCTATAAAGAAACTAAAATACATGTGTAAACAAAAGAGAAGAGGGATGATCTACCTTGCTGGTAGAGATAACGTCCTTCATGGGAGCCGCTCTTGAAAGTCTGGTTGACAAGGGGGTTAGAGTGCCCACTACCATTCGTTGACAACAACAAACACCTCTCAAATACTTATTTTGTGCTCTCTATATGCTTTCGAAAACTTAAAAAGCTCTAGCACATGATTTAATCCCTGCTTCCCTCTGCGAAGGGCCTATCTTTTACTTTATGTTGAGTCAGTTTACCTACTCCTTTCTATCTTAGAAGCAAACACTTGTGTCAACTTTGTGTGCATTGATTCTTACATGTTTACTTATTGCACTTGTTATATTGCTTTATGTTGACAACTATCCATGAGATATACATGTTACAAGTTGAAAGCAAATGCTGAAACTTAATCATCCTTTGTGTTGCTTCAATGCCTTTTACTTTGAATCTATTGCTTTATGAGTTACCTCTTATGCAAAACTTTTTGATGCTTGTCTTGAAAGTACTATTCATGAAAAGTTTTTGCTTATATGATTCATTGTTTACTCTTTATCTATTTGTTAGCAAACTATAGATCATTGCTTTGAGTCACTTCATTCATGACATGAGCCTTGCAATATATTGATCAAGATTGTGTGAAAGCATGTCTCCTCAGAAATTATTTGTTGTTATCGTTTTACCTACTCGAGGACGAGTAGAACTAAGCTTGGGGATGCTTGATACGTCTCCAACGTATCTATAATTTCTGATGTTCCATGCTTATATTATACCAATTGCTACATGTTTTATATACACTTCATATCACTTTTATGCATTTTCTGGGACTAACCTATTAACAAGATGCCACAGTGCCAGTTCCTGTTTTCTGCTGTTTTTGGTTCCAGAAAAGTTGTTCGGGCAATATTCTCGGAATTCGACGAAACAAAAGCCAAACCTCCTATTTTTCCGAGGGACACACGGAGCCAGAAGGGCAAGCCAGGGGGAGGCCCACGGCCTCCAAACCACCTCTAGGCGCGGCCAGAAGGGGGGCGGCGCGAGCAGGTGGTTTGGCCCACTCGGGACGCCACCGACATTGCCCCTTCGCCTATTTATTCCCTCAGACGCGAAAACCCTAAAATACCAAGTCATATTTCCAGAAGAGTTCCGCAGCGCCGCCGCCATCGACGACAAGTTTCGGGGGACAGAAGTCTCTGTTCCGGCACGCTGCCGGGACGGGGAATTGCCCCCGGAGTCATCTCCATCGACACCACCGCCATCTTCATCGCCGCTGCTGACTCCCATGATGAGGAGGGAGTAGTTCTCCCCCGAGGCTGAGGGCTCTACCGGTAGCTATGTGGTTCACCTCTCTCTCCCATGGTGTGATCTTTATGTGATCATGAGCTTTGTAATCTAGTTGAATAAGTAGATGTTACTCTTTATCTATTATGCACTCTATAGGTTACTTTAATATGAACTCCGGTACTCTCCACGGTGTAAAGGTGACAGTGTGTGCACCGTGTGTGATTCCTTTATGACGTTGTGGAGCTTGTTTACTCCGGCTTGAGGTGTGCTTTTGTAGCCCTACACAATGAATGTTGTTTGTTATCCAACAAGAGAGTGTTTAAGAGTAGCTTTTATTTATTCAGTTATGAGATCATTGTTGAGAGTGTCCACTAGTGAAAGTATGATCCCTAGGCCTTGTTTCTAAGCACTGAAACACCGTTTACAACAAGTTCTGCTATATGTTTGCTTGCTGCCATCTTTATTTCAGATTGCAGTTGCTACTTATAATCATCCATATTACTTGTATTTCACTATCTCTTCGCCGAACTAGTGCACCTATACATCTGACAAGTGTATTGGGTGTGTTGGGGACACAAGAGACTTCTTGTATCTTAATTGCAAGGTTGTTTGAGAGGGATATCTTTGACCTCTACCTCCCTGAGTTCGATAAACCTTGGGTGATTCACTTAAGGGAAACTTGCTGCTGTTCTACAAACCTCTGCTCTTGGAGGCCCAACACTGTCTACAAGAATAAAAGCACACGTAGACATCAATTGTCTTGCTCGATTGTCACCTAACAATTGCTAATCTTAACATACTCTTAGGTTATTTCTGCACTTAGTAGAGTCCTTAATTTTACACACAAGGGTAATTGGTGTTTCCATAGTGTTTTGTTATAATCTTATTAAACTAATTTTTGTTTAAACGTTCCCAAGGGGTTGGAAAAACTAGTTTTGTAAAAAAAAGCATTGCAATCGATGAGCTAAGCGCTTTTGCTTTCTCTTCAAAAGACAATGTACATATTACTTTACCTTGTTTCGGAAAGGTTCAAAACGCATGCATATGAGAGTAATGGAGCCAATGCATAACTGGGAATGGATTTAATTTCCTGGGTAAAACAAAATGGGGAACATAATCCCATGGGTCCAAATCAATAATCCCACACCTCCGTGCAAAATCTTACATAATTTTACTTGTGAGCTTATGCATGAGGCACTGTGCCTAGAGGACATACTTTAGGAACTGCCACAGAAATCTCGGCAAATGAGTTCATTCCATGATGCGTCCATAAGTAAATCTTGTAAAATTTTGCGTCTAAGTATATAATTATTGGGTCAAAACGGGAGCAAGTGGTTGGGTTTCAGCGCAGAGGCAGAAACGCTACAAAGGCCCGTCAGGCTAAAAGGTTCTTAATATGTACCCAATGCATGAGTTGTTCTTGTTTTCGTGTTTCAACTTGACTATAATTTGACTAATAAAACATATGTCATTTGTTATAAAAAGTTACACCATTAAAATTTTAGTTCAGATACAAATTCAATTATATGGTTTTTGTGATGCATACTAAATGTTTCGTCAATTAAATTAATGGTCAAAATAGATATCCAAAAACGTATGCGCCATCTGCATAGGAATGATGGAGTAAACAAAAGAGTGAAGTCCATTTTTTACCCCCTAGTTTGACGTTTTGGACGCTAATTACCCAATTTAGCAAATTTTCACCCTAACAAAAAATATCTGCTATAGGAAATAGCGGCGACCTCCTCCAAATGTTATACAAGTTATTATAGCATGCTAATAGTATGCTATGTTTCAAATAGCGTTTTGAAAAATAATAATATGGATAGTTCAGAAATAAAAAAATTCAACAAAAATATAAAATCTAGTCCAAAAATGTTATAATAATATATGCATAACCACATATAAAAATTGTTCACCATATTTTTAGAAGCCTAAGATCAACATCCCACAGAGAAACACCATAGTATAATATTATTTATTCAGAATCTGAACATTAGCAATGTCATCTTCCGATTTAGAAGATGATCCAACATATTACGGTTCATCACCACTACAAATAGGTAGCAACTTATTCTTCTTCCTAAGTGGAAAAATCAATCCTTTTAGCCGATAGGCTAGAAAATAATAGCGTGCTATAACGGAGTGGAGATTTCTTGCACCCGAGCTCCAATGCTCCTGCCACTTCAAAAAATATATCTAGAAGTTTCAAAAAAATCTGAAAAAAATCATGCATGTTCTTGACGATGTATCCTATAGATGTGCAAAGTTACAGTGCGAAATAGTTTATATTTAGACCTACACAAAAATAACAAATCTACATATCTGACTAAAGTTAACAATGCATAGTTTCAAATCTACAAAATTTGTCATTTTTGTGTAGACTATAATATAAAGATTTTTGCTTTGATATTTTGTACACTTCTAGTATGCATCATTGCGAACATGTTTGATTTTTTCAAAAAAATTTGAAACTTTTAAATATACTTTTTGAATTTTTTAAAGTGGCAGGAGCACTGGAGCTCGGGAGCAAATACTACTTTCCGGCTATAACACCATGACCTTTTAGCGCAATATAGCGTGCCATTTTCGTGAATAGCGCCATAGCGAGCAAAAGTTGTAAAATATAGCGTGGACTCTCCCGATATGTTATAGCGTGCTATTAGCGCCGAAATGTCGGGGAAGACTTGGGTAGGATCTACTATTAGATAGGATCTATGAGATCAATTTTTTTTGAATAGACAAAACATTTTTAAATATTCTGAAAATTTTTGACAACACAGACATATGTTATATATGCAACGACAAAATTTGTCTCCTTCAAATTAGAGCTACACTTAGAGAGACAAAAAGATAAATTTCATTGTGAATAGTGTGATTGATTATTCACCCAAAACTGACACTATTCACAGTGTATTTTAACATTTTTGTTTCTCTAAATGTGGATCGAATTTTGACCTGAAATTTCTTGGAGTTGTAGAAACAGCCCATAGTTGTGTTGTAAATTTTTTATAGATTTTTTTAACAATTTCTAAATATGATTTTTTGATTTGATCCTATGATCTCACCTAAAGTATAGATCCAATACAAGTCTTCCCCACTAATGCAGCATGTCCGGAATGGGAAGGAAAGCCACTTGATTACAACAGCGTGGTTCTTTTTTGCGGGTACGTACAACATGGTACAATAGTCTTGTTCTTTTTTACGGTGTAATAATTACATAAATAAATAAATTTGGTACATCACGTATAACTGATATCCGGCCGGGACTCACCAATCAAAATGCTCACAAAAATTTAGAAGGGTAAAAGCTGGCACAAACTTTCGCTAAATGGGGTAATTAGGATAAACTTTTTCTACATGGGGTAGTTAGTGTAAAAAATATAAGCTAGAGGGGCCCGAGTTTTTGTATCGTTTATTTTTTGCAGCAAGGCCGGTTTTAACGTTTGCAACAATTTCTGCATGGCAAGCAGCGCCTCCACTTGTAACTGACGTCTACAAGGCCGGACAACCTCCGAGCGCTCGTGCGCGCAGCGGACGTACCGATGGACGGAAGAAGGCTTCCTAATCTCTCCCTCCCCGCCGTGACAAAAAGTGGCGGTGCTGCCGACGGACTGCTCTCCCCGAGTCCCGGACGTTGAGTTGATGAAGTGAGCAGGCAGGCAGAAGAACAGCGGCACATGGGGTTTGACTCTTCGAGATTGTTTCGTGCCGCACACGACTCCGCACACAGTCTCCCACGTGCGTGCTCCAACGAAGACCGGTCCACGAAGAACATTTGCAGTGGTGCAAAACAAAAAAAAACATTTGCAGAGCACACATATCTTCTCCCGCGGACGACGAAAAGTCATTTTGGATCCTGAGCACCTATGCTCCAGGTGAAAAAATAATTTTTAAAATTCGTTCCTTTGTCAACAAAAATCATACACGTAGTAGTCTACATGTGTGTTTAGCACATTAATTTGCACAGAATAATTCGAGAGAAATTGACCTGTGAAAAAATACTCCCTCCGATCCATATTAATGGTCTCAACATTGTCTAGATACGGATGCATCTAGTCTAAACACTTAACTAGATACATCCGTATCTAGATAAAGTTGAGTCCATTAATATGGATCGGAGAGAGTACCAAGTATGCGCATGTTTCTACATTTTTTAATTTGCCTCGTTTCACACCTGATGTATAGCCCGCAAACATCAACATTATTTTTCGAATGGTAATGAACATTCATTCTACACCCTTGATGTTTTTGAGAGTTATTTGTGTTACAACAAATTTTTTCACTTTGCTGCAGGAGCCTTGCCCGGTTCCCATAAAACATCACTCATGTCGGATCAAAAAACAAAAGAATACAATCAGACCTGTTATTTTCAAATGGGTTCGAAAGTTTTTACCTGTAACCGAGAAAAGAAAGCTTACTGGCGAGTTCGAAAGCTGCTTCAGCTCCACCGCACGGTCCCCGGTCCTAAGGATGACTCCAACGGGGCGACGCATCGAGTCCGCGCGCATCCATTCGTGTCCGCGAGGGCCAAAAACACGGCCCAACGGGGCGACGCAAACGGACCGCGGTCCGTTTTTTGGTCCGCCGCGACGCATCCCTGGCCCAAATTTGGGCCACCGATGCGTCGGCCCCGGACGCGAAACGGAGCTCTTTTGTGTCCTCCCCTAGTCCGCCCCTGGCCCGCAAATCACACCATCCCCACCCCAATCTCCTCCTCCTCCGCCCCTCTCGCCGCCACCCGCCGTCGCACCCTCGATTTGGCACCGCAGGCCATTCCGGGGACGCCGTCACCGGAGCAGGTGCTTCCCCGCCGTCACCGGAGCAGGTGCTTCCCCACCGTCACCGGTGATTCTTGCGGCCAGGAGCGTCCACAGCGCCCCGCGATAGACACGCCGCCCACAAGGTGTTCGGCCGTTCGCCCCGGCTACTCAGGTACGTCCCTCGGCCATGGATAGCTCGGATGAGTGGTTCTACAAGAACCACATCATGCAGCGCTCATCCTCGGACGATTCCTCCGACGATGATGACAGTGACGGCCTGGTTGCCACCCTCATCGTCAACGAGTACATAGAGAGGATGCGACCGGTGTTCCTTGGCTCCTTGCCGGGCCGTTCTCCTGCTCTTGACCGGAACCGGCGAGCTGGCCAAATCCAGCTGTATGGGGACTACTTTCGTCCCCACAAGCCCACATACCCTCCCAAGGTTTTCCGGCGCCGTTTCCGGATGAGGAGGTCCTTGTTCAACCGCATCCGGGTGGGCGTGATGCATTTTGATGACTACTTCATGTGCAAGCCCGATGCATGTGGTATGAGGGGCTTCTCGTCGTACCAGAAGTGCACCGCCGCCATTCGCATGCTTGCGTATGGGATTGCCGGCGATCTTGTGGACGAGTATGTGCGCATGAGCGAGTCCACGTGCCTGGAAGCCATGTACAAGTTCTGCGCGGCCGTGGTGTAGGTGTTCGGGCCCGAGTACCTGCGGGAGCCCAATGCTGCCGACAAGACTCGCCTCCTGGCAATCAACGAGTCAAGAGGCTTCCCTGGGATGCTCGGGAGCATAGACTGTATGCACTGGGAGTGGAGGAACTGCCCATTTGCTTGGCAGGGGCAGTACAAGGGCCATGTTGGGGCCTGCACGGTCATACTTGAGGCCGTGGCATCCCAGGACCTCTGGATTTGGCACTCGTTCTTTGGCATGGCCGGCTCGCACAATGACATCAATGTGCTCCAGCGGTCTCCGGTGTTCAATAGGCTCTCCAATGGCCTGGCACCCCAGGTGACCTTTGAGATCAATGGTAACCAATATGACAAGCCCTATTACCTTGCTGATGGGATCTACCCCACATGGACAACATTTGTCAAGACAATCTCCAATCCCAATGATGAGAAGAAGAAGAGAGGTTTGCCAAGGAGCAAGAGAGCGCAAGAAAGGATGTAGAGCGTGCATTCGGTGCTCTACAGTCCCGATGGGCTATTGTGCGCCATCCTGCTCGGACATGGGACAAGGACCAGCTGTGGGAGGTGATGACAGCGTGCGTGATCATGCACAACATGATCGTGGAGGACGAACGCGACGAGGGCTTGAATGATCAGGCATGGCAGTTCCGGGGTGAGTTGGTTCAGCCCCAGGGACCGTCCACATTTGCTCAGTTCCTCGACTTCCACCGTGACATTCGTGAGAAGGAGTCCCATGTTCGGCTCCAAAATGATTTGGTGTAGCATGTCTGACAGCACTACGGTAACCAGGGTGACCAGGGTGATCAGGGGCAGTAGTTCCATTTGATGAACTACTTGTCTTATTTATTTGGTTTGTAATGCATGAAACAATTTATTATTTCTGAAACTGTTTGTTTGTGTTTGTTTGAACTATTTGGATTGTAATAATAAGTACTTGATGAACTATTCGGATTGCTTTTATGAATTGTATTATTTGTGCTATTTGAGCTTATTTTATTGTGCTTGATAATTGCTCGAGTATATATGGCCAAAAAAATGGTCAGAATGATCAAAAACCCTGGCCGTTTGTGGCCCACCTCCCTATGTATCAATGAAAATGACCCATATAGGGCCTGCTTACCTGAAAAAAAAAAAAGAGGGCGGACTCGATGCGTCGCCCCGTTAGGGGCAGTGGCCGGAAAGGGACGGACGTGGGCCGGACATGGATCCTTTTGGCGACGCAAACGGACCAAACGCGGACCAAACGCGCGTCCGTTTGCGTCGCCCCGTTGGAGTCATCCTAACACCCACTGCCCCAAAATGGTAAAGGTCAAAACGCCCAACCTCTACACGCGACCTCTCTCTTGTCCATTCATCCGGTAAGAAAAAGGAATCCGCAGTAAAAAAAAAACCAGCTACCTCACCCCACCTCTTCTTCTCCCTTTGACCACCCAGCAGCCCAGCACGGGCAGCACGACGCAGAAGCGAAGCACACCGCACCCGCGCTCTCGAACGCCGACCCCTATAAATACCGCCACTGCTCTCCCCCGCCTCGCCACGCAAATCCACACGCGCGCCGCCGCCGACCCTGCCGCGCCGCGCCAATGCGCCACCCCTCGCCGCCCGCCGCCGGGGGCGAGATCCAGGCCCTGGCGCCCGCCTCCACCGGCGGCTCATTCACGGCGCTCCTGGGGCTCCCGACCTCCCAGGCCATAGAGCTCCTGCTCCCGGGCGCGGCGCCGCCGCCGCCGCCCGCGCCCGCCTTCCCCTCCGACCCCAACCTCGTCGACCGCGCCGCCCGCTTATCCGCCTTCGCGTCCCCCTCCCCGTCCCCACCCCCGCCCTCCGCCGCCAAGCGCAAGGCCGAACCCGCCTCCAAGGTACGTACCCGCGCTCCACCTCCGCCTGTTCTCTCATCGGAAACGAAGTCTGATCGTGGGCTTGTTTCGGGTGCGCCTGTATCGGTGCTGCAGGGGAGGGCTGCGAAGAAGGGGAAGACGACGGCCGGCGGCGGCGGCGAGGAGAAGGACTCGGGGAGGACGAGAAGCTGGGGTACGTGCACGTCAGGGCCAGGCGGGGCCAGGCCACCGACAGCCATAGTCTCGCCGAGCGGGTGAGTCGACTTCGTCCGCTGCTAAACCCCCGACAAATCCTCACGCGTAAACCCGCTAAATCGCCGAGCCATAGATTAGATTAGATTTTGCGCCCGTGGTGGCAATGATTGGGCGATTAGGAGTTTAGGACTCGGCGATGACGCTTTTCGGTGCCTTTTCAGGGGTTTGCTTCTGTTGCTGATTATATTATCGCTTAATTATTCATCCAATTTGGCTTCTCTCGTGCTTATATATTTTTCATCTTTCCATGAACAAAAATAATTCCGCAGGCGAGACGCGAGAAGATAAATGCGAGGATGGAGCTGCTCAAGGAGCTGGTCCCCGGGTGCAGCAAGGTACTACAGTATGCAGCTTTTTTCTTTCTTACCCTCTCCCTTCCTCCGTTTTCACCTGTTCATCCATCCGTTTTGCACCTCCTTCCCACAGTCCAACAGTAATAACTTTAGCAGCAGCAGCAGCCAGCAGAGCCCTCTGTAAAACTTTGGCTCCTACGTGCAAAAAGTACACCTTCGGTGCTTCTTTTTACCGCTTTCGGTGGTACGTACAGCTAGTAGTAAGCTGGTCCAACGAACCTACTACTAGCGTTTTGGGTTCGGTATGGACCGCGTGGTTTGGCTCACTCGTCGCAATGAGTTCCCCAAACGTGGCAATGCCCAATCACGGCGTAGTGCTGCCCTAATGTGGCCTGGGTTACTTGCACGTACACCTAGCTCGATGGGGGAAGCGGATGGGGTTTGGCCGCGCCGGCGGCTGTCTGGTCAGAATGTGGCGGCCACCTCGAAAGGCGCCGGAGGAGGCTAGCCTAATGGAGGTTGCTTGTTTGGCCGCTGGGGACGCCGTAGAGTAGATAGTCCCTCCCCTCCCCTACCTTTGGAACGTTGCTATCTCGCTTCCTCCCTATGAGCACGCAATAACCTTTGGAACGTTGCTATCTCGCTTCCTCCCTATGAGCACGCAATAATGTGCTCATGGGTCGGCATGTTTGGGTGTGGAAGCAAAAGCAATGCCTGTGAGCTTGAGGTGCGGTGCATGCCGGCGGGGTAGGTTTGCCATTGGGGAGGATGGTTGGCTGGTCTTCATGCTTCATCAATGTGTGGATTTATGGAAAAGTAGTTGGGTGTACTACCATTTGCCTGGCTCGGTGGTTTCTGACTGTCAGGAGGGCCGCAGCTTTTGGGCTTTAGAGGTGTCAATCGCTGTGAAAGATTGAGAGTGTTGGTCAACTCGTGTGAGGACTATGAGAGTACTCCTACATGCTAGCTGATCGCTTTGTTGCATCTGCGTTAACTAAGAGTCTGAACAAATAATCATGTCAAAAGGTGCAAAGAGGCCTAATGTTTGGCTGGAACATGTTGTAGAGGGTGCACCGGTTTAGCACAGCTGACTGACGAGATCATGTTCTAAATGACACATCATAAGTAGAACGAATACCAGACACCAACTTCTGCAGTTTAGCTCTTGCAATCTGATTTGGTAGTGTCTTTCACTCCTCGTGTACAACATGGCTTTCTCGCTGCGGCAATTTTGGCAGTGCCTTACCTATACCATTTCCCTCGAAAAGTTGTTGATATTGGTGCTCTTTATCCCTTAAATACAATTCTGAATGAGCAATAGGTCGTCTTACGTGTAAAGGATCATGTATCCGTGATTCAAAATCTCCTTGCCAAGCTAGATGTCGAATATCAGTGGGTTGTCATATTTTTCCTTTCTTAACATCGTGTGATGTGTTGTCAGCTTATGTTTAGTTGCGATGATTAAGGCAATAGGATTTACCTTTTCCTTTTGCAAGAGTATACGGTTGACTTAAACCACCGAGATTTATTCATATCTGGGTTGTATCAGGTATCTGGAACCGCGCTGGTACTGGATGAGATCATCAATCATGTTCAGTCTCTTCAAAGACAAGTTGAGGTAACTATAGTTATCCATTGTAAGACCTGTAAATCCTGAATGCGACTTATTTCACGCTGACTTAACATGCAAGATTCCCAATTGTTTTGTTTCTTCCTAATTGATTTTTTCTTCTAACTTTGGTCCAGTACCTGTCAATGAGACTCGCAGCAGTAAACCCGAGGGTCGACTTTGGTGGACTAGACAACTTTTTGACTACAGAGGTGCATTTTATTTTGTCATATTTTTTCTATCTTGAAGCTTTCCGCATGTTGGGCCTGTATGGATTTCTAGAAACAACTTTTTGCAAGACAAATATTTTTCCAGATTACCATTGTAGATCATTGTAAACTGCACTTTGTGTGAAGTTCAGTGCCAAAATTTCCTAATCTGAATAGCTCGGCCTGAGCATAATGCCAGAATCTCTTCCCTGCATTTCTTTGCTTCATTTTCAATATTTCAGTTGAGGCATTCAGCATATGCAGAGAATCCTATGTCACCCACCACAACGACATTGAAATATGCTACTGTCCTTGTCTGGTTGAAAGCAAATGTTTTTACTGAACCCGCAATTGTAAGCAACTTTACCAGATACGTGCCTGCCAGCTATTGCCCTCCAACCAATGATCATAATGCACACAACAAACTGGGGAATGTTAAATAATTGTAAGCAACTTTACCACTATGATACATACCTGCCAGTTATTGCCCTACAACCAATGATCATACTGCACACAACAAATGGGAAAATGTTGAATAATTGTAAGCAACTTTACCACTATGATACGTTCCTGCCAGTTATTGCCCTCCAACCAATGATCATACTGCACACAACAAATGGGGAATGTTAAATTGCCAATCAATAATTCTAACAGTTTGCTGTTGCTTTCTGAGCTTTACGGTGTCACAAATATTGCATAAGGAAGTGTGTGTGTATTTGCATTCTCCCGAAAACGGCCTATTGGTTTACTGTTACTCCATCTTTTAGTTTTGCCTTCAGAAAAAAATGATTATAATAAATTACTAGTAAAATAGATTGTTTAAACGTGAAACAATGACAAATTGAGGATGCTCTGGAGTAAATAGTTATAAGCTCAAGGATATCATTTAAACAAATTATATCGGTATATATAAAAGGGACTGCCGAGAGGATATATGAATCAGTGTCGCATTTCCAAAACAACCAACAAAGTTCAAATTGTCATGTTTATAACTTGTTACCTATATCTTTACCTCGTAAAATTGATGAAAGTACTTAACTCCGCCTGGCCAAAAGTTCATCCATGTGCATATTTTTAAGTGTACTACTTGTGCTATTGAGAACTTCAGCACTTTTCCTCTTCATTCCCCAACATGTTAATCTTAAAATGCTTACTGCGGTGTTTATAGTGTGGAAGGATAACAGGTTTGAACTGTAAGAGTGGAATGGACTTGGAGCAAGTCAGCTGGCCTGACATGGGCGTCCATGGAGCAAGGAATCTCATGCAACTACAACAGCAGTTCTGGCATGGTGATTTAGCACATCCACAACAAGCAGCTTCACAGTGGGAAAAGAGGGGGGATGTTCATCCTCCTGTCTTTAGCAGCACCAGTTCCTCTCTCTTCGGCTATGATCTCGCAAGCTCTGGTAAAACTATTGATCACGCATTTAGCCTATTGTCCGACTGAATTTAGTTGCTTGTCATTTACTTCAAGTATCTCACCCTTGCTTGGACCACAGGCTTTTGTCTCTTTCTCTGTCCAGGGTGTTTAAATAGATAGGTGAACGTGAAATGTGTGGTGTAGCTCAAAATATGCAGATAATATAATCTGCTAGGGAAATTACTATGCTTGAGAAAAGAAAGCATGAACAATATACCTAGCCTATTTACGGCCATGATAAATATCAATATCCTAGCATGGCTCTCGTATAGCCTTCGTTTGACAAACACGATTGAAATGTAATGCAAGTTAGGCCAAAAACAAAAAGTCATGGAAACATGTAGTGCTATGAGTAGCTTAAGCTGCATCTTGTTGACATGCTAATAGATCTATAAATCTCGGATAGCCTAGCACTAGCATTGCCTTTTGCCAAACAATTGTAGTACAGAAATGAAGTTAGGCAAAAAATAAAAATGAAACTTATGAAACATGCAGTCCTGTAAGTAATTTATGCGTTTATCATAGATTACATGATAATGAACATTCACTAGGAATGCGCTGATCATAGATTACAGTAACTTCTATCAGAAGATTTGTGGATGCATTTCTTGGATCTTTGCCCGTTTTATTTGTTGTTCATTCAATCATTATTGCCATCATCACCACTATTTTGGGTGGTAGGGGCCATAGATGTGTTCGTCTGGTGGATCTGTTCTCTCTGGCACCAGCGGACCCAGCTGGTTGGTGTGGCTGGGCCCAAATCATAAATGCATGTCTAGAAACCATAGCACCCCGTCTTTCTTCCGTTTGGGCTTGGCTGCATAAGGCCTGTAGATGCAGATCTGGTCCCTTTGGCCCTTCTGACCGCTCGGACAACTGTGAAGGGTCCACCGTTCTGTATGTTGTCCACTGCATGTCCCGGGATCCCCTTTCCTGTAATGGAGGCTGCCAGCTACAATCACTTTAACCCCGGTTCCACTATCTGTAGCATTGGACTGGTTGCTTGTACCGCAAACGTCTAACTTTCTGAATTTAAGACAACAACGAAGTGCAAAGTAAATGAAAGTTGATTTGGCAAGATGGTTTGTGATTTTAGGTTTTAGATACGTGTACCCCCCACCCCACAAAAAAAAAGAAATTCATGGATGTAGAACATAGAACATGAGCGTCTGAACAAAATCATGCAAGACTACGTCCGCTGTACAAAAGCTATCCTGTATTTCTTGTACAGTGTAGATTGAACATATTTTGTACTCCCTCCGATCCATTAAAAGATTCGTGGGCAAACAACGTGAACAACACAATACGTATACATACCTTCCGAATGTTTTTATGGATCGGAGGAAGTATATTTTTTTCAGGTGCAAATGTTATAACATGATGTACAGCTATGAGTTTTTAAACCCGTACACCCCCCTTGCATCTACAAATACAGTTCCCACATAAACTGACCTATATTGTCTAGATTTTGACATCAGCTTATATGCACCCCTGCCATTTAGCCAAATTTTCCCACAATCCCAGCAGTTCGAATAGACGAAATTTACATGACACAGAACTTCCACAATAGCTAATACCATGTGACTACCCTTCTAGCTAAAGATGGAGCAGTATGAACCAATTGCTTTGTTAAGAGGCTAATTCTATAGCTTGTAGACGATTAGGTGGCTCATGTCATAGAAACTGGGGAGCCAGCTCTATCGTTTACATCGCAGTGATGTTGCCGAGTTTTCGTCAAGAATGTACTGCTTTTGGCGTCGCCACTAAAGAAAAAAGGAAGAGAAGGCCTAACAGCCTTCTCGATCTGCCGTTTGGATCTGGGGCAATCGATATGAGGCTCTGGATCCAAGCAGAGTGCATTTCGGAGGGACAAGTGCTGTTGGAGGTACAGGGCCAATCATGGAAAGCGTTCAAGAATCATTAAAATCATTAGGCCCCCCTCCTGACTAGATGATGTATGTACTGCATTACGGCTGGCAGAATCTGTTTTTCGCCAGAAATTATTGCAGCTTCTACATGTACTGGTGCTTGCTCAGAGCTAAGTGGCATACAGCAAGCTTTGTCCAAACCCCAGCCATCACCTTTATCATGCGACCCGCCGTTGCAGCTGTGGAGAGCTATTGTTTGTGACCTCATCGCATTGAAAATTTCACTAATTTTGTCTGACTATTTGTAATTTGATTTGATTCGTTCTCTTTGCATTTAATCCTAATCGTCATGATACAGCGACAGTAAATCTAGCTTCCTGGCTTCTGTTTATTCTATGCCTGCTATTGTGTTTTGCTTATATGACGATATTCTGAAACTTTTTACCAAGTGTGGTTAGAAGAACTTTCTGATTATAATGATATTTTGACTGAAGCAGACCCCTTGTCATTATATAAAGCAAAACCGAGACGTCAAAAACTGGAGAAAATAACTAATGATTTGCACGTTTTTAACTGATTTACCAGCTGGTTAGTTTAGGTGTCGTAGTCTCGATGGCCAAAATGACGCTACATGAGATCGAAAAATCGAATCCCATGACTGACTTGGATTATCTTCATGTCTTCTACAGGGCAGCAACAGCCGCCAGCAAGCAAGCTAAAGACAGAGCTTTGAGCTACATCAGTATATTGCAAGCCAGGACAACAAGCTGAACATAAGCTGTGGGCAACGGCAACAGCAACAGCAGAATGCCATGGGGGGCAAGCAAGCAATCAAGACATGATCTGTGGGCGCCGATGATAGACGGTGCGGCGCAGGGACTTGTTTCAACAGCAGAATTTTGAGGTGATGTACATAATGGAGATAGGAAATACTGTTGCGGGGTGGAGCTGAGCTGAAGGGGCTGGATGGGTTCGAGTCGTACTACCAGGTTTCCCTGCTGCTATCTCTGCAGAGACGGGCGAGCGAGACTGCAGTTTCTGGTTCTTGCCAATGTATTCTTGAAGCATTCCTCTGACTATAGTGGCTGGCTGCCTAATCTTAAGGTTATATGAGCAGCATTGTTTGGTGAACTAGGCCTTGTGGTTTTCCACCTCCGTAGCTTGATTGCATTCTTCAAATGTGGCAAAGCAACGAGCTGTATTTTCTATTTGTGGGTTTGTTTGTGTGTGTTGGGGGTTGTATTGCTGGCCTTGGCGGTTTACACTTTACTTAAGTTCAGACGGGCACTTGGTTACGTCCGTTTTGACCATTTCTGATGCTCCTGAAGATTGATAAACCTGGGGCTGCAAGAGATTGAACTTGCACAACGTTAGCCGTAGGTGGTAATCTAAACTTTGTACACGTGCGTTACTGACTAAGTGCATGTGCCTTATCTGACTAAGTGCATGTGCGTTATCTGCGGGTTATGCTGACGGAGCTAAGAGCATCTCTAGTGGTGACCGTAAACCACGAAATTGAAAACGTGTTTTTAGAGCTGAAAACTTATATTCCGTTTTACCGCTCGGCTTTACGGTTTCTGTTTGGCCGCACCAGATTCCAACCGTAAAACACATGATGTTTTCAGCATTTCAACACATATGGATCATTTGACAATAAAATTTGAAACCAATATGAACTAAAATATAAATATTGTTAATTTTACAATACAAACTTAATTCAAATTACAATAATGGTTCAAATTACAAATGAAATGAAAATCAAATGAATAAAATAATAACCAAATACAAGCCAAATGCAAATAATGGTTCAAATCACACATTAATGAAATTAAATGAATACAAATGACAGATTACTGCCATGCAACTGCCATGCCACGGGTGCTCAATGAGATCGTGCTGAAGCTGGTTGTGGGTGTTGGCATCCTCAATTTCCCGATAAGTCTGAAGAAATGATTGAATGCGATCTGGGTTTCTAGCTGACTTCACACGGCTACCGACATTGTCATAGACCAACTCCAAGTGCAAGTCCCTCTCATCCTCGATGATCATGTTGTGAAGAATCACACAACATGTCATTATGTTCTTAAGGGTTTTCTTGTCCCAAAAACATGTTCTTAAGGGTTTTCTTGTCCCAAAAACGAGCAGGACCTCGAACAACGGCAACCCTAGATTGCAAAACAGCAAATACTCTCTCAATGTCCTTTCGACATGCCTCTTGTCACTTGGCAAATTCAGCCTCCTTCATATTCCTGGGATTTGAGATGGTCTTCACAGATGTAAACCAAGTAGGATAGATACCGCCGGCAAGATAGTACCCTTTTATGTATTCATGCCCATTGACAGTGCAGTTGCCAGTCGGAGCATCACCACTAGCTAGTCTCGGAAATAAATGAGACCGATGCAATACATTGATGTCATTGAGTGTGCCCGGCAAACCAAAAAAGTAATGCAAAATCCACAAATCCTCGGATGCAATGGCCTCAAGCATAATTGTTGCATCTCCAGTTCACCACCCTTGCCACAATATTGCCCGTGCCATGCCTTGGTGCAGTTTTTCCAAATCCAATGCATACAGTCAATACTACCTAGCATTCCTGGCCAACCTCGAGCCTCATTTGTTGTCATCAACCTCACTGTGTCTTCTTCATTGGGTGCTCTAAGATAAACATGACCAAAGAGACGGATTATCACTTTGGCGAACATGCGCATTGACTCGATTGTAGTATCCTCGCCAATGCGAAGATACTCATCGGAACGTCGTAGGCAATCACCCTCATCGCCGTGGAGATTTTCTGATATGCACTAAACCCAATACAAGCTGCGGCATTCCTCCGACGTGTAAAGTAGCGGCAATTGGCCTCTCAAGATTCCACTATTTTTTACGAAGAGGAATCGACGTGTGATGACCCACAAGTATAGGGGATCGCAACAGTCTTCGAGGGAAGTAAAACCCAAATTTATTGATTCGACACAAGGGGAGCCAAAGAATATTTATAAGCCTTGACAGATGATTTGTCAGTTCAGCTGCACCTGGAAGTAGACTTGCTCGACACAGTTTATCAGTAGCAACAGTTTTATGACAGTAGCAGTAGTGAAATAATAGCAGCAGTAAAATAAAGACAGCAGTAATAATTGCAGTAGACAGCAGGATTAAAATACTGTAGGCATAGGGATGGATGAACGGGCGCTGCATGGATGAGATAATTCATGAAATAGTCATACATAGGGCAATTGCAGATAAATAATAATAAGGTATCCAAGTAATAATCAATCATAAGCATGTGTTCCGTATTTAGTCGTACGTGCTCGCAATGAGAAACTTGCACAACATCTTTTGTCCTACCAGCCCGTTTGCAGCGGGGCCTCAAGGGAAACTACTGGTAATTAAGGTGCTCCTTTTAATAAAGCACCGGAGCAAAGCATTAACACTCCGTGAACACATGTGATCCTCACGTCGCAACCATCCCCTCCGGTTATCCCAATTTCTGTCACTTTGGGGCCTCGGGTTCCGGACAGTGACGTGTGTATACAACTTATAGATATGATCCAAAACAATAATTATTCTCATGATTCAATAACATGTTCAGATCTGAGATCATGGCACTCGGGCCCTAAGTGACAAGCATTAAGCATAATAAGTTGCAACAATGACATAAAGTACTACCGATGGATACTAGGCACCAAGCCCTAACAAATCTCACAACTATTACATGAATGATCTCATCCAATCCCTACCATCCCCTCAGCCTACAGCGGGGAATTACTCACACATGGATGGGGGAGTCATGGATGGTCGATGGAGAGGTGGCGGTGATGATGATGGCGATGATCTCCTCCAATTCCCCGTCCCGGCAGGGTGCCAGAACGGAGTTTCTGATCCCCGAAATAGGGTTTTCGATGGCGGCGGAGCTCTGGAAGGTTTCTGGAAAAAGCGTCGATCCCCCGAAGTTTTTAGGTCAGAGGCTTTAAGTAGTCCGAAGGGGAGCGCTGGGGGCCACACAGGGGGCCACACCACCCCTGGGCGCGGCAAGGGCCCACCCGCGCCCTGGGTGCGTGTGGTGCCCCTGTGCACCCTCCTCGCTTCGTCTTCTGGCTCCGTGGGTCTTCTGGAAAAATAGATTTATGGAATTTTTCTGGAATTTTCCTGAAACTTTGACTTTCTGCACAAAAACGAGACACCAAGGCAATTCTGCTGAAAACAGCGTTAGTCCGTGTTAGTTGCATTCAAATCACACAAATTAGAGGAAAACAATAGCAAAAGTGTTCGGAAAAGTAGATACGTTTTGGACGTATCAACTCCCCCCAAGCTTAGCTTATTGCTTGTCCTCAAGCAATTCAGTTAACAACTGAGTGCGATAAAAGAAACTTTTACGAACACATTTGCTTCATATGATGTATACATGCCTACTATATGATCAATTACTTAGACAATTCATAATAGGAACCATGCAAATAATGACACCTAGTAGTTATGCAAATCATGAAAAGATACCAAAGTACTAAGAATGAATAACATAGCATATATCTATCCACAAGAATTGCAATGTTCGTAAAAAGATATGACAAAGTGGTATCTCGCTTGCCTTTGTTTGAAGGGCAAAACATAAATGCCAAGGCACCTCTGAAGTTCAAGTGAAGACTAGATATAAAAATATCAAAGATAAGAGTATCATAGTTATACCTCAATTAATCGTATCCTGGGACAAGCACATTACACTAAGAACGACAGTTATGCTCTCGAAGAGGTGCTCAAAGAAAGGATGGTGACTCAACATAAAAATAAAAGATTGGCCCTTCGCAGAGGGAAGCAGGGATTAACACGTGCTAGAGCTTTTTATTTTAAAAACAGAGGTAAAAATGTTTTGAGAGGTGTTTGTTAATTGTCAACGAATGGTAGCGGGTGAGAACAGTATTCTACCTGTCAAACGGACTTTTAAGAGCGGCTCCCATGAAGGACGTTATTTCTACCAGCAAGGCAGATCATCCCTCTTTCTCTTTGGTTTACACACATTCAGGTATTTCACTGTTTGTCATTGCTTACTGATGAATCAGGGCAAAAGTGTGAAGAGAATTAATTGGTTAAAGTTGTAATTAATTGGGACTGGGCACCCCGTTGCCAGCTCTTTTTGCAAGTTATTGGATAAGCGGATGTATATGCCACTAGTCCAGGTGTAAAAGTCCATTTGACAAATAGAATAAAGAATAACCACACTAATTCCTCATGAGCTAGTAAACATTGACACAAAAAGGGAAATATTTTGAAAGTTTTAAAGGTAGCACATGCAAATTTACTTGGAATGGCTTGAAATACCATGCATAGGAGTTTTTGGTGGACTCTTTGGGATAACTTGGTTTAAAGGATTTGGATGCACGAGCAGCATTCCCGCTCAGTACAAGTGAAGGCTAGCAATAGACTGGGAAGCGACAACCACGAGAGCGATAACGGTCATAATCATGCTTGCGACAAAATAAAATTAACGGAGGCATAAAATGATACTAAAACTCTGAGGCAAAATAGATCATCAAGGCTTAATTGACTTTATTTTTCAGTCATAACATGTGTGAGCATGTGCCAAGTCGAATCAAGTGAATTATTCAGAGGAGGATACCAGCCTGCCATACCGTTTTACGAATAGAACAATGCATGTAAATATCTATATGACATGTTATTCGCTATTAGCAATTTGGTACTGGTCATAAGAAGACATGAACTACTAAGTAATCATTAAATAACATAACCACTACCATGATAGCTAAGCATGTTCACATGAGTAGGCATATTTACAAAAATGAAAAACAAATAGAGTTCATACCAGCCTTTTACCACATCCGAATTGTCGTAAGTCGTCATTATTGCTTTTCACTTGTGTGGCTTGAATGATGTGAAATGATAACCAAGTCCAAGTGGAACCACGGAAATTTTTCGAACTCCTGAAACAACTATACAAAACGGCAGAAGAACAACAAATATTTTTGGGTTTTCGAATTTAAAGCAAGCATAGAAAGAAACAAGCAAACAAAGCAAAATCTTTTTGGATTTTTGAATAACAAACCAAAACGAAAAATAAAGTAAACTAGCACTACAAATTCAAAAGCAAGAGAAATAAAGGAAATATTTTTGGTCTTTTGGTGTTTTGCGAAAATGAAATGGACACAAGAAACAAAAGAAAAGAAACAAACTAAAACATGGATATACAAAGTACCGACATGATATGAATATGATAAAATGAGTGAACTTGTCGGCATACCTCCCCCCAAGCTTAGGCTTTTGGCCTAAGTGGGAGACAATCATCCCCATGGCTGCCAGCTTGGCGCGCCCTCAGTGTGTGACGAGAGGGTTCCTCGTCCGTGAAAGCTCGAGGATGCACCACCGTAGTACACGGTGTAGTCCTCAGGGGTGCCACGAAGGTCTCCTGTCGGTCCTCAGGGTAGTGCTGTAAATGGAAATCCGGTGCACCGAGGTGGTTGTCCAAATCCTCCCTCGAATATGATAGAGGACCCCTGAAAACACTGAACAAACTAGGCTGTGGAAGCCGGACCTCTAGCTCAGGTCCATTAGCAAAAACAACTCTATACATCAAATGTCCAGTAGATGAATTATTAGTAACAAAATCATGAAGTTTCATGGCGGCAAGATCAAGTCTTTCTGGAATCAACAATTCATCAGAAGGATCAGCAGGAAGACCAAGATCAGCTAAAACACGTGCAGCAATAATGCCTCCAAAATGGGACCTTTGGCGGCAAGGCGGCGAGCAATCAAGGCACCAAGGTTGTAGGTTTTATTATTTTTAAGTGCATGAGCAAGAAAAGCTAGATGATAGCAAGAAATATTACTAGTGTTCTCTCTAGCAAGCACACTCGTGGCAAGATAATATGTGAAGTACCTGATGGCTGGAAATTGAATGTTCCTTATCTTACCCGCTGCACTCTACGGAGATCATCATAGCTCAGCTCATGGTAAAGATCCCAACTCGCGGCTCTGTGATCTTTCTCGCTGTCCCAGATGGAGCAACACCTATGACCCTGCAAAATCTTTTCAAGTCCATGTTGCATGCACGATCATAAATCTTAAACTCAACAGTGGGGTTAAAAGTAGAGTTATTAAACTTAAAGCTTTCAACAAAAATCTTAGTGAGGTTAGCATATTGTGGCCTCTCATCCTGCATAAATTCCATCAAACCAACATTGTTAATCATCCTTATGAAGTCATCATAAATCCCTGCATCTCTCATAAAGTTAAAGCATGGAAAAATAGATGGATGAGGAACACCATCATCTTCCTCTTCACCGATTCTTGGTGCCAAAAGATCCTCATTGTATGATGGCCTAGGTGCACCTCTTGATCTTGAAGCCCTTGTTTCCTTGAGGAGGATGGTGTTTGCCTTCAAAGATTTCTCCATAAGTGTGTTTATCCATCTTCCTTTTCTGAAATTTTAAACAAACCTCATAAAAAATAATTTTGGAGTGGTTAAATCAAGGAAACACTAGGGAGACTTACTAGGGACTAAACATGCATCAAAACTAGTTAATCTAAACAAGAACAAGCATGCAAGCTCTAATAACATGTCACCTACAGTACCAAAATGCTAAAGATATAAGCAACTAAACAAAATTCTATTTGGATAATCGGAGGAGTCACATACCGGAGAGCAATTGATCCAAATTTCAGCAGCAAAGATGGGCTGAGCAAGTAGATCGAAAAATTCGAGCAAGAGCAGCAAGAACACGAGTTTGAGCAATGGTGGTGTGTATGGTCGGGAGAGAGAAAGGAGTGGGGAGAGATGAGTGAGAGGAGGGCCAGGTGGACCCCACACCAGGGCAGGGCGCGGCCTGCCCTCCACCGCGCCGTGGGGGCGTGTGGTGGCCTGGTGGGTCCCCCTGGTCATCCTCTGGTACTCCCACGTTCCTCTTTAAAAACTAGGACTTAGAATATTTTTCATAATTTTTTTGAAAACTTTTATTTCTGACATTTTCTGGGTACTTTAAACAATGAAAACTAGACAAAATGAATTTACATAAAGACCAAGCATTACTTAACTTTGCAAATTACAGTAGCAAAACAGTAGGTAAAACAAAAGTGAGAAAGAAAATATGTTGTTTAGCAATTTTATGCATGTAAAACATATTTGTTAACAAGGTTGATCAAGTCTTGCCACCAAATACATTTTATATGACATAAAAGAATTAAACCACATTGAACAATCATGTTACCTTAAATGGTATAGCTATAGATCCAATCATAATATATCGAAGTTCTTCATGAGATTCATATATAGGGCAATCAATACTTCCCACTTTGATACTTTTAATATTGGTAATTGTATTAACTCCAAATATTTTGTCCAGCTTCTTGGGAAAATAAACAGTATGCTCTTTGTCATTAACATGGAAAGTCACTTTCCTTTGTTGCAATCAATAACAGCCCCTGCAGTATTAAGAAAAGGTCTTCCAAGAATAATAGACATATTATCATCTTCAGGCATTTCAAGCACAACAAAATCAGTTAATATCAAGCAATTATTAGTTACTTGAACAGGAACATCTTCACATATACCAACAGGAACAGCAGTAGATTTATCAGCCATTTGCAAAGATATATCAGTTGGTATCAATTTTTCCAAGTAAAGTCTCTTGTAAAGAGAAAAAGGCATAACACTCACCCCTGCACCTAAATCACATAAGGCAGTTCTAACATAGTTATTTTTGATTGAGCAAGGAATAGTTGGTATACCTGGATCTCCAAGCTTCTTTGGAACCTTACCATTGAAAGAATAATTAGCAAGCATGGTAGAAATCTCTTCATTAGGAATCTTTCTCTTGTTAGAGACAATATCTTTCATGTACTTTGAATAGGGAGGTAACTTAATAGCATCAGTCAAAGGAATTTGCAAAAACAAAGGTTTCATCCATTCACAAAATTTGTTATAATGTTCTTCTTCCTTAGATTTAGTTTCTTAGTAGGAAAAGGCATTTGTTTTTGCACCCAAGGTTCTCTTTCATTACCATGTTTCTTAGCAAGAAAATCTTCTTTAGTGTACTTTTTTTTTTAGAATGCTTTTCAGGTTCCTCTTCACTTTCCTCTTTATCAGAAGCATCATTCTTATCTTTATCATTAGCATGTTCATTACCACTCTCAGTTTCAGCATCAGAGATAGATATACTATTTGGATTATTAACATGCTCATTGTCTTTAATAGGTTCAGGAGATTCCTCAACATGTTTATGTTTCTTCTTCTTCTTTTTCTTAGAAGGGTAGTAGTTTCATTAACTAGTTGAGAATCTTGCTCAATTCTTTTAGGATGTCCCTCAGGATATAAAGGATCCTGAGTGGAAGCACCACCTCTAGTTGCTATACCAAAAGCATGTTTATCATTTTCTCTAGAAGCATTACCTAACAAATCTTTTTGCACTTTAGTCAATTGCTCAATTTGAGTTTGAACCATATGAAAATGTTTAATGAGTATTTTAACATCATTAGAAGTTCTTTCCAAAACATCATGCAAATGATTAATGACATGAGAATTCTTTATGAAGCTATTTTCTATTCTCCAATTGAAATTGTTTTGCTTAACAATGAAATTATCAAACTCATCTAAGCATTGATCAGGAGGTTTAGAATAAGGGATATCTCTATCATCAAAGCGTTGGAGAGAGTGTACCTCAACTGTAGATGAGTGAGGAATTGGCTTACACAATTCTTCTATAGGTGGAAGATTTTTCACATCTCAGATTTAATACCTTTCTCCTTAAGAGATTTCTTGGCTTCTCTCATTTCTTCATCATTCAATTCAATCACTCCTCTTTTCCTCGGCGTAGGTACCGGAGTTGGTTCAGGCAGGGTCCAATCATCATGATTTTGGCTTATCTTAGCCAATAATTCCTCGGCTTCATCTGGAGTTCTTTTCCTGAAAACACAACCAGCACAACTATCCAGGTATGTCCTAGATTCAACAGTTAGTCCATTATAAAATATATCAAGAAGTTCATTTTTAGCTATTGATGTCCAGGCCGAGCTCTAAGTAAAGAACAAAACCTTGCCCAAGATTCAGGCATTTTCTCTCCCTCATTTTGCTTAAAGTTAAAGATTTTCTGTAAAGCAGCATGTTGAGCACTAGCAGGAAAATATTTCTGAAAGAAAGCATTGACTAAACCCATCGGGCTCTCAATAGATCCAGGAGATAAATCATTAAACCAAGTTTAGCTTCATCTTTCAATGAGAAAGGGAAAATTTTAGTAACAAAGTAACTGCGTTTCTTAATATCATCAGAAAACAAACTACTCAGAGTAGAGAGAGTGTTCATATGTTCTACAGCACTTTCATTTTCAGTTCCTCGAAAAGGTTCTTTCTCAGCAATAGTTATAAAAGACAAGTCCACAGAGAAATCATAATCTTTATCTTTTATATTTATGGGAGATGTAGCAAATTTAGCATCAGGAGAAAGTTTATAGTTGACAGCACGTCTTTGAAGAAGATTTTTAATAGCATTAACATCTTTAGAGGTATCACAATTCATGCATTCATCAATAAAGTCATCATCAAGTTCAACATAAGTTTCCTCAAGATCATCACTAGTAGTTTCTCTTGTTTCAGGTGAATAAGCAGGTGTAACAGGAGTTTCATTAGGTGTTTCAGTATTTTCAAGTTGTTTAGATTTAGCAATTGTAGCATCTAGAAAAGGACCTAGTGAACCTCTTTCATCAAGCACAGTAGAAGCATCATCAAATTCATCAGAAACATTCTCAGATTCAGCAGAAGTAGCAGCACGTGAAGCATGTGCATGTGGTGGTGTGACAAGTTGACTTATAACAGACGGTGAATCAAGAGCAGCAGAAGTGTTCAGAGTTGTACCTCTCCTTGTAGTGGATGGCAATATACGAACCTTATCATCACGAGGTTTACCCATGATGAATGAATTGCAGCGAGCAGTATGACTCCCTGGTGAGCTTATAAATAGAGCTATGCTCCCCGGCAACGGCGCCAGAAAATAGTCTTGATGACCCACAAGTATAGGGGATCGCAACAGTCTTCGAGGGAAGTAAAACCCAAATTTATTGATTCGACACAAGGGGAGCCAAAGAATATTTATAAGCCTTGACAGATGATTTGTCAGTTCAGCTGCACCTGGAAGTAGACTTGCTCGACACAGTTTATCAGTAGCAACAGTTTTATGACAGTAGCAGTAGTGAAATAATAGCAGCAGTAAAATAAAGACAGCAGTAATAATTGCAGTAGACAGCAGGATTAAAATACTGTAGGCATAGGGATGGATGAACGGGCGCTGCATGGATGAGATAATTCATGAAATAGTCATACATAGGGCAATTGCAGATAAATAATAATAAGGTATCCAAGTAATAATCAATCATAAGCATGTGTTCCGTATTTAGTCGTACGTGCTCGCAATGAGAAACTTGCACAACATCTTTTGTCCTACCAGCCCGTTTGCAGCGGGGCCTCAAGGGAAACTACTGGTAATTAAGGTGCTCCTTTTAATAAAGCACCGGAGCAAAGCATTAACACTCCGTGAACACATGTGATCCTCACGTCGCAACCATCCCCTCCGGTTATCCCAATTTCTGTCACTTTGGGGCCTCGGGTTCCGGACAGTGACGTGTGTATACAACTTATAGATATGATCCAAAACAATAATTATTCTCATGATTCAATAACATGTTCAGATCTGAGATCATGGCACTCGGGCCCTAAGTGACAAGCATTAAGCATAATAAGTTGCAACAATGACATAAAGTACTACCGATGGATACTAGGCACCAAGCCCTAACAAATCTCACAACTATTACATGAATGATCTCATCCAATCCCTACCATCCCCTCAGCCTACAGCGGGGAATTACTCACACATGGATGGGGGAGTCATGGATGGTCGATGGAGAGGTGGCGGTGATGATGATGGCGATGATCTCCTCCAATTCCCCGTCCCGGCAGGGTGCCAGAACGGAGTTTCTGATCCCCGAAATAGGGTTTTCGATGGCGGCGGAGCTCTGGAAGGTTTCTGGAAAAAGCGTCGATTCCCCCGAAGTTTTTAGGTCAGAGGCTTTAAGTAGTCCGAAGGGGAGCGCTGGGGGCCACACAGGGGGCCACACCACCCCTGGGCGCGGCAAGGGCCCACCCGCGCCCTGGGTGCGTGTGGTGCCCCTGTGCACCCTCCTCGCTTCGTCTTCTGGCTCCGTGGGTCTTCTGGAAAAATAGATTTATGGAATTTTTCTGGAATTTTCCTGAAACTTTGACTTTCTGCACAAAAACGAGACACCAAGGCAATTCTGCTGAAAACAGCGTTAGTCCGTGTTAGTTGCATTCAAATCACACAAATTAGAGGAAAAACAATAGCAAAAGTGTTCAGAAAAGTGGATACGTTTTGGACGTATCAACGTGTTCGGTACCTTCTACGGAATGTGTGAGCCGGATAGGTAATGCAAAGGCGGCCGACGGTGGATCCTCGCCGCTTCTTTTTCTTCCGATCCTCGAGCTCCTTCACGGTGAGAACCACAAGAAACATTTGTTGCTTGAGCAGCATCTCTACATCGGAGTCGTCAGACGAGGACAAGTCCTTGAGCAAAAATTGCTCTCACGGGCTCAAATCCATCTAAAATGCACACGGGAACACTAGTAAACACCAAATCCATCGGTATATGAAGCTAAATCGACCGGAAAAGCACTCACCGACGGATCCGGGGCGGCGGTGGCAATTCGGCCGGGGACTATACTCGTGCGGGGCGGCGACTCCCAAAACGATGGGCTTGGTGCAATCGGGAGGCAGCGACTCGGTGATGGCTTTCCACCGGCACATGTGGCCAGGCAACGGCCAAAATCGAGGGCGGAGGGCTGGCGTCGGTGGCGACAACTGGATGGGAAAGGGGAACGAACTCACGTGGGCTGAAACTTCCCTTCGCCAACTGTTTCCGCACTATACAGGGCATCTCGGTTGGGCTGCGGAAACGGAAAAGCTTCGGTTTGGCGGGGCAAATTTTTGGCAGCCTCTAAATTTTTTCAGTCCGGGGTGGTATACGGTTTTTGTTCGGTCACTTTTTTTGCCTCAAAAACCGTAAGTAGCGGTTATTTTTTGGTTCCGACGCGTTTACGGTCCCTTCTGCTAGAGATGCTCTAACGCACGCGATCGTCCGGGTGCAGGACTATTGGGTTGCGTGCATGGAAAACAAAAAATTTCACCGCAACTTACGCAACAACCTCCAAGATCTACTATGAAGATACAAGTGACAAGACATGCATATTTGATCCAACTGTAAATTCGTTACTGACACCATGAAGTGGAAGAGATGTCGATGACGACGTTGATGAAGCTTGTGGAAGAACTCCCTCGGCTAAGCCTAGCCAAGAGAATATCGTAGACTCCTCGCGTCTCGCCTTGATCCAACAGAGTGAGATAGAGTCAACCATTTCTCAACAGATCACCCCTCTGAGTTTCGCACGCATACATCTGATCTAGTGCAGCAGGGCTTCACCGTCCACACTTGAAGCACTCACCGCTGGTGTATATGAAGGTGGAGATCTCAACACATGAGAAGGAGCGAGAGAGAGATTAGATCTAGACTAGATCTAACCTAATCGGAGAGAGGAAACCTCTAATCCAAATAGAAGAGATCTAAACTTGTGTCTCTCCAAAGGAGAGGGGTGGGGGTTTATATAGGAGGCCAAGAGGTAGAGGGACTTGGGGAAGGGGAAACCTTTCTCCTAGTCCAAGTCGGCTTGGGCAAGGGGCAAGCCCTTGCCTCCACCGCTGGCCCTAGGGGAGAGGTGGAGTTGGACTCCAACTACACTCTCCCAATTCGGTTGGGGGAGGACTCCTTGTCCAACAAGGCTCCCCCCAAACTGACTCCCCCCATGGGCTTTTGGCCCATCTAGGGTTTGGCTAAGGAGGGAAACTTCCCCCCTTACATATTTGGCCCACCCGCCCACTTGGGGGTGCGGCTGCCTAGTGGGCCCATGGGCCCACTTGGCAGCCCCCTTCGGTGGCTCTAATTTATTTAATATTTTCCAATAATTATTTATTAAATAAATTAATATTTAATTAAATAATATTTTGTCTAATTAATTCTTATTTGAATATTTCCTTTTACAGAATATTCCCCGAATTAATTACTTATCATATAAAACACTTTTATATGATCCGGGACACCCAGTGTCCGCAGACAAAATACTCCGGATAAATATTTCCTTCTTATATAAACCTTCGGAATAAATCCGACTAGTAATATAAACTATTTCTATTACACCTAGTGTCTGCATAATCCAATCTCTCTGATAAAGGTATTATCTACCACACAGAAACAATTCCGGTGATACTCTCTCGGTATCCAGACCAATCATATACACAGCAAACTAGAACTGACTTAAGCGTGTTACCCTACAGGTTCGATAACGTGTAGCTATAATTAGATTTTTTCCATCTAATCACCAGCCAGGGTCAGATACATGGGCTACCTGAATAACTGCTACCGTTATGTGAATAACACTCTGTTGAACCTGTTAATTATTAATTCGTCATTCCCATTATTCACGATAATGAAATTACCCGAGATAAAGTATTCCTGATATTTCCATGAATCAATCCCTGATTCACTATATCTATGTCTATCTCATTACCGGTAAATTTCCTTTTCTCATTCCTGTAATCCGATTTCTCACATGATGTAACTTCATCATGCATTGTCTGCAGAACATATTAGATATCGTACATACCGAGTGGGCCCTGGAAGTATCTCTCTTTTGACAGAGGAGTAATTTCCCATCATGGAACATTAGGATATATGCATACCTTGGTAATCACCTATTGACTGCCGTTTTGCCACCCAGTTACGGCCATGGCGTTGACAGTACCAAAGTAATTCTTCCAGTATGCATAACCCCAATAACCTCATGGTCTAAGGACATGTCATATAATAACCATCTGCGATATTGCACTAAGGACAAAAAAACACTTTGGAATCTTCTTAGCATATCAATGATTTGGGTCTACCCAGCCATATTGTTTCCACCAACAATATGCCACTCATTGATGCTGACATAAACAATGTCCTAGACCAGGAAAACGTGGTCTCAAGCAATCAATGAATTAGTCTAAAAGGCAAGACTAGGGTATACTTTATTCTGTTCATATCTCTACACGTGCGAGTGAGTTTTCCTCTGAATCACATATTCAGGAGTCACCGCAGTTATAGCATAGAATCATGAAGCATAATTATGAATCAGATGTTAAACTTTATTGCCTTTTGGGCATACATCCAACAAGGACTCCCCCACGCGCCAGGAGAGGAGCGACTTCCCGCCAGTCTGAACTTGGGAGAGCAACCGATGTGAAGACTGTACTTGAAATCAAGAAATAATGCAGTCTGTAGTCCTTTCATGAAAATATCCATATTCTAGGATATTGAAGGCACAAGCAGGACCCGAACGTCACTAAGAGCAAATGTCTAAGTTATCACGGGTTTGAAATTAATTAGCTTTTGAGGTGTACATGTGTGGTAGATACAATGTTCAACATATCGCTTATTGTTAACTTACCAGTCATACCAAGATAAGAGATAAATTGGCTTACATTTGATGAACTAGCCCAAGATTAATAAGCTTTTGAGAACATCTCTCGTCTTGACTAAAGAGACTCATTTTGTAGGTTCAATGTGAATAATCTTGCTAGTTTTACACCAATTTATCATGATAATTTCGTTAATAGTAAGCATAAATACATGCAAGATAACCTTGAGCTATTCACTATTCATATGTGGAGAATTGAGATTTCGAGATTGTCTTAAAATTGGAAAGACGCGTCATGTATCCTACGGTTTACCTCCTCATTGAGTTGCCATTGCTTTTACCAATGGCGACGACAACATTTGGGTTGGTCTTCTCAGCGACGAAGGTCATCAAGACCGAGTTGCACAGTAAACGTGATACATCGAGGAAGGAATATTCAAAAGTTTTTATCGATAAAATTACTGGAGATTTTCAAAAAATATGGTAGAGCTTTGGAATTGCCTAAAACTTCTCTGTGTCACAAAAGCTTCATTAATTTTATATTTTTAGGTTCTACTTATATTCAAATTTGTTTATATTTATACTATAAAATTAAGCATTTTAGAACCATATATCGTATGAATGTCTCGGGACTATTTTGTTTCTTGCATCATTTTTTAAAAGTTCTCCCTACCTCATAATCTTTCTGTCATCCACCACCGCTAATTAGTATGGTACTAGGCGATGTTGTAAATACAAACAATTGTGAAGCTTTTGCTCTACTGTGTATGCAGGGACGAAGCCGGGGTGCGGGCTGGGGCCATGCCCCCCCCCCCCCCCCCCCATGCTGGATTTTTTAGGAAACCCCCCCCCCCCCCCCCCCCCCCCATGTAATATGTGGTTTGACCCCTAATTTTTTAAATATTGACAATATGGCCCCCTCCAAGTATTCTAGTCTTCAATTGACCCCCTCCTTCTGCCATGCCTCCGTCCCTGTGTGTATCTATGTGTGTACTCGTATGTGACCCAAAGCGTTGTAACACTTGTGCCTTCTGGCAAGATGTAGATGACTTTACTAGTGATAGGCCCAGTAGATCTTTATTTTGTATGGGTAACTTAAATGACTAGTGCACACTTGTCTCAAACATGTTATGGCTTGAAAATAGTGATCAATGCCATCGTTAACCCTTATTACTACACTCCCTCCTTAAAAAAATTGTAATCCATTTGCACCACTTTGAATTGAAACCTTTCATGTGCATAACTTGCTGCAAAAAAGAGTCGTTTAACTTTATCATATGCATTCTCAAAGTCTATTTTGAACGAGACTCTACGACATGAATCATGTGTGGTGGCGGGCCGGGGCACACATGGGACCGACGGGGGTTGGAGGGGTAACGGGGAGGTTGTAGCGATGCTCCAAGGACGGGTGACAAAATCTCTAGAGTGCGGTGGCGTGGGCGACGGAGAAGGAGATGAGTGGGGGAATATCAGAATCGGGCTGTTGGCCTTTCCCGCGCGTGATTTTGCGGTTTGGGGTTCTGGGTTGGGAATATTCGTATTTAAGAGGGAAAAATGTACATATAACATACCCCTAAAATATGGGTATCCTATGTGCTGTTGGACCTGTCTTCTTGCCACAATGCATATTTTCTCTGTTTTTGTGTATTTGGCCATTTGGGTACCCTCTTTGAGATGCTCCGAGCCCTGAGCGCCGATATTCACTGTATCTTACTTCTTACAGTCATCATTTGGTACGTTCATCCGTGATCGGACGGTCGAAGGCGCCCCCGGACTGGGGGCCCAGTCCATTAGGCACTAGGAACAGAAGCGGAGCGGCACTACCTCGACGGCGGCGCGCGCGAGCTCGGGAAAATGCCCGCGCGAGACCGGCGCTCTTGGAGGTAGGCAGCTAGCAGGATCATGCTCGTGACGCGCGTTTTCCGGCATGCCAAGGCCTCCCGCCCCGCGCGCCGCGGCATGGCGTCGGGTTTGGCGGTCCCCGGGGCCGAAGCGAGGTTCCACGACTACGACGCCGCCGTCACGGCCTGCGTCGAGAGGCGAGCGCTCAGGGAGGGCAGGCAGGTGCACGCGCACATGGTCGTGGCGAGGTACCGCCCGCCGGTCTACCTGGGGACGCGGCTGGTCATCATGTACGTGAGGTGCGGCGCGCTGGACGACGCGCGCAACGTGCTCGACGGGATGCCTGAGCGGAATGTGGTGTCGTGGACGGCCATGATCTCGGGGTACTCGCAGACTGTACGGCACGCCGAAGCCCTGGAGCTGTTCATCCGGATGCTAAGAGCTGGTAAATCATTTCAATCATTCTATCTTCTGATGTCTTTCTTAGTCAATTGAATGACAATGACCTTGTACGCAAGCACTCTGGAGATGTCATTTGTTTTGGTGCACTTGGTGGAATGGGCTGGAGTGAAATGAAACCACATGTACTTTTATAACACGATATCTGGTCGTATTTTCGATATTCAATGTGCCTAATTTATATTCCAACATTCGTTAGGTGCATTATCTATATTTCTGTAGTTGGATATATCTTTGATGTAACACATGATTAAGACCTTGATATGGATATATCGCTATTGTGCATACAACAGGAGCTAGTACAATAGCACATTCATCTTCGTGCACCGCAGTCCTGTAACAGAACTTAACAAAACAAATTGCCACCACAATTACCAACAACCTGTTATGTATCTCTTGATTTCTTCATGATGACATCCACTCATCCCTCCATTTTGTATGTTTGTTTCTAAGCACCCGGAAATCTGAACCAATTGGATATGTATTCGATTACCATCATGTCAAATATGTAACCCAGTCCATTATACTTTTAACTGGCAGGATGCAAGCCTAATGAGTTCACTTTGGCAACTGTTCTTACATCATGTTCTGGACCTCAAAGCATACACCAGGTCAAGCAAGTCCATTCTCTCGCTGCCAAAACAAATTTTGAGTCACACATGTTTGTTGGGAGCTCCCTTCTTGACATGTATGCCAAGTCAGGAAATATCCAAGAAGCTCGGAGGGTGTTTGACATGCTTCCAGAAAGAGACACTGTTTCCTGTACTGCCATTATATCTGGCTATGCTCAGTTGGGCCTTGATGATGAAGCCTTGGACTTGTTCAGGCAGTTGTACAGTGCAGGGATGCAATGCAATTATGTTACTTTCACGACCCTTCTCACTTCATTATCTGGGCTGGCCTCCCTGGATTATGGAAAGCAAGTTCATGGGCTAATACTTCGTAAAGAGTTGCCCTTTTTCGTTGTTCTACAGAATTCTTTAATCGATATGTACTCCAAATGCGGCAAGCTGTTATATTCAAGGAGAGTATTTGACTACATGCCACAGAGATCAGCCATCAGTTGGAATGCGATGCTTATGGGATATGGTAGACATGGCGTAGGGCATGAAGTCGTTCAGCTCTTCAGAACTATGACTGAAAAAGTGAAGCCTGATAGTGTTACTCTGCTGGCTGTATTGTCTGGTTGTAGTCACGGCGGGCTGGTTGATGAGGGCCTTGATATATTCGATCTCATAGTTAAAGAACAAAATGAAATCCTCAGCATTGGACACTATGGGTGTGTTATTGATCTTCTTGGGCGTGCTGGACGACTACAGAAGGCTTTGGATTTGGTAGAAAATATGCCATTTGAGCCAACTCCAGCAATTTGGGGTTCATTGCTTGGTGCTTGCAGAGTTCACGTTAACATTTCTGTTGGTGAGGTTGTTGCTCAGAAGCTTCTGGACATGGAGCCAGGAAATGCTGGCAACTATGTGATTCTTTCTAACATTTATGCTGCTGCTGGAATGTGGAAAGATGTTTTCAGAGTGAGGAAGTTAATGCTGGAGAAGACAGTGTCCAAAGAACCAGGGAAGAGCTGGATAATTCTTGACAAGGTTATCCACACCTTCCACTCAAGTGAACGTTTCCATCCCAGCAAGAAAGATATAGATTGCAAGATAAAAGAGCTGTATATTGATCTTAAAGCAGCTGGCTTTGTCCCGGACCTGAGCTGTGTCCTGCATGATGTTGACGATGAGCAGAAAGAACGCATGCTTCTTGGTCACAGTGAGAAGCTGGCGATAACTTTTGGACTGATGAATACTCCTCCAGGCTCGACTATCCGGATTATGAAGAATCTTCGTATCTGTGTCGACTGCCATAATTTTGCGAAGTTTGTTTCAAAAGTTTATGGGAGGGAGATATCTCTCAGGGACAAAAATCGGTTTCATCTACTAGCAGATGGAGCTTGCACATGTGGAGATTACTGGTGAAACAATCGTCGCTATATTATTCATATAGCTTTGCTGATAGACAGAGCTGTTTTTGTGCAGATAGTACTGCTAACAGGATAAGCAATGGGGTGTTGAATATGAGAGGAGTGAAAGGCAAATATCTTATACTCTGCTCATTCTGAGTTCAGGTATCAGACGGGATCAGTGATGATTTGCTGCAAAGAACCACAATTAGTTCTTCTTAGTACTCCATACTTGTAAGCTTGTTGTCGTGTCCCAGGGATGGGAGCACGAACAGATTCGGCGGATAAGGTGGTTTACCACGATTTTGGGGGAGACTTTAGGGGATGAGGGGTAGAAGAAGGAATTGGGATGAGGAAAAGAGCAAGGATGAGGGACAGAGTTCAAACTTCATTCATTTTCTTCGATAGATTCAACGGTACATGGATTGGCCTTTTAACCTCTTCCAGACGCACTCTGCCCTCTGGGCCCCACTCCCTGTACACCGAGTTTACAGACTCATGGGTCATGGACTCAGTACATGACAGTTGTGGCTGCTAAAACATGTCTTATCCGATATCATATTGTAGTACCTCTGTTCCAAAATATAAGATGTTTTGGTAAGCTAAAATGCCCTGCCAAAACATCTTATATTTTGGAATGGAGCTAGTAACTTATTGCTCTTGTAAGCTCCTTACCTGAAAAAGACATCTCTAGTTCTCTACCAATAACTTAACATGCTGTTACACTTGCAGACTCCCGGGCTAACTGGGCTGTTTTGGAGCTGTACATTTAAATTGGCAGAGTGTCCTCATAAATGTGGTGTATCACCTATTACATGCTTAAGGTAATCACTTGTGTTATTACAAACATCTCCCTCCATTTCATAAAAAAGAAAGTGTAAAAGTATATCTGGTGTTGACCTATTTAACTGGACTTAAGAGTTAGTAGAAATCTGGAGACAGTACATATACACATACACCATCTATGATCCACCCGACACTCCGCCAGTGATTGTAAAGTTGCAGCATGCTGTGATCCAGCTACTAATGATCTTTCCAGATTTTACTGTGCACACATAATTTCAGGCTATCTCATGTTGCTGCTTACTTTAGGTTCCACAGTGAATACCTTGTTGACAAATGAAAAAAAAAATCGTTTTTTCAATTATGTTCTTTCACACAGTTGGTAATGGAAAAGTAAACCAGAATTCCCCTCTTGGACATATTTTCAGTCTTTAGCATAGACAGGGCAGTGAAAGCTGCATGTGGCTAAGATCTAAATATGATAGCTAAACCTCACATGTTCTCTCTAGAGTTCATATGCATGTGAATAAACCATGTTCTGTTGCTCACCATGATGGAGATATTTTGTGTTGCCATTTTGGTTACAGAAAGCTTGCACTCTCTCTCTCGATCACTACTTGTAGCTCGTTGCACCAAGATAAACTCAGGGCTTAGGCTGTGTGATGTGCTCATGGAAGGCCCCATAAAACCTACCAAAGGTTAGCAGCTGCTAGAACTGAAGCTATTATTCATGCAACTGCATGGTTCCTATTGTGCGTCTCATAATGAAACAATAATGCCAATATCCTTCATTCAGGTCTGCCATTATCTATTGTGGAAACTTGTTTGTGTGTAGCTATAATTGATTCCTATTGTTTGTCCGATCATGAAACTACAATGCTGGCAAGATCATGGTTGGCATTAGCTATTGTGGAAGCTTTTGTTGCATGTCGCTACAAAAATTATCATCATTAGTCAGCTGTTGTGGAAGCCCTTGTCCATGTAGCTGCAACTGCTTCCTTATCTTGTCTCGGTGTATTAAAAATGCTGAGATTTTCAAAATGGGTACCTTAGTTACTTAGTATAGAGTACCTTGTACTGTAGCAGCATTGATTCTTCTTGTTTGTTCATGAACTAGCAAAAGGCCAAATTTTGAGAAAGGCTGACATTAGCAATCATGGTACCTCTATTGCACGTGTACTACCTGAATGAGCAGGTTGGTTTCATCCCTGCAAATCCGGTAAGTTCAACAGTACAAACAGACAAGATCTGGAAGATAAGTTGGGAATATCTCAACTTTGAGGAACTATTTTGGTGATTAGGTATTGTCTGAAGAGAATGCGTACTATTAGAAGCTTCATTTTAGTTGTCATATAAGTCATCCAATTTACTAGCATACAAATTATTTCATGATGTCCATTCAACTTAACTTTTTAACAGTCAGACAGAAATGCCACACAATAATCATGTTATACGTTCTAATCAAATATATATAATTTATTGTCAAATAAAAAGTGGATTGTGCCGGGTTGGACTCAGGCTTGATGGGCTGAACATTTATTACAAAGAATGGGTGGATCCACACATCGTCAGTCCTTGACCCATTCACCCACTCAGTCGTTGGAGGCTCCCCTAAAAAAACTCAGTCGTTGGAGGCAATGTGTTGTGGATGCTTGATTTGTCAAGTTTATTAGCTATCCAAGTATTTTGAGAAAACATTTCTTGACACCACACTTCACAATTACTTCTGTGCACTGTGTTTTCAGTTACCACACGTCAATGATGAGCTCCCGGGCTCTTCTTGATCTCTATGTGCCCAATATATACACCCTTCCCTTTCCCTTGTGAGCGTCCAAATCACCTGTGGTCTGTGGAGTGTAGGCTCGTAGTTTTCAATGGCGCGAAGCATGATGCCACTGCTGCTGGTGTGCATGGCGTTCTTGGAGGGCGCCACCGCGCTGCACCTGTGCGTGGACCGGCTGTTCAACGACACGCACGGCAGGCACAACGACGGTCTGCCCCACCTGAACCCGACGGAGGAGGCGACATGGATGGCTCTCCTGCTGCGCAAGCTCGGCTCCAAGGCGGAGTTCGACTGGCTGGCGCTCTACCGGAGCCTCACTCGCGGTGGCGACGACCATGCCCCCGAGGAGTTCCTCTCCCAGGCATCCCTGCACGACGTTCGCGTCAACCCAGGCTCCATGTACTGGCAGGGCCAGCAGACCAACCTCGAGTACCTTCTGTACCTCGACGCCGACCGCCTCACCTGGAGCTTCCGGCAGCAGGCCGGCCTGCCTACCATCGGCAAGCACTATGGCGGCTGGGAGGCGCCTGACGGCCAACTCCGCGGCCATTTTGTAGGTCAGTTATTGCACAATTCTGATCTGTCCAGATCCCCACTTCAGTTAATTCCTCCATTTGAGCAAGAACATTGTTTGTGTTTGTGTCTGATCGCAGGGCACTACTTGAGCGCGAGCGCGCACATGTGGGCAAGCATGCATAACGACACCCTGAGGGAGAAGATGGCCAGGGTGGTGGACATCCTCGACCACTGCCAGAGGAAGATGGGCACAGGGTACCTATCAGCTTATCCCGAGACGATGTTCGACATGTACGAAGAGCTTTCCGAGGCCTGGTCACCGTATTACACCATTCACAAGGTTTACACAAGAACAGAATTCTATCCAACTTGTTTTGTGTTTTGGTTTCTTCGGAGAAAGTCACACCAGGTGTCATATGTATGTGTTGTGAGCCGTGTCACTTTACTGTTTTGGCAGATTATGCAAGGCCTTCTGGATCAGTACATATTGGCTGGGAATAAAAAAGGTCTTCAGATGGTGGTGTGGATGACCGATTACTTCAGTGAACGTGTGAAGAATTTTATACAGAAGTACTCTATTCAGAGGCACTGGGAAGCAATGAACGAGGAGACCGGTGGATTGAACGATGTGATGTATCAGCTGTATACTATCACGGTAATATCAGTGCCATTGCAGTTAGTAGTGTTCAGTAGAATTCTCTTTGGTCGTGGTATATATATGGTGTTCTTAGAGTTGTTTGTAATCTCTTTGCAGAAAAATCAGAAGCACCTAACGATGGCCCATCTTTTCGACAAGCCATGCTTCCTCGGGCCACTCAGCCTTCATGTCAGAACATTGGGCTTCATTTTGATTTTTGAGATTTCCTACTTAAGCAGCAGTTCGGTGATGTTGACCTTTTCATTTCAGGATGATGATATAGCAGGGTAGCATGTTAATACTCATGTTCCTGTCCTAATCGGTGCACAAAGAGATATGAAGTTGTCGGTGATCATCTTTACAAGGTAAACTGGAAATTAAAGTACTACTCCCTCCGTTCCAAATTAATTGACTTCCATTAATACATCCACATGTGGACAAATGGAAGTCAATTAATTTGGAACGGAGGGAGTAGTTAACAAAGACCCCTACTGTAACGAACAACGTCATAAGATTCAACCTCTATTTGTCCACTGTCATGTCGGGTTACTCTTCAAGTTGCTGGAGCCGCTGCGGAGCCTCCAGGACGAGTTCTACACCGTGTACTTCAGCCTGGTCTCCACCGCCGCCGACAGCTGAAATATGCTCTTGCTTGCCTGATTCACGTGAGACTGGGAGAAGGACAGAGCAGAGCTTGAGAATCAGAGGGTGGTGGCACCGTGGCAGGCAGACAAGACACATGCGCCACGGGATGCACATTTACTACGTGCCCTGTTGCAGGAGGAGGAATCACCCATGACCAATAATGCTCTTGCATCTTGCTTCCAGAAACACAATGCGCTATTACATCTTGATGTAAAATAAAAGCAGCATCTCCATGCTACTTAGGCCTGTGCCAATGCATCGTCTCTTAGCACGATATCATAGGAGTATTAAATATTTAAGATACAACTAGTACAATGCATTGTTTCCTATTTGTTGTATCTACATTTAATGCTTTGGGGCTCATGCATGCATATGATTGGGTTAGAGCCATTTTTTGCCTATGGCTACGTGCAAAGGTTGTATCTTAGTTAAGCTACAACCTCACACTCTCTCTTCATTAACTAGTATGCCACATAAGCAAAATGCCTATGAAACCGTGCTAAGAACCTTGCATTGGCATAGGCCTTATCATGTTGAGATTTCTCGAGGTTAGTTAAGATCTTGATCCATGCACCATTACTTGCATTCATGTGTGTGCCGCACGCATGCCATGAATGTCGTCCAGTTAGGCGTACGTACATGCTGTTATTGTTCTCGTGGCACTAAAATCTTCGATATAGTCCTTTTTTATGTTAGATATAGTCCTTGTGATGCACGCAGTGGTCACGAGACCATAAAATTTTGGCCGCTACGGTTCTTCTTGCCCAAGAATCTTTAATTCGCAACCGCATAGGATCGGTGAAGCTAGAGATCAAGATGAAGAAAAAAAGAAGATTTCATGCATGGCCATACATGATCCATATCGTTTTCTACCACAAGCTACTGCCTGCTAGCTAGTCCTTCTCTTCCCGCTCACGGGAATGCAACGTGACAAGAAGAAGACGCAATGTGACAACCTAGCGCTGAAGGTGCGCGGCACGTGATCGATCGAGTAACCGATGAACCAAAAGGCATTTTTGTTCACTCGTCTCGTGTCTTGCCCGTCGTAGTTCCGCGCGGTTCCTGCGCTCCTAGACAAGCCATACCTAAATTTTTTCTCGAGACTTAAACGCTGTCTTCTTCCCGGTGGTCACGGACACAGTCATAACAGGCGATAAAAGCTTTTGGGATTCTTCATATTCTTGCCCACATCCGTCGTCTGCTTCAGTGCTTGGGTGGTAGTGGTAGTTGCACTGTTGCAGTAGGTAGTACACTGGTGGCCGCACTGAGCGACCAACCGAGCGAGCGAGCGAGCTCAGTATCTTCTTGTCTGGTAATGGCGGCGTCGGCGCCGTGGTTGGCGACGGCGATAGCCACAGCGTTGGTGCTGTCCGCAATGGCACCGGCGGCGGTGACGGCGAAGGAGTGCACGAACGTGCCGACGCAGCTGTCGTCGCACACGGTGCGGGCGCGGCTGCAGGGGACGCCGGGCGCGGAGGAGTGGCGGCTGCGCGAGCTCTTCCACGACCACGTCAACCCCACCGAGGAGTCCACGTGGATGGACCTCCTCCCCCACGCCTCCACCGCCACCGCCGGCGCCGTGCCGGACGAGGAGTTCGACTGGCGATGCTGTACCGGGCGCTCAAGGGCTCGTCGGCGGCGCAGCAGCAGCAGCAACGGGCGTCGTCGTTCCTGGAGGAGGTGTCGCTGCACGACGTGCGGCTGGACCCCGGCGACGAGGTGTACGGGCGCGCGCAGCAGACCAACCTCGAGTACCTGCTGCTCCTGGACGTGGACAGGCTGGTCTGGAGCTTCCGGAGGCAGGCCGGCCTGCCGGCGCCCGGAAAGCCCTACGGCGGCTGGGAGGGCGCCGACGTCGAGCTCCGGGGCCACTTCGTAGGTACGTACGTCTTGCCTTCTCAACACTTTGCTCTCTCGAGTTAAAGACCAATCCAATCACTGACGCTCGCCATTAATTCGTCAGCCTCCGGCCACTCTCTGTAAAATTCCTGTGTGATTCTCTGCGCTCCTTCTCGTAAGTAAAAGCCGAGGGGCGAGGGATGCGAAATGTTCCCTAGCCACCGCACATGCTTGGTTGGTCGTGGGCTCGAGGGTTAAACAGGATTTGGCCCACGAAGAATAGATGGGCTAGCTTGTCTCATTCCTATCCAATTTTTTTGATACTCAACCGCTAGCTTATAGATTTTAAATTTATTTTATTATGTTAGATACAAATAATATTTGGATACAACCAGTTAATATGGTAACTAAAGTCTTAGAGAAGAAGGGAAATACAACGACATAGGCCTCAAAATTCTCGTCGAAGCCGCAATCAAACTCGTCGTCATTGCACCAGCATAAAAAAAAAAAACTCTCGATGATGGATAACTTCAGAAAATTTAACCACCTTCCAAAGACATGTAGATGATCAAATATCGCTGAATTTCGCTAACAATAGACCATGCTTAAGATTGGAGATTGGCAACCATGCCAAGCATATGATCGATGGGGGCATCGGTACGATCTAGATAGGCAGCTACGCCGACATCGCCAGACAAAGCCAACAAACTGCTCACAAAGATTTGAAAGTAGAAGTTGATGAAGATGATGACGTTTTCATGGACAATGCACACGGAGCCAAACTAACGCACATCAACAAGAACCTACATGTCGTCCATAAAGACCGACGGGAACACAAACTCCCCAACTCCTTGGCAATGTTGAACCAAGCGCTACTGAGATGGAATTGGAGCCAATGGTAGAATTTTATTCGTGGTAACAAACACCATGTTTTATTCGTGGTAACAAACACCATGACTGTCAGAGCGACCTTGTCGCGAGACAAAAACCAAACCGATGAAATTTTACTACACACTGGGTGAGACATGAGGATTCTATCCCCTTGTTCCCACGACGCCGAAGGCAGCCAGAGGCGGAGGGGAATGGTGACCGGGTATGGAAGGTGGGGGCTACGGTTTGAAAATGAGGGTGTTGTTTGAAGGCGTGACTTGGGCTATAGGGCTTAGTTTGCGGGTTGCTGAAGTGTGTTGGCTTATTTTATTTTATTCCTCTGTTAAAAAGTTGCTAAAACATATAGAAATAGATGAAACAAATACTAAAACAGTAGCAAAAACCGCCAAATGAAATTGTGATAATCTATCACAATGTCCAATGCAGTCTAGTCTACGGCTATGTTTGCTCTGTTTGGTGTCCATAATCGACTCTGTAAAAAAAATGTTATTGCTATTTGTTTGTATGATTGTCAAAATTTCTGATTGCTTATGACAACTTGTGCACCATAGTTGCTAATATGGTAAAGTTGGGCCCAGATGATACATATGCACTTCGAGACTATAACACGATCTTTTAGTTTGGGGAATTTCCAGAAAATCCACGAGTGTAATAATCGAATCAAAACTGAACGGCACCTGGCATGCACTGCAGGGCACTACATGAGCGCGGCGGCCAAGATGTGGGCGAGCACGCACAACGGCACGCTCGCCGGCAAGATGTCCGCCGTGGTGGACGCCCTCCACGAGTGCCAGCAGGCTGCCGGCACGGGCTACCTCTCCGCCTTCCCCGCCGAGTTCTTCGATCGCTTCGAGGCCATCAAGCCCGTCTGGGCTCCCTACTATACCATCCACAAGGTACAAACCATAGTCTCTGAACAACTCTGCTGTGCTGCGTCCGTTACTGAACTTTTTCTCTGGGTTCATTCCTCGCGCGGTGGGATGGCAGGTCATGCAGGGCCTGCTCGACCAGCACACGGTGGCCGGCAACGGCAAGGCCCTCGCGATGGTGGTCGCCATGGCCGGCTACTTCGGCGACCGCGTCCGGAGCGTGATCCAGCGGCACAGCATCGAGCGGCACTGGACGTCCCTCAACGAGGAGACCGGGGGCATGAACGACGTGCTCTACCAGCTCTACACCATCACGGTAATCATTTAGCATTGCTGTGTGCTGTGTTCAGGCCGTGTCTGATGCTGATTCATTGAGCTGCTTCGTTTCTTTTGGCAGAATGATCAGAGGCATTTGGTGCTCGCCCATCTCTTCGACAAGCCGTGCTTCCTTGGATTGCTTGCAGTTCAGGTATCTGAAGAGGGCTTCCTTCGTTACCCTGTGTTTATGCTACCTTGCTCTGCATTCTGCATTTTGTTCAGGACTCATTTGCTCTGCATTTTGTTGTTCTGAATGATGATATCTTGGTTACATTTCCTCTTTCAGGCTGACAGTCTTTCTGGCTTCCACACGAATACGCATATTCCGGTTGTCGTAGGCGGGCAAATGAGATATGAGGTTACCGGTGATCCACTCTACAAGGTACGACTTACTTCGAATCTTGATTTCTAGAGTTTTTAGTGTAGTCCAGGTGCGTGAGACTGACAATTTCATGGAACAGGATATTGCAACATTCTTTTTGGACGTAGTAAATTCTTCTCACAGCTACGCAACCGGTGGCACATCTGTCAGTGAATTCTGGTAACGGATTCTAGAATGATGGAAGGAGTTTACAGCTGCCTTCTGTCAGAATTTTCATGTTTGAAATGATATTGTCAGGTATAATCCAAAGCGTTTAGCTGAGACTTTGACCACTGAGAATGAGGAGTCCTGCACTACCTACAACATGCTCAAGGTGATTTGCCTCTTCATGACTATCAAACTAAATTTTCGTCTCAAGAATCAGTATGCTAAAGAAAGTATGCAGGTTTCACGCCACCTGTTTAGATGGACGAAGGAGATCGCGTACGCCGACTACTACGAGCGCGCGCTGATAAACGGTGTCCTGAGCATTCAGAGGGGGAGGGATCCTGGTGTCATGATCTACATGCTGCCCCAGGGCCCTGGAAGATCAAAGGCAGTGAGCTACCATGGTTGGGGAACACAGTATGATTCATTTTGGTGCTGCTATGGGACTGGTAAGTAGAACAGTTCTGAAGTTTTCAGACTTGCGATATATATGTAAGGTTCTCGACTGTTTTATCTGCCATCTGCAGGGATAGAATCATTCTCCAAGCTTGGTGACTCGATTTATTTTGAGGAGAAAGGCAGCAAGCCGGCGCTGTATGTCGTTCAGTACATACCGAGCACATTTAACTGGAAATCTACAGGTCTTACTGTTACTCTGCAACTGAAGATGCTTAGATCATCAGATAAGAATCTTCAGGTTTCTTTCTCCGTATCTGGAGAGGTAAGCCAAAAACATCTTCGATGACGATTGTTTGTAAAAGGATAGATGTTTGATCAGTTTGTGTTACGCCCTGCAGACAAATGGTCAGTATGCAACGGTGAATGTGAGAATACCATCGTGGACATCTGAGAACGGCGCAAAAGCAACTTTGAATGATAAAGATTTGGAATTAGCGTCTCCAGGTATGCTCACAAGCATGTAAAAAAAGACTCAACATTCCATGTACTGAATGTTTGATGAACCCTACAGATAATTGCTCTTACTCATTCTTGAATTTTATCAGGGACTTTCCTCTCGGTCACCAAGCAGTGGGTTAGCGGTGATCACCTGACACTTCAGTTACCTATTTACCTAAGAACAGAAGCAATAAAGGGTCTGAATTTCCACCTCTTTTTACTATATACAGCAATAAACTTCAGCTTAAATTGATAAAAGTGTTAGCTTATCCATGACAATGCATATAGGTTACAGTGTGTATATACTTTACAATACTTGGCTACCTAAGTACCTAGTCTACTGAAATAAATTAGTACCCTGAAATCAGCATCAAACATGATAAACTGAGCAAAGACCATCAAGCCAAACTCACTGTAAGTGATTTGTCTCCAGATGACCGGCCAGAGTATGCGTCTCTGCAAGCAGTCCTGTTCGGACCCTTCCTCCTCGCCGGCCTCACCACCGGAGACTGGGACGCAAAAACAGGGGCCGACATCTCAGACTGGATCACCCCTGTCCCTACATCATACAACTCCCAGCTGGTGACGTTCGCACAAGAATCCGGCGGCAACACCTTGGTCCTCTCGACGGCCAACGCCACCTCCCTGAAGATGCAGCCGCGGCCCGAAGGGGGCGGCTCCGACGCCGCCGTCCACGCCACGTTCCGGCTGGTCCCCCAGGGCTCCTCGCTGACGACGACCAGGCGCCGCAACGCGAAAAACGGCACCGCTGCCACGACGACGGAGGCCAGCTCGGCGATGATCGAGCCGTTCGACTTGCCGGGAATGGCGATCACCAACAGCCTGTCGGTGTCCGGCGAGAAGAGCCCGGCTTCTCTGTTCAACGTCGTCCGGGGGCTCGACGGGGAGGCCGGATCGGTGTCCCTCGAGCTCGGGACCAGGCCAGGGTGCTTCCTGGTGACCGCCGGCGCGAAGGTTGAGGTCGGCTGCCGGAGCGGCAGCGGCGAAGCGGGGTTTTCTCGAGCGGCGAGCTTCGTGCGGGCCGAGCCGCTGCGGCGGTACCACCCGATCAGCTTCGCCGCCAAGGGGGCGAGGAGGAGCTTCCTCCTGGAGCCGTTGTTCACGCTGAGGGATGAGTTCTACACCGTCTACTTCAACCTTGGAGCCTGACAGACAAGTGAACTGATCTAGTCTTTTATCCATGAAAAAAAAAATACTGTGAGTTTGATCGTTCCAGGGATAAAAAAAGATGTCCTGATTCTTCCAATGAAGTTTTGGGTGACGGAAAATTAAGAAAGAAGGGTCGTGTCGAATGATCATATGGCAGGGTACGAGTCCATTATTGGAGGGAAGCTTCACTGGACACTGAAGCGAAGTCCAATATAGACACATCTGAACGAACCTTGTAAATATGTGTACTCCTGTGAGGTCAGGGTGGATACGAGATCCAAGATCCGAGTGCTGCTGTTGTCCTGTTGACAGCGAGCCCGTCGAAACATTCAATGGCAGATACATCCAGAAGGCCGTGCCGCCAACGTAGACTAAAAAACAATGGCAACAAATTTCTAGATCACCAAGCCATGATCGTCAGAGCCAAACATGTTGCGTCGAATAACAACGGACGATCGCGCCTACAAAGTAGGAAGAAACCAAACCCATCCCACCGGCCAAACGTAGAAGCCAATCCACACACTGACTGACGTTTTTATCGTATTCCGAATTAGTCAGACCAAACATTTACATAAAACGAACAGGACATGCCAGAATTCTCCGCAGATAAGATCATCTCACAACATGCCAGGAGGAAAGGAAGCCTGCACAAACCAACCTCGCAACAGCATTCCACCACCATCTCACCTGACACTGAGCTTCAACTTCTGGTTGAGATAACAAAGGCACACAGATTTTCTCAGCAGTTTACTGGTCCGAAGGTGAGAAAGTATCAGATGAGGGATGATCATGTGCACAGCTATAACAGACGACAACGATTACTGGTTACTATTACCGGTTGCAACCGTAGGACACCATGACAGAACAGTACAATACAGAGTGCTAGCTAAATGCGAAGCCACGATACCGTCCGCCGCCTCGCAAAGACGACCATAAAATAAAGCTTACACAACATAGCCAACATGGAAACCATCGTTCAGACTGGCCAGAGAGGAGAGAACCCTTGAAGCTGCCGAGGCGTGCCATGCATCACAGTGCCGAACAACTAGATTTGTAGCAGCCAACATGAAAGGATAATGCAGCAAAGACGCACGGTGAGGTAGCACAGATTGGGACCCTTTCGTTTGCTGACTCCTAGATCTTGTCGAGCTTCTCCGCCTTCACCACCGGATTGGCCTTGGCGATAGCATCCATGGCAGCAGCCCGATAGTCGAACTTGCACTCATGCTTGTCGGAATAGCGGTGGAGTGCGCAGTACAAATTCCCACATCGGCAGTTGAATCCGGTAAGCCCGACCCTCTTTCTGCAGGTGCCGCACCGGCTTGGGCCTTTGGGGGTCGGCATCGGCGCCTCACTGGGACCAGCAACATCGGCAGACTGTGCAATAAGCGTTGTCTTCAACTCGACATGAGCAACAGCTACCGCCGTGTTGCCAGCAACAAGATGTTCTTTCGTGGCATCAGCACCATTGACGATGCTGTCGAAAGAGGAAGCGGCCAGCTTGGCCTGCTCCTCCTTCATCGCCATCTCCTTGTGGCACTTGGAGCACATGTTCATGGTAGCCGCGCTGCCAAAGAAGCCGCAGTTATTGACGCAAAGGATGGGGCCCTCCCGAGACTGGCAGCCGGTCTCCTTGTGTTCCATGGCTTGGCTAACTGGAAATCAGACATAACACACAGTCAACTTCAACGAGTTTACAAGAGTGAGCAGCACAGGCACGAATAATCACGGTGCCGTTAGTAAGTGGCGATTTCCAGGTAAATATGGTGGATAATCTTCAATCATCGTTGTGGCATAACGAATCAAACTCGAGTAAAGTAAATTTACTACACGAAGCATCTTACAAAAGGGTAACAGCTGCTTGGCCAAATACCGAACTTGGTTCTAGGAAGAAGCATCCTGCCGGCCTGATAATTAGCCAACAGCAGCCTAATTCACCTAACAGCATGAGAACAGAAACAGGGGAAATTAATTCTAAAGAAAGGCCCCAACTTTACGCCGCTTTACGCAACAAATCCGTAAAGTAGCAAACCATATCTGCGCACTAACTTTGGCGAAAGCACCCGCCGGCCGCATCGACTATCCGCAACAAACAAACACGCCGAACGAATACGTGTAAAGGAGGGCGGCGCCTTTACATCCGAGCACCGAATCCGCTCACGGTTCGTCGCCGTTCTACAGAATTAACCATGGAATCGACAAATCGGGGCGGTTCGGCAGAGTCTACGGTAACCAGGACAACCACCGCCCGTAAAAATCACAACTTTTGCATCTTGGTAAACTAGAAACTACCCAGATAATTATCACGGGGAGCAGAAGAACTGGTGAGCCACGGACCTGATAAAAGAAGGCCCTCGTCGCGATTCCTCTCCGGCGATCCCTGCACCACACACACCGAACAAAAATCAGCAAAGAAAATCATTTCCTGAAAACCAGCCCGGATCGGCCGAGCCGGAGCTGTGAAAGCTGGAGATGGATCCGGGAGCGAGGGCGACCGGTGGTCGAATCCGGGGAGGGAGTACTAACCCTAGGATGGGGAGGACGAGGAGGCGAGGGGAGAGAAATCGCGAGCAATTCGGTGGGCTTCGAAATGGGGGCGCAAACGTGGGGAGGTGGGGAGAGAGATAAAAGGGAGGAAGAGAAGCGGGGAATGACGAGGATGCCCTTGTACAGGGCCCCACGCGCCGATTTTTTTTCTTTCTTCTTAAGTGTAGGTCCTCGCCGTTGCCGCCTAGCGGTTTTCTAATCGGGCTTGTGTTCTGAGATTTTTCTTTTCTTTGTGAGACAGCAACTAGAACAACCCCGATTTCTGCATTGTTTCTTTCTGGCCTTCTGCTTTTAGGAATTTCCCTGAAAAAATTTTTTGAGGGAAGAGAGAGCATTACAACATATTGGGCACACTCGACAAGGAGTCCCGAGTAGCAAAATCAGCTACCACATCAGGAAGTGTCGAAGTCCAGATGCAACTTCCCGCGGACCTGGCAAGTTTCGCGAGTGCATCAGCAGCTCCTTGAAGCTCATCAGCAGGTGTTTGGTTTCATCAATGGAGGCCCATTGCTTCGATCTGTCCTGCCCTGGGAGATTCAGAGCCAAAACCACCGAGGCACAATCCATCTCCAGAATTACTTTGTCATGACCTAATCCAGACAGCGTTCTGATTCCAAATAGGGCGGCCACCGCTTCAGCTTCTTCAGCATCAGAGCAAGACGGAATTGGACAGCAGGCAGCAAGGATGAGGTTGCCACTTTCGTCACGAGCGATAGCTCCAGCACCACTAGGAGTTGCAATGTCAATGAAAGAGGCGTCGGTATTGATCTTAATCCAACCCTGCGGAGGTTTGGCCCAAGAGGATTCAGAAGGCCGAACCTTGATCGAACTCGGAATCAAAATTTGATGGACAGGTTCCTTTCCTTTACTGTCTCTGCGAGCAGAAGTCTTCACCAGGTTCCCCGAACAATAGGCTTCAAGGAAGGTGATAGAGCAAGCGATAGATTCCTTACCATCATGGTGGATTATATCGTTACGGAGATGCCATGCCCTCCACAGCAGAACAAGAGTTCTAGATTTTGTTTGAGCATCCAGGTCGGAGAGAAGAATCTGGAGCCAATCCTTGCCCGAGTAGCTGAAGGCCAATTCATTGGGCAAACACCACACCTTACGCATGGCATGACGAAGTGCAGCCGCCTTTGTGCAGACCACAAGAGCGTGGTGCGCATCCTCCACACCATTTCCACATATGGAGCACTTGGAATCAACCTCCAGGGTCCTCCTCCACTTGTTCTTTTTTGTGGCCAGTTAGTCCGTAGCGGCTCTCCACCCAAATATACGGATCTTTGGCTAGACATCTGCCTTCCAAATGTTGTTCCATATGGTTCGATCACCGTTAGGGGAGTTGCTGCTGCTGCTAGTGGAATCCCTCGCCTGGTGTTTAACGGACAGAGCCAGCCGGTAGGCACTTCGAACAGAGAACAAGCCGTTCTTCTCAGCTTGCCAAGCAAGGCGGTCCTCGCCCCCCCCCCCCCCCCCCCCCCCCCGGGTGGAAGCGAAATACTAAGAATTTCCTGCACGTCATGCTCATAGAAGAGCTCCTTAATGAGAGGAACATTCCATTCATTTGATTCCGTACAGATCAGCTGATTGACCCAACGGCGCCGTGTATTCTTTTTAAGGGCTGTCACCTTGAGTCCAGTCTTTCTAGGGATCCATTGGTCTCTAAGAATTTGTGTGCCTTTGCCATCCCCAATTCTGCTGATCATTCCAAGTTTCAGAAGTTCAAGGCCAAATTCGATGCCCTTCCAAACAGGAGAAGGGTCCGAAGCAAAAACGGTGTCAAGCAAATTTCCGTGGGGGAAGTATCTCGCTTTTAGAACCGAGCACAAAGACTCGAGGGTTTATGCAGAAGGCGCCAGGCCTGTTTAGCGAGCAGAGCTTGGTTAAAGAGGTGCATGTCTCTAAAGCCTAAGCCACCTTTACCTTTTGGCTTGATGAGATTTTCCCAGGCTGACCAATGGACTTTTCTCTGGTTATCATTATCTCCCCACCAAAAATCTCTTATCAGTTTCTCATATTGCTCACAGAACCCATTGGATAGTTTGAACACACCCATAATGTAACCAGGGAGAGACTGGGCCACAGATTTAACAAGCGCATCTTTAGCACCGTAAGACATAAATCTTTCATCCCAAACCGTCAACCTCTTTGTGAATCGCTTCATGACCGGCTGAAAGCATTCATTCTTCATCCTCCCTTCAGGAGTAGGCAAACCAAGATACTTATCCTCAAAAGTACTAGCAGATACACCCAGAATAGCTTTGATCTCCACTTGGGTTTCAGACGGACAAACAATGCTAAACAGAACTGAGCACTTGCTAGGGATGAGCAACTGACCCGTGCATCTCTGAAACAGCTTCAGAGCGCTATCAGTAGCCCTAGCCTCCTCTGTCTTGGCTTTGAAAAAGAGGAGGCTGTCGTCTGCAAACATCAAACTAGAGATACCCGGTGCACCACGCGCCACTTTTATTGGAGTAATGGCACCCAAAACATTTGCCTTCTTGAGAATGCAAGTCAGAGCCTCACCCACAAACAGGAATAGATAAGGACTTAGTGGGTCACCCTGCCTGAGCCCTCTCGAGGGGGAAAAGGATCAAGAATGCAGCCATTGATCTTCACAGCAAAACGCACTGACCTGACACAGCTCATCACCCATCTCGTCCATTTGGAACAGAAACCAAGTTTGAGAAAGCATTTTTCCAAAAAGCCCCCAATCAACACGATCATAAGCCCTGGAGAGATCCAACTTGTAAGCACAGTGGTTATCTCTTGGGTTCTTACTCTTCTGAATTTTGTGGAAACATTCAAAGGCGATGATGGCATTGTCAGTGATCTGCCTGCCGGGGACGAAAGCACTTTGATTTTCAGATACTAGGTCGTCAAGGATTGGTCGAAGGCGGTTAACCAAGCATTTAGATATGATTTTGTAAATCACGTTGCAAAGGCTAATAGGTCTGAAATCAGCCATGGATTCTGGTTTTTGACCGTTTGGGATGAGGACAATGAGCGTATCATTCAGGCCCTCTGGAATCAAGCCAGTGTCGAAGAAGCCTCTCACAGCCTTGATCACTTCTTGTTTCATCACTGCCCAGTTTCGCTGAAAAAACCTGCCCGGCATCCCTTCAGGACCAGGAGCCTTGAGAGGTCCAATCTGGAAAAGGGCGTCGCTGATTTCATCATCAGTGAAGCCCTTGCAAAGTGTTTCATTTGTTTCAGCTGAGATCCTGTAGTCCAGAAGGTTTATCAGTTCAGAAGGGTTCACCGAGACGTCCTTTTTGTACAGGTTTTTGAAAAAATCTGCTGCTATCTTTTTAATTTCCTCTGGATCATCCGTCCAGTTTCCATTCAAACCTCTAATCTTTTTTATGCTATTTTTTGTACGTCTCCAGTTTGCTTTCCTGTGGAAGAATTTAGTGTTCCTATCTCCTTCTTGCAGCCAAGAAACTCTGGATCTTTGCTTCCACATCATCTCCTCGCGGTGCAACAGCTCATCCAGCTCAAAAAAGATTTTTCGGGCTTCTTCATCAAGAGTGGGAGACCGCTGACCCGACCAAATCTTGTTAAGCCTATCTCTCTTTTTCCTAATATCCCTGGTCACATTTCCAAAGTGTTCTTTGCTCCAATCTTTGAGGTGCTCTCGGGTGGTATTTATTTTGCTCATGATATCCGAAAGAGAGGAACCCCAGGTTGGCTGTTCCAAGCATCTTCAATAGCATTGGACAGGTTTTCCTCCCTCTCCCACATGCATTCGTATCTGAAGGTGGGTGGGGGTTTGTCTTTGTCCTTCAAATTGAAAAGATCTAGGAGCAGAGGGAGGTGATCAGACCGAGAAGAGACCACATGGGTTAATTTTGCCTCAGGGTAGAGAGCAGACCAGTCAAGAGAAGCCACTGCTCTGTCAATGCGAGCTCTAACATTCTTCTTCCCTTTCTGTTTGTTATCAAAGGTCCACGCAGGTCCCATGAAGTTTATGTCATGAAGGTTGCAGAACGACAGAATTCTCCTGAAGTCAGCCATTCTTGATTCAGAGCGCTTGGATTCAGAAAAATGCTCATGCTGCCATTTAGTTTCATTGAAATCTCCTATCATCATCCATGGCAGGTTAGCATTGGGTTTGATTCTACGCAAGGTTGTCCACATATGGTGTCTTTCAGCTCCTTTTGGTTCTCCATACACGAAGGTACCCCGCCACACACGACCATTGGGGATATCCTTCACTAACACATCGAAATACCTCGGACCCTCCGAAAGAACTTCAATATCAACCTGATCATCCCAGTACAAGGCTATCCCGACACCTTTTCCTTTCCCAAACTGTGTGATACAGTTGTTGAGGCCAAGCCTCCCTTTTAGCTCTTTTATTTTCTTATTACCCTGTCTGGTTTCACTAATGAACACTACGTTTGGCCTGTAGATGCGGCAGAGTCTCACCAACTCCTGAACTGTGCGGGGCAGGCCAGACCCCGACAGTTCCAGGCCAGGATGATCATTGCTTCTGACAGGCGCTGTCATCTGCGCCTGTCAGTTGACCAGTAGCCCCGGGACTGGTTGCTTCCTTCTTTCCTCCATCCCCTGTGTCACTGTTTGCCTCTGTGTTGCAAGCAGTGTCCACCCCCTCCTCTTCTTGCGTTCATACATCACAGTGTCGATGTCCTCCTGTCCCAGCTCGCGCGAGCCAAGACGTTTCCCCAGCAACGGTCTTCCCTCTTCAGCATCATTGTTGTTGTTCAGCTTGGCCTTCAGGTTCTGCGAGACGTTGATCGCAACATCTGCTGCAGCTAAGGCCGCTTGTTCTTCATCATCTGCTTGGTTGTTGTTCAGCTTGGCCTTCAGGTTCTGCGAGACGGTGATCGCAGCATCCGCGGCAGCAAGGGACGCTTCAGCTTCATCCGCATCCTTGCTTCCACCGTCCTCTCTTGTGATTCTCTTCCACTTCTTCATTGTTAGCGTAGTCTCGTCCGCCTTGTCGCTGGAGGCGGGAGACCTTGCGTTCGTTTCCGTCTTGTTTTTATCGATGGCGATCTTGGAGGCGATGGAGATGTTCGGGGTTGCGGTATCCTGTCTGTTCTCTGTGTTGTCGATGGTGTCCAGTTTCGCCGTGCTGCCTGCACCTCCCGCGTCCTCCTGTACCGAGAGCCGCCCAACGCCCTCGGCCACCGTGGCGACGATGGCCAGCTGTGCCTGGGGCTCGCGGACGCGACGCGCACCGAGGGCCGCCACGTTCCGCCAGGGGGAGTCCATCTGAAGAGCGCGCCTGTTGGAGAGGGCGGACTCAGACAGGACCCACTGCCGCTTGTCGTCGGGGTGCACCGGGGGGTCGCCGAGGTTTTTGCTGTACCTCCGCCTTTGGATTGCGGGCGGCAGGTCACATGCCGCCTCCTGGTGGCCGATCATCCCGCAGCAGAGGCAGAAGGTTGGGAGGCGTTCGTAGAGCACGTCGGCGATCGCCTCCTCCCGTTGAACTCGTCTTCCATGGTGATCCACCGCTGGAGAGCCCGAGCGACAGGAAGGTGCACCCTGGCGCGGAGGATCTTGTCGTTGATGTCGCCGCGGGCGTAGTTGTCGATCTTGATGAAGTGACCGAGCTTCCTTCCCAGCTTCGCGCCAGCTCCTTGGACAGGAGGCAGTATGGGATGTTCTTGAATTGGGCCCAGATGGGGAAGGACACGAACTGCACCGTGTTCGGGTCCTCTTTCTCTTCCAGCTTGCGGACGAGCACAGCGTCGCTTTGGTACCTCCACGGTCCTCCACCGTGACATGGTCGTAGTCGCCTTCCCTGGAGAACTCAAGCACGAAGCGCCTATCTGCGAGTTCGTGCGACTCCAGGGAGCCACTAATTTTCCAAACATTTTTCATGTAGCTCACCAATTGCTTGGAGGAGATGGTGATCACCGAGAGAAAGACGCCGACAGCCAGGAGACGCACAGGCCTCAGGCCGCGCGCCTCGGCCAGGTTGACGGAGATGGGCACACGCTCCTCGTCGGTGCGGTCGTCCTCCACGTGTTGCTTTCCGTCTCTCCTCCACGAGGATGATGACGTGAAACACACGTTCGTTGGGAGACCCCAAGAGGAAGGTATGATGTAGTCAGCAGCAAGTTTTTCTCAGAAAGAAACCAAGGTTATCGAACCAGTAGGAGCAGCAACTCTTCAGAAGGTTGTCAACGGCGCCAGAAAAATAGCTGTTGCAGGGAGTCTGGACTGTTGACGTGGAATCTGCACACAACACAATCAAACTACTTTGCCCCAACGAAACAGTGAGGTTGTCAATCTCACTGGCTTGCTGAAAACAAAGGATTAAACGTATGGTGTGGAAAATGAGTATTAAATTGCAGAGAATGAAAAAGGAACAGTTTGCAGTTTGTGGTTGTTTAATCAGTGTAAAAGAATGGACCGGGGTCCACAGTTCACTAGTGGTGTCTCTCCATAAAAGATAACTAACATGTTGGGTGAACAAATTACAGCTGGGCAATTAACGAATAGTGAGCGCATGACAATGCATATACATGACATGTTGGCTACTATGATATTTAATTGGGCATTACGACATGATACATATACCGTTATCCAACAGCATCTATGACTAATAATCCACCGCCGGGTTGTCATCTGAGTCCCCCGTTGGAATTAAGTTGCAAGCAACGGATAATTGCATTAAGTAAAGTGCGTAATGTAAACAAACACATATGCCGTGGACATAGCATCGTTAGGTTATCCCTAGTGGCAACAGCACATCCACAACCTTAGAACTTTCTGTCACTGTCCCAGGTTAAACGGAGACATGAACCCACTATCTAGCATAAATACTCTCTCTTGGAGTTACAAGCATCTACTTGGCCAAAGCATCTACGAGTAACAGAAGGCATGCAAGATCTTAAATAACATATAAGATAGATTGATAATCAACTTGACATAATATTCAATATTCATCGGATCCCAGCAAACACAACATGTAGCATTACAATAATATGATCTTGATCATGTAGGGCAGCTCACAAGATCTAAACATGATGGCACAAAGTGGAGAGACAACCATCTAGCTACTGCTATGGACCCGTAGTCCAAGGATGAACTACTCACGCATCACTCCGGAGGCAGGCATGGTGATGTAGAAGCCTCCGGTGACGATTCCCCTCTCCGGCAGGGTGCCGGGAAGAGGTTCTGAACCCTCCCGAGCTAGGGTTGACGACGGCGGCGTCTCTGGATCTTTTCGTGGATATTTGCTCAGGTACTTAGGGTTTTCGCGTCGGGGGGAATAAGTAGGCGAAAGGGCGGCGGCTGCGGACCCCCGAGGGGCCCACACCACCCTAGGGCGCGGCAGAAGGGGGGCCCGCGCCCTAGGTGCGTGTGGCCTCCTGGTGGCCCTCCTCTGCTGCTCCTTTGCTCCGTCAGGCGAGTTCTGGAAAAATAGGCACCCCCGTGTAGTTTCGTCCAATTCCGAGAATATTTCCAGACTAGCTTTTCTGGAATACAAAAACAGCAGAAAACAGGAACTGACACTACCATAAGCGGATGTATATGCCACTAGTCCAGGTGTAAAAGTCCACTCGACAAATAGAATAAAGAATAACCACACTAATTCCTCATGAGCTAGTAAACATTGACACAAAAAGGAAATAATAACATTTTGAATAATTTAAAGGTAGCACATGAAAAATTTACTTGGAATGGCAAGGAAATACCACATATAGGTAGTTATGGTGGACACAAATGGCATGGATTTTGGCTCAAGGATTTTGATGCACGAGAAGCATTCCCTCTCAGTACAGAGTTTAGTCTAGCAAGGTTATGTAAGCAAACAAGAATATCAACCCGTACACCAAGTTTTATATGACAAACATATTGCAAACGTTATAAGACTTCATACCGTCTTCCTTGTTAACCAAACCCTGTTATTAGAAAATATCTAGACCTTAGAGGTACCACCGATGCAAACCAAATTTTCAACAAGCTTTACAGTAGTTCTTCACTAATAGGTTAACTCATATGATGCACAATTTAATCATGATCTACTTGTTAACTCAAAACAATTGACAAGCATCAAGTTATCCATTTTAGTGATCTACAAGATTAAGCAAGTTTTTCCTTATACCAATTACCACATGCAACATTTTCTGAACCAACCAAACACCAATCAATTTATTTCATCAACTCTCCAAATAAATATAAGTGAAGCAAGAGAGTACTTTCTACAAAAGAAAGCTAATAGCTCTGACAAGAGATACATGAAAACAAGAGCTAAAAGCTGAACAGCGCTAGATATGAATACTTCAACAAATATAAGTGAAGAATAGGAGTATTCTCATGAAAAAGCGGAGCGTGTCTCTCTCCCAATCAAGAATGCTAGGGTCCAGTCAAGCTTTATTGAAAATAAAAGTGCAATACTGAAAATAAAAGCACACAGACGCTCCAAGAAAAGCACATATGATGTGAAACAATTAAAATATAGTTTCACTAGAGATGACCTGATAATTTTGACGATGAAGAAGGGGATGCCCAAGCCTTGGGCATCCCCAAGCTTAGACGCTTGAGTCTTCTTGAAATATGCTGGGGAGATCCATGGGAGCCTCCCCAAGCTTAAGCTCTTCAATCTTCTTGATCCTATTATATCATCCTTCTCTCTTGACCCTTGAAAACTTCCGTCACACCAAACTCAAATTAGATCTCATTAGAGGGTTAGTGCATAATCAAAAATTCACATGTTCTATAAAGACGAATATGATTTGTTACTTTAAACATTAGCTACAGCCACTGATGTTATGTGAAGCACTTCCACCCAAAAAAAATTTCACTCAACACTAGTAAAAGAGAGAATGCAAAAAATAAAAAGGCATAATCTGTCTAAAACAGAACAGTCCGCAAAGACGAATTTTTTCGAGCCACTTACGACGCTCAGATCGAGAAACTCCGAACTAATGAAAGTTTCAGACATTCATAAAGATTACGCACAAAAATTTTCAGATTTAATTAACAATCTGGTGATTTTAGGAATTTCGTACAGTGAACAGCAAAAATCTGTTTCTGCGCAGCAATCAAAATTAAGCATCATCTTATCATTAGAGGCTACTCTTGGCACAACAATGCGAGAAAATAAAGATACAAAGGAGTTGCTACAGAAGTAAACAAACTCCTTGACTCAATAAAAGAAAAATTGCAGAAAAATAAAATGGGTTGCCTCCCATAAGCGCTTTTCTTTAACGCCTTTTAGCTAGGCTCAAAGCATGCATCAAGTATTACCAAGTGAAGAAGCATCAACATTGTAGTTTGTTCGAACAATAGAATCATAAGGTGGCTTAATCTTCTTCCTAGGAAAGTGTTCCATACCTTTCTTGAGAGGAAATTGATATTTTATATTCCCTTCTTTCATATCAATAATAGCACCTACAGTCCTAAGAAAAGGTCTTCCCAGCACAATAGGGCATGATGGATTGCACTCAATATCCAAGACAATAAAATCAACGGGGACATAATTGTTGTTAACCATGATAAGAACATCATCAATTCTTCCCAAAGGTTTTTTAATAGTAGAATCAACAAGGTGAATATCCAAGTAACAATTTTCCAAAGGTGCTAAATCAAGCATATCATATAATTTTTAGGCATAACAGAAATAGTAGCACCAAGGTCACACAAAGCATTGCAATCAAAGTCATTCAATTTCAATTTAATGATGGGTTCCCAACCATCTTCTAACTTCCTAGGGATAGAAGCATCATGCTTTAATTTCTCTTCCCTAACTTGCATAAGAGCATTAGTAATATGTTTAGTAAAAGCCATGTTTATAGCACTAGCATTAGGACTTCTAGCTAGCTTTTGCAAGAACTTAATTACTTCAGAAATATTGCAACCATCAAAATCAAAGTCATTATTATCAAAAGTAATGGAGTTATTCTCTTCCAACGATAGACCCACTACCCACAGATATTTCTTTTAAAGTATACTTAGGGAGAAGCATGATGAAATAATAAAAACCAAACAGAAAATAAACTAGATGCAAGTAGCTAATTTTTTTGTGTTTTTGATAATTGAAAGCAAACAAGATAAAATAAAATAAACTAAGCAAGACAAAAACAAAGTAAAGAGATTGGAAGCGTGAAACTCCCCTTGCAGAAGACTGCTGTCTCCCCGGCAGCGGCGCCAGAAAAATAGCTTGATGACGTGAAACACACGTTCGTTGGGAGACCCCAAGAGGAAGGTATGATGTAGTCAGCAGCAAGTTTTCCCTCAGAAAGAAACCAAGGTTATCGAACCAGTAGGAGCAGCAACTCTTCAGAAGGTTGTCAACGGCGCCAGAAAAATAGCTGTTGCAGGGAGTCTGGACTGTTGACGTGGAATCTGCACACAACACAATCAAACTATTTGCCCCAACGAAACAGTGAGGTTGTCAATCTCACTGGCTTGCTGAAAACAAAGGATTAAACGTATGGTGTGGAAAATGAGTATTAAATTGCAGAGAATGAAAAAGGAACAGTTTGCAGTTTGTGGTTGTTTAATCAGTGTAAAAGAATGGACCGGGGTCCACAGTTCACTAGTGGTGTCTCTCCATAAAAGATAACTAACATGTTGGGTGAACAAATTACAGCTGGGCAATTGACGAATAGTGAGCGCATGACAATGCATATACATGACATGTTGACTACTATGATATTTAATTGGGCATTACGACATGATACATAGACCGTTATCCAACAGCATCTATGACTAATAATCCACCGCCGGGTTGTCATCCGAGTCCCCCGTTGGTATTAAGTTGCAAGCAACGGATAATTGCATTAAGTAAAGTGCGTAATGTAAACAAACATATATGCCCGTGGACATAGCATCGTTAGGTTATCCCTAGTGGCAACAGCACATCCACAACCTTAGAACTTTCTGTCACTGTCCCAGGTTAAACGGAGACATGAACCCACTATCTAGCATAAATACTCTCTCTTGGAGTTACAAGCATCTACTTGGCCAAAGCATCTACGAGTAACAGAAGGCATGCAAGATCTTAAATAACACATAAGATAGATTGATAATCAACTTGACATAATATTCAATATTCATCGGATCCCAGCAAACACAACATGTAGCATTACAATAATATGATCTTGATCATGTAGGGCAGCTCACAAGATCTAAACATGATGGCACAAAGTGGAGAGACAACCATCTAACTACTGCTATGGACCCGTAGTCCAAGGATGAACTACTCACGCATCACTCCGGAGTCAGGCATGGCGATGTAGAAGCCTCCGGTGACGATTCCCCTCTCCGGCAGGGTGCCGGGAAGAGGTTCTGAACCCTCCCGAGCTAGGGTTGACGACGGCGGCGTCTCTGGATCTTTTCGTGGATATTTGCTCAGGTACTTAGGGTTTTCGCGTCGGGGGGAATAAGTAGGCGAAAGGGCGGCGGCTGCGGACCCCCGAGGGGCCCACACCACCCTAGGGCGCGACAGAAGGGGTGCCCGCGCCCTAGGTGCGTGTGGCCTCCTGGTGGCCCTCCTCTGCTGCTCCTTTGCTCCGTCAGGCGAGTTCTGGAAAAATAGGCACCCCCGTGTAGTTTCGTCCAATTCCGAGAATATTTCCAGACTAGCTTTTCTGGAATACAAAAACAGCAGAAAACAGGAACTGGCACTTCGGCATCTTGTTAATAGGTTAGTCCCAAAAAATGTATAAAAGTGATATAAAGTAGATGCAAAACATGTAGCAATTGGTATAAAACAAGCATGGAACATCAAAAATTATAGATACGTTTGAGACGTATCAAGGGACCGTCAGCAGCAGCCCCACTGCCACCATTGGCAGTGTTGAGGGAGCTGGCAGCACTGGGGGTGGCGGCCGCCGTCACCACGGCTGCCGTCGCCGAGGACTTCACGTCGTTGGTCTCCATAGTAAGACGAGAGGGGAGAATGCAGGGAGAATCACAGTGTTGCGATGGTGTAGGGCTTGAAATCGGTGGGCGAGCTTTATAGCCGATCCGCCAGGGTCCGGTGGCTCTGCGAGTAAAAGGGAATTATCACCGGCGTCGAATCCGCCCGCCATCAATCCGGCCATCACGACCGTGAAGGAGCCGTTGGGCAGGGAGCAGGGAATCGCTGATAGCTCAGAGTCATAAACGCTCCGGGGGCGTGATCCGTGGGTGAATGACGGGCCTCTCGGCCAGCACCATTGTATCGATACAGGGCACCGCAATCACCGCCACGGAGGCTGGAGCAATTGCGGAAGATGTGGATGACGGGATAACCGGCGGGGAGGCTGAAGTTGGGGATCTGTTGGAAGACCACCGGGACGCGAATCTGTTGCGGAGATGCGAGATGAATTTGTGTGGATTTGGGGATTTCTTGACGATTGAGTGGAGTCTGTCTCTGAACTCACACGGTAGGAACCTGGGAATCACGGGATTGGAATTCCTGGGCGGATCATCGATAGTGGAAGGAAGGATTCGGGGGATCGGTGGGATAGCTTCAATCACAGATGGATTTCTCGTGGGATCTGGTAGTTCGTGGTGGGATGGGAATCGCCTTCGGGGGGGGGGGGGGGGGGGGGGGGGAGCGGGAATTTCCCTGAAATTTGGTCACGACTTGTCAGTTGGTTAGGGAAAGCTAGTGATGGATTAAATCCTAAAGCACTCTTTCATTTCAATGAAATTTCGTATGATTGTTGAAACTTGAAAGACTTAGCTCATAGGAATTTCTCGTCGTATGTAGTTTGATTTGTTGAATCGGGCACCTTAATTATTTTTCAATAATTAAAAAAGAATTGTATTATTAGATACCGTCTTTACACGATGGACCATGGCATGTAGATTAGGATATCTACCTCGACACATGTTAGCGCTATTTTTTAATGTTGATTGGGTATAGATGATCGTCGCTCCAGTGGAGGCTTTTGCAGTTTTCTATGGTCCAACTTTGATCTCTTAGAATAATAGGAAACAAGCGACTAGGTCATGTTCTAACACAAAGGTTTAATATAATCCCCTTGAAAATGTCACATTTGAAATCATTTAGGTACAATTAGTTGTTCGAGAGAAAAATTGGTGGAGCAATCCATGGTTGCATGTCTTTGGTGTGACTGTTCGTGCTTATCCGTCAGCCCGGTGTTTTATGGACGAACAAAGCACATTGAGAGGCGGACTTCCATTTTGTTCGACAAGGTGTGGCGAACAAGTTATTGGAGGTTAGGTTCATCCGTTTGGCTTCACTGAAGCACTTCCGTTCAAACAACTCGAAATTTTGAGCGTCATCTGAATTTAGAGAGCTGCGTTTGACGAGGCGTGTTGAATGAGTCGTTAGGATTGTATCAGTGGTTAACGGATATCGTAGATTATCTCTTGTACTTCAAGTCACCTAGTTGTAGATAGTTGTTAACGATATGATGTAATATGATACGGCACATATGATATTAACCGTGTCAACTAGTGACACGTTTGAGTCGAAGCATGAGAAGAAGCACATGGACATAGGCCTGCATGCAATTAGATGCGTTCAAGCACTAGAATACATACATGAGCCGGGAAGCTTTTCTGATTTGCCATGTCCAGAGCCATACGTGGTCAAGTGCAAGTATGGTTTAATTCCTACAGCTAGGTGCATAAGTCTGGGAGATTGGATTGCAACAAATTCGGATTTTTTGTTTATACTTGTGCCGGTCAAGGAGAAATACAAGGAAAAAAAGGACATTGTTATGGATAAAATCAGCTGCTATTTGTTTGGATTGTCACGCCCACCAAATCAGGTGATACGGGGAATGAGTCCCTGGGACGTGCTGTCGCTGCAGGCATGCGGATGGGGTCCGCCGAATATTTTGGTTTGTTACGTTTGGTACGTGCCGAGATGTAAAAGGCAGATGCTATTTAAATTATTAGGATATCAGGATCGTATCAGGTTTAATGAGTTGAGTTTGTCCGTCAAGTTATGTCAGGTCGGCTATATAAAGCCAGTTGCGTCTATGTAAAATTAGGTTGAATTTTATGAGTTAAAAACACGTGTGTGTTTCGGCCGCCGTGCCGTGGGGTGGAAATCCCTGTGCATCTGTCGAGACCGATCAAGGTTGTTTCATTGCGTTGGATTGGAGGTGTTGTGCTTCTAATTGCTGCGTGGTTCGTCTAGAACCATCCAAGTAATTCCTCTCGCCGAGAAGGGTTTGCTTGTTGTTCGCGTGAGTTTGCATCGCTCAGATTGTAAGCCGCGTTACTTATCGCTGTTGCTACTGATCGCCGTGAAAGATTGGGCCTAAAACCCTTTGGATCACGTTGATCCATATCATAATATGATCGTAAAGATCTATCCATGATGCTATATTTAGATGTACCAGGGCGACCCTAGATGTCAAGTATATCTGGCCATGGGTCGGACCGGGCCGCAAAAAGCCCGACGTCCACAGGGCAGGCCCGAGCCCAGCCTGACATATTTATACGTTTGCCAGGCCCAGGCCCGCCCAACACAAAAGGCCGAAAGCCCGCCTGAAAGCCCGACATTAGTAGCAGCAGCAATTTTGAGAGCAATACAAAACAGCAGCAAAGCTGTGCTATAAAAAAGAGCACAATTTTGACAGCAAAACAAGTGCATAAATATCTTATTACATTCCATATTACAAATTCATAGAACCAAAATAAAAGGCTGGATGGTTGTCAGCTCTCCATGCCTTCTCTGTATATAGCATTCAAAATGAAAATGAATTCAGCAGCAAGAAAATAGGAGTAAATCCATAAAAAGCAACTATCATACAAATTCATATATACCATGCTAAATCTGTATATAGCATTGAAAATGAATTAATTTATCTAGAACAGCAAGTAAAAGAGGAGCGGAAATAGGAGTAAATCCAGCAGCAAATACATCACACATTTACAGCTATATCTAGCAAATACATCAACTATCGCATTGTATAAGAAATAGGAGCAAATCCATGTACAGGACCGAAATCATCCAGCATTATATAAGAAATATAGATCATCATCTAATCCATCACACTCAGATGCATGTACAACTGCTAATCCATCAAGATTCAAGAACAACAAGAAACAACCTTGGAAGAAGAGGAGCGGCCGCGCTTGGTCGACGGGACAACGACTAGTTACTGCGGCGAATGTCAAGGATGGAGATGCGGCGCTCAGCCGACGGCTCCTTGTTGCTGCGGCGGCGCTCGGTCGAGGAAGGAGATGCGGCGGTCGTGCTCGGTCGAGGAAGGAGATGCAGCAAGATCCGCTCAGCCGTGCTCGTAGCTACGGCGTGCGGCCACCGCGAGGAAGGTGCTGCCCTGCCGGCGACGCGGTTGGGAGGGAGCGGCGGGGGCGTGGGGCTATGGTTCGGCGCTGGTCGCCGCTGCCATTTCGCAAGGCAAAGAGGACAGAGGAGAGGAGGGAGGGGCGACTGGGCGAGAGGAGGACGTGCGGGTGCGGCTGGTGCCGTGGTGCGTGCTTGTTTTGGGAGGCTAGGGTTCGTTCGATTGATGGCTGCTGGGCGCATGGGCCTTTGTTGCTTGTTGGGCTGAGTGGATGCGGAAGAAAAATGACCAACATTTGTCGGTCGGGCCGGGCCGGGCCTATTTTTGGCTAAAATTTGAAGCCCAAGCCCGGCCCGACTAACTACTCGGGCTTCATTTCAAGGCCTAGGCCCGACCCAGTGGTCAGGCCCGGCTTGCCCATATTTTTGGGCCGGGCTGGTCGGGCTAGGCTGGAGATGGCCAGATATAATGTCAAGCCACAAAACCAAAAAAAAACTTATATAGGTCGAAATGCCCACGTAGAGAAACGCGAACAACTTTTCACCAACCATGCAACGGAGATGCAAAATCCGAGGCGGGTTTGGATAGGGAACACCAAATGGAGACTGAGCTCCAAGGAGTCCATTTTTTTTCTCAACAAAGATTGAAAATCGTCATTTGTAATCTTATTTTTTTGAAAATCGTCATTTGTAATCTTCAAAACGGCTCTGTCCGACGATACTAGATCAACTGACACGCCGAAATTCGTAGCACCGAAGTCGCTTTCTCCGTCGTAGATGCCTTGCAGGTAAAGGTAAAAGGAGGCACGGGCGCATTGCTTTTGGCTGCGGCGCCGCAGGTAGGAGAGCGGCAGCAGCGGGGCAGTCATATGCGGCAGGCAGGTGGTCAGCGTCTCAGTCGTCACAGCCGCGGCCCCACCATGGCAGACGTACGTGGTTCCCACGCGGCAGTGTTCATGGATTTTTGCGTGGCTGGATCGCAGCTTTGTCCGCGAGGATGAATGGAGTTCAGTTCTAGAGCCATCCACGTGGCCGTGATAAGGTCCGGTACGTGTATTCTTTCGGGTCTTCTGTTTTTGTACGTGTGTGTGTTCCGGTTATTGCTTTCGGCTGGCTGCCGAGCACGACAACGCAAGTTTGATTGCACTTGCAGATGCATACATAACCATCCTCCTCTTGTCTCCTTCCATCAATCATCTATAGGCAATTTGGCGCGGCGCATCAATCATCTATAGGCAATTTGGCGCAGCGATACGCCGCACCCGTCGGGATTCAAAATGCTGAAATTCGCTGGAATTTGTCGTATCTCGAAATACTTAGCAAATTGAATTGTTCGAAAATGTTTGTAGTTTTCCATAAATTTGTAAGATAGCTCCATAATCAGAGAAAATGTATTTTGTGAGCATTTATTAAATTTAAATCCATCTATACCTAATAATAAAGGCGCTAAGACTTCCGCAATTTGGTTTGGTTTGGTAGGTCACCGAATTTGCCCTCAAAGTTGTAAATAATTACCCACCACTGCCACCCATAAGTTACTTACCCCTTCAATTTTTCCCTACGATTATCCCGTGTCACACTCGAAGTCCGTCGTCCAGCCATGGATTGTCGGCGGTGGCACACACACGCAGCAGCATCGTGGCCATCGCAGACCAGCACGGCAGCACCTCGCCGCCCTCTTGCACGCTCGCGATAGCCGGTCAGGGCTAGCGCAGTAGCAACACCAGTAGTGGCATCACGCCGGGGAATCAGTAAGGTCTGCCTCCAACGATTGGAGCCTAGGGCAAGGTTCGGGTAAGCACAGGACTGACGTCCGCATCCTTGCATGATCGCGCACAGCTTCATTATTGTCGCCCGCAGCGTGCTTCGTCCGGAGCTCCATCCTCCCGGATGACGAGCGCGTGCTGTGCAGTCCGACGCGGAAAGAGACCACTGCACGCCGTCACAAGAATTTCCTGATCCAAATTCACCGGCATCCGCGTGCTCATCCAGACCGGGCGATGCTCACAAAAGAGTCGGAAATATTCAGTTTGGCTCAGGCTTGACAGCGATATAAAAATCATGTGCTGGTGGGTACAAATTCCTGCCTGAGACCATCATGGTGAGCTGGTTGTTGCGATTGCAGGAAAATCAGACGTGATTCAGGGTGCGTTCAGTGCATGCAGAGTCCATGCAACGGTGTGTTCTGTAGACATAGCTACGGACATCGGTGGACCACTCTGAACCGTGGCAATGGCACTGAACCGGCGAGAGGCCATGATTTCTTCCAACTGGTGACATCACTAGATAATTTTTTTTAAATAAAAAACAAAGGCAATAGATTTACCTATTTTTTATTAATTAAGAAGAGTTTAGTTTTGGTTAGAAGCAAGGTCACATAAACGGGCTGGTACAGAGCCTACTCTCGCTGCATGGTAGGACTCAAACATTTTACCCACACGTTGCCCGAAGCTGGTAAGCATGTTTCTGTGCTGCTAAGTGCTAATCACATTGCAGTAATTAAAAAGCCCAAACATTAGCTCAAGGTACACTATTAGATTGCAGTAACCCATTGTTACTAGGGGTCAATTTGATATGTTTTTTTCCTTATTTTTTAGGCCATGTCAAAAGTACATTAGATTTGGAAAAAAAGTACTTGCATCACCTTATTTCTCGGCGCATGTTGGAGATGTTTGAATGCTACAAATTATATCATATGAGTTATTTAAAACCGTTGCAACGCACGGGCACTTTTGCTAGTAATTAGATAAAGTCCACTTAGATTGTATACAAATATTAGCCAATTTGAATTGTTTAAATATGTTTGTATTTTGGCATTAATAAGTATCATTTATTTTTCTGAGCACGTCGATATATTTTGGAGTATCTCCAATATTTTAGCAATTTGAAATGTTCAAATATGCTTCTATTTTCCAAATAATATTTAATTTAAGTATGTAGTTAGTGGTAATGCATATTTTTTGGATTCGAGTCTACAATTCGGGGAAGTTCATTTATATTGCATCCAAATATTGACCAATTCGAATTGTTCAAATATGTTTTGTATTTTGGCATACGTAGTTAGCGTTGATTTTTTCTGAGCATTTTTTATATAGTTTAGAGAATATCCGAATATTTAGCAAATTGAAGTGTTTAAATATGTTTCTATATTGCCATGAATTTTTAATTGTAATTAGAGAAAATGCATTTGAATTTTCTCCAAATATTTACCAACTTTAAATTTTAAAAAATGTTTGTTTTCTAGCATAAGTAATTAGCACGTATTTTTCTGACCGTTTTGTTATATTATCCATATTTTTCCCCATGGATATATTCAGAGATATTGATTTTTCAACGTCTTTCATTTTTCCTGCAAATTGTCTAATTGTACCGGTCCCACACGTCAGGTTTTTAACTTTTTCTGAAATTGTCTGCCAAAAGGGAAAAAAATTGAAAGGCGTTAAATTTTTAAAAATATTCAAATTTGAAATTTGATCATATGCCATAAATAGTCAACATTTATTTTTGTGTTAATGTTGATATATTATCCATTTTTTCGGATGGATAGATTTGAAGTCATTAGTTTTTGCAGCATTTAGCAGTTTTTGGAATTTAGTTAAATAGGATAGGCCCACATGTCGGAATTTTAACAATTTCTAAAATTGTTTCTAAAAAAAAGAAACTGACATGTGGGTCCACAGATGACGTCGTGCTGACGTCATCAATGGCCACAGCGGCCATGGCGAGCACGCCGGCGACGCGTCCGCTCGAGCTGGGACGCGCGCGTGCACGCGGCGGACGTGCGTGGACGCGGGCTCCCCGCAAGCGACGGTGCCGCTGCGTTTGTGCTGCCGGAGCGTGGCCGGTGGCGTGCAGACGCGGCGGAGGAAGCAGGCCCACGGCGGCAACGAATCCGACGCTTCGCGGGCGTCCCAGCACGCGAGACTTGGCAAGGATGGAGAGGGCGCGACAACGGAGCACGCCGTGGGGTTTGATTTGAGCGGGGAGGAGCAGGACGGCGGGGGCGCGCGTCGACGGCGGCGGCGACTTCCGGCGTCGCGCGGGAGAGGAGGAGAGGGAGGGGGATTCGTGGAAGGTTTTTCGGCGAGGTCCCTAGTTTTTTATGGAATCACAAATAGGTCCTTCTCGGTGGAAAACGTGGGACTGCGGGGCAGCGTTTCGATTTGCGAGGGGGTTGTTTGCAATAAAGCCACGGTGACCGGCTGGAACCGCATCACCGGCTGGTGACCGGGAGACGTTGCGCACTCTGATTGGTAGAAAGTCGCTTGCTACAGTTCCGCACGAGATGGGGGGCGGCGTGGAGTAATCCTGTGCGTCCATTTCGGAGATCGAACAGCCAGAATAATTTGGGTGGCGTGGATGCGGGTTTGGGGGGTGCAAGCGGCGGTGCCGCTGCGTTTGTGCTGCCGGAGCGTGGCCGGCGGCGTGCAGACGCGGCGGAGGAAGCAGGCCCACGGCGGCGACGAATCCGGCGCTTCGCGGGCGTCCCAGCACGCGAGACTTGGCGAGGATGGAGAGGGCACGACGGCGGAGCACGCCGTGGGGTTCGATTTGAGCGGGGAGGAGCAGGACGGCGGGGGCGCGCGTCGGCGGCGGCGGCGACTTCCGGCGTCACGCGGGAGAGAAGGAGAGGGAGGGGGGTTCGTGGAAGGGTTTTCAGCGAGGTCCCTGGTTTTTCGTGGAATCGCAAATAGGTCCTTCTCAGTGGAAAACGTTGGACTGCGGGGCAGCGTTTCGATTTGCGAGGGGATTGTTTGCAAGAAAGCCGCGGTGACCGGCTGGAACCGGCATCACCGGCTGGTGACCGGGAGACGTGGCGCGCTCTGATTGGTAGAAAGTCGCTTGCTATAGTTCCGCGCGAGATGGGGGCGGCGTGGAGTAATCCTGTGCGTCCATTTCGGAGATCGAACGGCCAGAATAATTTGGGTGACGTGGATGCGGGTTTGGGGGTGAATCTCTCCAACTTTTATATATAGTACCTATTAGGACTTGTTTGGTGTTAGTTGGTTGGTACTAGTGTATATTTTAGCAGATTGGTGTGGATTATGCCGTGTAAACCCCAAACACTCCCAAAACACGGTTTGGTTTTTTTGACATGTTTTATCTCCACGAATCTCCAAACTTAACTGCATTTTTCTCAATTCCCAATACACTACCCTATCTAGTGGATTGGCAATAAATGAGATTTGATACCATTGGGTGAAGGTTGAGGTTTTCACCCGATCCCTGTGTGGACTATCCTCACTTATCCCCTCAAAAACACCTGTACCAAACAAGGCTCTATTGTTTTTCTCAACACTCGGGATGGATCAATATTAAGATCGAACCATCCGAAAGTCCAAAAAGTAAACTTTGCGTACGATGATGTCTTCTGTAATACTCCCTCCGTTCCAAATTAGATGACTTTCATTTGTCTATCTATAGACAAATGAAAGTCATCTAATTTGGAACGGAGGGAGTATTATTGTTCTAGATAAAACATTTGTGCACCGACCCGATCAGGAGTTTCTAGAACTTTGATATGTGTCCCAACTAGACCGGGCAACTTTGGGGGATTCTGGCCCGTGTATTATGTATAAGGGAATCTTAACAAGTAGCACCGATTTTTTTTGGCACCCCGAAATATGTCCGTTATGAGATGTCAGATACAGTCGGCCGACCCTATCTTTTTTGCCCCTTATTTTGCATTTGTAACAAAATCAAACCACCATATTTGCCAACAACAAATTGTATAAAATCAAAGCCCAGCCTCACCACAAGAGGCACCAATTCAAAGTCTTAGCCAACAAGTCCGACCACTAAAATATCACCATGCTCAACACCAAATACATCATCGAAAATGAAAAAAAGATTATTCTTTGGTACTCGATTTCCTTTCCTCAATGATGCGCTCGTGTTTCTCGACAAACCAAGCCTTCTGATTCATACTCATGTTTGTCGTGTCGGTGAACATGCTTGATCTTGAGCGGCTGCTTAAGAACTAAAGCAATCTCTACCTTCATCCATCCTCTTAAATTTTTGGCCTTGCACGTAAAAACAAGTTGACCCTTTTTTCTTTCTCTCGATGCATCAACGTTTTGCGAGTGAGGCATTCAGTTGTTGCGGTGATTAATTATTGCACTAGCTTTTCTGAAGGAAAAGTCTAGTTATCCCCAGGGGGATCACGCCTCGCCATCCTCCGGGTCGCCCACACGCCACGTGCCCCCCTGCGTGGCTAGAAACTGGGGGTCCCACCCACGCGTACTGCACCTTATCCTCCCGCCTCTGTTCTTTTTCCTCCCCAAATCGTACATCCCCGTCGCCTCCAGATGAGCAGAGCTCGCAACGTGCTGCCGCCGTTGACTCAAGCGCCGTCGCCGTTGGCCCACGCCGTCCCCGGAGGCGAGCGCGTCGACCCCGACATCGGATGACGAGGCGGAGCGACCGGAGCTTGATCCAGGGCCGAGAGGATCCAGGGGCCACGTCGAGGGCGAGACGGAGGCGCGAGGCGGCCTTGACGGCGAGCCAGCGGCGGCACACGCACGCTGGTCTACCAGGGCTTCGTCGTCCGCGAAATCGAGCCAGCAGTGCTCGGAGTTCCTCGCCGCCGCCCTGCGCCGGCGAGCCGTCCCCCGAACGTCCCTCCTCTGCGAGTCGTCCGCAGAGCATATCCCCTCAGCCTCCGGCCGCCGTCCTCGACTGCCGCCCTCCCTTGCGCGTCGCCGCCGTCGGGACGGATCCCCTCACCGGCGGCAGCTTCTCTACCTCCGCCGCACATCCCCTCACCGGTGCTGCTACCAGCGGCGCGTGGTGGTGCTTCCTGCGCTCGAGGGTGGTGCTCCCGTAGCTCAGCGCCGGTGCTGCCATGGGGAGGCGGTGGTGCTGTCGTCCATCAGTGGCGGTGACCGGTAGCGAGCGGTGATGCTATCTACGGCCGTCGCCGTTGCTACCGGTGGCTGATGCCGATGCTACCGGCGATGAGCGGTGATGCTACCAGCGGCCATCGCAGTTGCTATCGGCGGCTGATGTCGATGCTACCGGCGACGAGCGGTGATGCTACCAGCGGCCGTCGCAGTTGCTACCGGCGGCTGAGGCCGATGCTACCAGCGAGCTGCGAAGGACTAGGCGAAGCTGCAAACGGCTACGGTGAGGGCTGCAAGCGGTCGACACAAGAGCTACAAGCGACTATGCTGTCTTCTCCGGCAACGGCGGCGGTGCTGCCATGGGAGGGAAGGTGTGCTACCATGGGCACATCTCGATGCTACCGTCCGCATACGGCGGTGCTACCAGCGGCAGGTGGCGGAGCTGGCGTCTTCTCCGGCGTCGGGGCGGTGCTCCCATGGGCGTCGGGCCGTGCTCTGACCGGCGTGGGGCGGTGCTCCCATAGGCGTCGGCCCGTGCTCCGAGCGGCGTCCGGCGGTGCTCCACTGCTCCCATAGGCGCGACCATGTCCCAGTGGCGTCGGCTCGTGCTACCACCGACGACCGGCAGCGGCGGTGGTGCTACCTGCACCGGACGGGGGCGAGGCCATACATCAGGGATGGGCAGTTGTGCCTTGTGCGGTGGCGCCTTGTGCCACATGCAAGGCAGCAGCGCAGAAAGCGACGTGAGGAGAAGGGGTCCACACGGGAAAGCGACGGTTTCCTATTTTTCTGCATGCGACGTGGGAATGTAGCGGAATCCAATGGTCACGAGTATTCCATCGGACGGCTCTCCACCCGAGGGATCGGTGCGCAAGATCCTCAAGGACGCCTAGTCCTGTCCTTTTCTGTATCCTGACAAACAAATTTTTTGCTCACAGACTGACACGTAATTCTTTGATAAGACGTTTTTATCATTTGCTTCAGTGGATCACATGGCCTACTACTAGCTCAGCGATAGCAGAGGATCCTAGGTGTCTTTCTGACGGCAATCCTGGGCCGCTCGTGCTCTGGCCGCTTCCCGTAAAACTTACGCGAACCTGACGCCGACGGCGGCAGCCATGTATGCAGCTTGCGGCCGTCTCAGAAGTGGGCCCTCGACCTTTTTGGGAATCGGACCCGTGCCGCGACGAGTGTGGCTGAATGTGAAGCTGCATCATGCACCGTGTCATTTCATTTAGGGTCGACTTCAGCCTGGTTGAGGCCCATGTATGGAAAGTAGAGCTCGGGGCCCGGTATTTCGATTAGGCCTGATGCAGAGATTACTGGGCCACAGCGGACTCTGACCAGTTTTCTTAGGTGGCTCAAATTTCGACTGTTCTGTGGTTCAGAAGAAGAAAAAAAAAGGAACATATTGCAGAGGTTTCGCACTCGCAGGCTACGATTCATATACGAGGCAAATAGTCTATGGAATCTAACAGGTGTGGTTACTTTTAGAAGCTTTGACGCATGCGGTGTGTATGAATGCCGTGTATAATTCATTCTACCGGTTTTGACTTGGGAACATTCTTTTTGTTGTTTCGAGTGCCGCCGAGCCACGGGTGAGCCAGTTCTGAGGGGACAACGCCTGGTTGTGGAACCAATATGCAGCATGCTCGTATCTATTCTATACTTTTTATAAAAAATCGAACATGTTGGGATACATTAAATTTTAGCTGTTCAATATCCTAACAACGGCCTAAATCTTTCCAATGTATAACAACTCAACATACAGATCTTTCCAACACCTCTCCTGCCTATCCGCCACAATCCACCCGAAAGAAGGGGAAACTAAGAATGCCAAGTATATATCGCAAATCAACATTCCATACTTCCTAGCCATTTGTCCGACACCTCAAGCACTAGAAATAAAAGAACTAACTAGCATACAAGCAATACTCGTCAGCATCTACAATATTCCACACAAGATACAAAACTGGTAGGACAAAAGCGAAACAACTACAAAAACTAAACAACTAAGAAACAAGAACAAAGGCACCAGCTGCTACATCATGAGGAACATGATGAACATGCTTAAAGAAGGAGAGATTTACATAGACACCACTACACCATCATGAAGAACATTGAACAAGGAAAGACTTCTAGGAAGATTTTTCGACTAAGACAATTTCACCAAAATTCTAGCTCACGATCAAGCTAAAAATAGGAACATAACGCGAAAAACACATGTGTCTGCTTGTGGATCAGAGTCGTCACAACATAGCAAAGAGAAAATCTACCTTACGCGCGGAGAGCAGCCAACTGGAGGTCGCCGGGCCGCACTGCGCGATCCTCCTCCTCCTTGGGCGCGTGGCCACAGAAGACCTACATGATAGTACTAGAAAAGACATTGAAAGAGTATAAGAAATGTCATTAAGCTATAACCTATTAGGCTGGGAGGGGGGCGGTGCCCCCACCCCCTTCTCAAGTGCTGGCGGCCGCCTCAGGTCGCCCTAAACGGGATCCTATACTATCAACACCACTTATGGCGGTAGTTTAAGGAGACATACAGCTATAATAAAGTTGCTCAAGACTGCCGCATCAAAGATCATAGATGAACCAGAGGCTACCAGAGAAGAGGTGTTAGGGGAGGAGTAGGCGCCATAACCCGTCAAGGATCAGGAGACCTCCCCGCAGAAAAAAAAAACTTAGACCTACAATAGAGTACTTTCGGAACTGAAAAAGGTGAGATGTGCTATCAAATTTTATCCTCCACGCAAAAATAAATAAATATCACATTTCTCCTCAAAAGAGATGCACTACTACGATGTGACTGTCGGGTCAGCGCACCCGATATTCAAAAATATGTTAATAATTTTAAAAGTTCCAATATTTCAAAACTTTCAGTCAGGCTAATATTATCAAGTATTGCACCGTACAAAAATTTGTGTCTGAGAATAATATTAATTGCAACCTGGGTCAAAGATCTTTCAAAAAAAGACGCTATATACACACTATATTTCTTAGAGATTTGTCTTTTTTGTCCATAAGTCAACAAAAAATATTTTGTGGCTAAATTATTTACACGAGTAGAATATTATGAAAATCTTTGAGCGTACAAAAATTTGGAATTTTTCAAACATTTTTTATTTAAAAAAAAATCTGTATATGTGTGCTTGTCTCCATGTCCGCGTGTGTACTACTACTGCTACATTCTATCTGAACTGAAGCTTTTCCCTCTTCGAGCCAGCAACGGATATCTCCTGCCTCTGCCTTTCCATCGCAAGATACATACGCACACCGATGAAGTGATGATTATTTTTGCGAAACACGGTACAAACGTAGACGGTTACATACACGCGTATACACTCAAACACTATGAACGCACGCACGCACACCTTACCCTATGAACATCTCCGAAATACTGAGCCGGCGGTCGAGTATTGAGATTGACCACGCCTCGCTGTCGACGGAAACATCGCCTCACACTGAAGAATATTCCGTCTAAATGCAACAGAGATGTCAAATCTGAGGTTTAAATTCTGGTGAGCTGAGAGTACAACCACCCTGCTAACCATCCAACCGATTTGCATGAAGCGATGATTATTATTCTGTACATCTTTGTTCCTTGTACCGGTCTCCCAACCGATCCAGCTCACACATTCTCCGACCGCGCATCCGCCACCCGCAAGCTTCTCTTCACAAACCAACAGCTCGCCGTGTCCAGCGGCGCGCTCACCTCGCCGCCGATCTCCAGCCACGATTAGCTGTAACCCACCCCAGATTAACCAAGCGCTCCCCCTAATCCCACTCCTAACCACTCATCCCCAACCGCTCCGCACTATAAATCCCCAGCTCCGCGCATCGCCAACGCCTAAGCTAATCAGGAGCGCTCCTAATAAACTCGGTCTCGCTCGCTGCTCGATCGGAGAGAAATAAACTCGGCCGCTCGCTCGTTTGATTGTTCTCCCTGCGCCGGCCGATCGTACGTACCTGATGGAGATGAAGAAGATGGCATTCGCCGCGCTCGTCGTCGCCGCAGCCTCGGTCACCACGGTGCTCGCCTCCGACGCCCCCGCCGGCGCGCCCGGCCCGGCAACCAGCGGCGCCTCTGTTTCGGCCGCGGCCGCCCCCGTCGCGCTCGTCGTCTCCTTCGTCGCCTACTACCTCCACTGATGATATGCGTCGTCGAATTCGTTCCTTCATTCGTTTGTTCGTTCTAGGTGGTTTGCTGATGTGATGGAGGGGGGAGAGGAGGAGAGAGCGGCATCGCATTAGTTGTCGCGGGAACAATGCGGTGCTGTTTTTATTATATTGTTGATTAATCTGGTTCGTGTTTTGTTTATTCATTATGTAGCGTCTGTTTAATCCTATATTATATATGAATCGAACTGTTCCATTTTCATTCCGCTGTGTTTTGTTCCCAATTTCTCTGTTTCAACGGAATCTTGCTATTTTCTTTTGTTTCCTCAAATTGATACGGACCTTGCTCATTGTGGTATGTGTTCCTGTGTGTGATTTTTTTTAGGGAACTGTGTGAATTTGGCACTGTCTCTGGCCTCACGAAGGGAAGGCAACTATATTAAGCCCATCTGCCCTATGTTGGTGAGAACTAGGCCCAGTGAATCGAGATTTCTCGATAATATGTTAGCCGTACATTAGAAGCCCATGTAGATCAAAAGGCCACAAAACTGCATTACCAGCTGAGAAAACCCACAACTAGCTTGTACTGACACATTTTTGCTAAAGCTAACATAAACCGTAGGGGAAAAAAATTCTGTCCTCGGCTCAATCTGAATTTTCTTTTTAACGTATGTCATTGTATCGCTATATAGATGTATAGAAAGGCATACATGTAGAAGTAGATACCCCAAAGGATTCTCCGCCAAGACCCAAGCGGTGGACTGAAGACGGCGGCTATGTCGGCGGCTTCCTGGCCGCGGTTCGCTGCGGTTCGCCGGCTCGGGTGGAGCTCGGCGGCAGCGCGCGGTTCGGCGGTCACCGTGGTGAGGCGTCGTCGGTGGACGCTGGGTCCTCAAGGTTTGGTTTGTAATTTCCTTATTTTCTGAGGTTTGTGCTGCTAGTTCGGTTTTCTTATCTGTAATCCCATGTACTAAAAAAAAAGGATACCACAGATAACTGTACATGCAAACACAGCACCAAGATCCTCATAAAATAGAGAAATTACAAAAAGGGCCACGAAGAACCAAGATCTTCCCGCCTAAACTTGAGTAAACACCAACTATAGCTGGATTTTGCGAGCCACGGTAGCCACCTGACGCAACAGATGGGATCTATACACATTTAACATACATTGTCTAGGAGGATCTTATGCTTCCTAGGAAACGGAAAAGCGGTAACCTCCATGACGAAAAAAAAACGTCATAGGAAAGTGGTATTGCTTCATTTTTCGATAAATTTTTTACGACAAAAACTGCAAAAGGTTATGCATAGAAGCTGCAAAAGGTTGTCGCCATTTCCATCATAAAATATCTCGTCACCGGACCGAGAGCGCTACCATGTAAATCGCCGTGATAGGTGTCGCCTTCCATCTGTCCACGAGTAGGAGATCATGGCAGGTATGGGAATGTTTGTTAAGTTTATTGCCTTCAATATCTTGTCCTCCCTTTATGCGAGAGGTACGATTCACTAGAGAGTTTCTAGTTGATCTTCGATTCGTCAGTCCCTTGGGGTACATCTTCATGGCAGTTTGAATAGGAGGGAACTCATAGGTGTGCCGAGGTCATGAAATAATCCTCCTCAGAGCAAGTATAATAGATCCCAGTCAGCACACTATAAGCCGTTCCACATCAACAAAATCTGAGATGGAGGAGAGAGAAGGGAGGAAAGAGAAGGCAGTGGGCCCTACAGTTGCAGCCGGCTATAGCACAAGTTTTTTTTTTGTACAAGGCTATAGCACAAGTAAGCGAGAGAAAATAATGGCATGCAAGCTGCTAACTCCCTTCCAACCAGGTGCCTTTATCTCCCTCCCACGCATGAAAACATTAATTATGTTTATCTCCCTCCCATGCATGAAAAAATTAATTAGTATGGCTAGTACAGCAGCTCGTTTACAGCCAGCATCACTATACGAGATTTCTTCTACAAAGACTACAGATTTCCAAACGGAGGGAGTAGCCGGCTTTTCTATTAATCGTGCTCTTATTGGAAGCCCCCTGCCCCCGAAGCCATTGGCTAGGTTGCTGACCCGTAATCTACATGGGTCAGAACTTCACGAATTGTAAGGCATGTGGCCCAACCGGGTAAGTTAAGGCCTACATAGGTTTGTGGGTCGTGGTGCATGATGATTCAAAAGATCACAACTTAGAAGTTGTGTAAAAATGAGTGAAAAGAACGAGTTGATACAAGAATCAAACGAAAACTCAGGGTCTATTTGGATTACAGGGATTTCGTAGGATTCTTGTAAGAATCAAATGCTTAGGTTTTATCCTATAAATTGCATTTGGATCAAAAGAATGGTGCTACCCAAATCCTTATGGATTGGATTAATATGCCTCGGCGCCAGGGGAGTTTGAACATCTACTCCAACCTTTTTTTAAATATCAAGTGCAGGTTTCCTATGTTGTTTTACTATCTTCTGTTTTGTATAGATAAACCTGTGAAATTTGTGTTTGTTTATTACTACAATTTTCAATCCTGCGATCCAAAGAGGTCCCAAGTCCGTATACTCATGTAACTCAAATAACAACGTGAATTATAATTCATGTGAGTAAGTTATAATTAATAAAAAAGGGCGACACAAACTGTAACTTCTGCACATAGGGCTTCGAGTTGTAGTTCATGAGATCAAATGAATGGGTTATAACTCGCGATAGGTGGCCCATATGCTTTATACGAACTATGTGTAAAGCAAGTGAGAGAAATATCAACTCCTTTATGTCCGTCATGGTGTTTTAAATCCCTTTCACTATCAAGCAAGTGAGAGAAATATCAACTTCTCTCACACTGAGCGATGTACTCGACACCAACCTTTCACTATCAAGAACTACTACCGCGCTGAGTGGGATACCAATCCTTGACCCGAGTCGCCAAGGACTACTACCACACCGAGAGGGGTACCAATCCACTTCTCTCACACTAAACGAATGTTGCTATTTTTTTATAAACTTGGTCGAACTTTAAAAAGTTTGATTTGTTAAACATAATACACACAGTAAAAAGGGACCGGAGGAAGTAAGTAGGAAAGACATTTTTTTCTGGAGTTGAAAATTGCTACTATTTCCAACACATAGATATGGAATAGACGTGGTCAAAATGTCAACTGGAAACTGTTTAGGGCTCCTTAGATTCATAGGATAAGAAAAGTATGGAAATAGAAAACCCATAGGATTGGAATGTCATGTCTGGTTGAATCTTTTGAGAATAGCAATTGTATTTGATGGCAAAGGAAAAGTAAAGGAATTGTAAAAAGAGGTTGAAGTGAATGGTAAAATTCCTATAGGATCTAGTACAATGATTCTTATGGGAAAAAATTCTTTAGTAACCAATCCAATGAATCGAACAACCAATGTAGGAAAATTTTCTATGGAATAATATCCTTCAAAAATAATATGAAATTCCTTTGAATCAAATGAGGCCTAAATTTATTAAACGACATGCCACTAATGTCGTATATCTGAATCCTATGCTAAAGAAAACTCCAATTGCCACTGGCTAGGTTACGTCTTTTCAAAGATGCTGCTACATAGCTTTTGCTTTCAAAATGGGCGCGCTTTGGTGGATTGGATAGGACCAGGCATATAAGCCTGGATGTTTTCCTTTTGGTAGCCTCTCTGATCTCTAGCTCAACCTGTATTATCCTACAGAACCTACCTTGCCTACGGGATCCCATGATTTGATTTATTACTGGTAGGATCTCCGGCCGTGTGCTCCACGTATCCTGGCTTTGTTTCTTTTCCTCCAATCCATGGTCCTTGATATAAAGAGGAAAGATGAAGAAGAGGCCAAGAAATGCTCTTTCCTCTCTCTCTGCAACTTTCTTTTTCTTATCTTTTGCTTTTGTCTTTGATCCCCATGTCGCCCACACGCTTTCTTCTCGCTGAAGCCTCTTTGCTAAAATCTCTGAGAATCTATCTCGTCTCGAAAGTAGAATAATGGAATTGTGGAGCATCCTCCGACAGGAGAACTGTTGAAATCAACAGCACAAAGCTTGGGCCATTACGGGACATTTTTGTTTTTACACATAGGCATGCAGCAGCAAGAAATTGCTACAGGCAAAACAGACAACTGAGGAAACTAAACATGCTCTTGACCAATAGAGGAATCTGCACAAATTTGTTTGATTAAGGTTAGAATTTGACGAGGGATTAACTCATCAAATCCCATGGCTAAGGACCTAGGGTTGAGATTGTGGGGAGAGAACGTGGTAGTACTGGTAGTTTCGTCGGCTGACAAGCAGAGGCAAAGATTTACCCAGTTTCAGGCCCCTCGGGTGGAGGTAAAGACCCTACTTCCTGCTTGTCTGGTATTGATCATGTGAGAGTATGCGATTACAGGGGAGCTCCAGCGAGATGTCGATCTCGCTAGGGCTTTTGGTGGTTCGAGTATGGCCTGTCCAGGATCGACGGCCCTCCCAGCCTTTATAAGAGGCTGGGTCTCGGGAGTCCGTAACCGACCTGGTTACACGTAAGAAAGTATAAACCGACTATGTCTATGTCTAATCTTGGAGGGTACTCCACCTTGTTGGGCCTTTCGTCATGGGCTTCATGTTAGGCTCTTGATAGTTGGGCTTAGTCGACACGTGCACCAGGTATCCTATGGTAGGGTACCGAGATGTATATCCTTGTCAGTAGCCCCGAGTACTTGTCTGACTCGAAGAATCGGGCATGGACTCATTCGTAAGTGCACGTCATATGCTTTGTACTTGTATGCTGTAATTGGAATTCCTGTATGAATAGCACATGTTGGCTATGTCGAGTATTTCATCGACTTTGGTTTTTGCTTATGATAATCAAGGGATAATAGCTTAGTAGGCCCGGTACACTCGACGGATCGGGACCGGTTAACTACACATTCGGGTAAAACCTTACTAGCTTTCAATCAAACTCGAGTCCCCGGACTCGAATCTGGAAAGACTCGACTAGGCCGCGGAGGTCTTACTGAATCGATCTGCAGTATAACTTTGAATTTACCCAACGCGTCCGTCGGATTTTTCATCATGTCTGCTGACACGGAAAGTATAAGGATTGACGTTGCTGGAACGGTCCTTAGCCCAGCTCGAAAGTTCGGCGGGTCTTACCTTTGCACTATGCGTGCAGCATCCGAGTTTTGCGGCGGACGCAACTCGGGAATGTTTCGAGTATGATTTTGTATATGAACTGAGTCGAGCCTTTTGTCGACTGACACTTTGTCGTTATTCTATCGGGTGCGCGACAGCGCTCCCGATGGGAGTAGCCCCCGAGATTGTGCTTTATTGCTTGCAATGGAGGATAATCTCAAATTTTTTATCCCATACACTCTTAGTCGAAGAAATTTTTGATACGCTCCCGATGGGAGTAACATGTCTTTTGTCGAAGGAACGGTCGAGTGACCATACACCCGAAAATGAAACAATCGAGTGACTGATATGCATTGGGCGAACCCGAATGCTTTTCTGAACAGATCGCTGCAATGACGTCAGGGATGACGTTTTGTGGCGACTGCGCTGCCTGACACGCGGTGGCGTGCGTTATGCTGCGATGGATGGGACGTGACACGTATGTGGGCCCATTGTGCAGCGCTTGACCAAACGACGGTGCCGTTTGGACTGGATTTGACCGCTCTGACGCGGTTTTTACGGGGCCGTGATGATGGTTCCTCGTTTTACGTGCGTAGTGGGCGGAGTGGCCGGCGACGGTTGCCCTCCGAGGCTGCCACGTGTATGGCTGGATATGCAGCTCTGCCCACGATCTCGCATCAACGATGCGGATTCGTTGTGCTGAGGTTAAAAGGGTGTGGCAGCGTAAATAATTTTTTACTTGCCATCTGTGCACCGCCGCCGTTGCTTCTTCTTCCTCCTCTGCGCTGCGCATCCCCTCTCTCTTGCGAACCACCACCTCCATGGCGCCCAAGAGGAAAGCTGCGCTTGCGCCGCCGCGGTGGCTGGTGGGAGTACGAGCACCGCCGCCGCCAAGGGTGGCGAGGACGTGACCTGGACAAGAAGACCGGCGACTGGACGCGGTCCACCATGAAGTTGTCCAGGCTGGACGGGTACCGGCGGGATGGATGGATCCCCTCCGCCGAGCTGCTGACGACGCGCCTCCCCGGAGACGAGGTAAGCCCTCAACCCAAGGAGGGCGAGCGCGTATGCTTTCACGACTTCGTGAATAGGGGATTCTCATTCCCTATTCACGATTTTGTGCGGGCTCTGATGTACGCGTACAAGGTGCAGTTGCACGATTTTACGCCCAACTCCATTATGCACATTGCTGTTCTTTGTGCTGTGTGAGTGTTTCTTGGGTGTGCACCCACATTGGGGTCTTTGGAAGAAGATCTTCACTGTGAGGGAGAACGCCGGAAGAAGGGCGTTTATGCTGTTGGCGGCTTCAACATTCAGAGCCGCAAAGAAGTCGCATATTTTGACATTAAGCAAGTCGAATCTGCGCAAGGTTGGAGGCAGAAGTGGTTCTACTTCACCACCAACCAAGAGGGACTGCCGCGCTTTGATCCCCACGCGCCTCTGGTGAAGACACGGGCTTGGCTGCATCAGACCACACTGCTGAAGAGGCTGAGGTGAAGCCTTTGATGGCCAAGATTGCCAAGCTTATGAAGACTGCGGGCCGCGAAGTGAGCGGCCTGCATTTGATTTCGACCTTCATCAAGAGGGGTGTGCAGCCGCTGCGAGTGCGAGCGCACCCCATGTGGGCATTTCAGGGTCCACAGGACCCGACACGTTTGGTGCCTGGCCAAACTCTGCCAGCACCTGATGATGTGGAGAAGCGAGTTCGATCGATCACCAAGCTGACGGCGAACGATAGCTGCCCACTCGATTGTCCTGTCGACGCTTTCGACAGTGAGCACCCTTTACCCAAGGTATTCGCTGTCTTTCCTTTATGCATTTAGCATTGGAGATATGATTTTTGTCGAGTGATAGCTCATGGCTAGATTGTGTACAGGGTCATGTTCCCCTCAAGTGCTTGCCCCCACTACCCGAAGATGGGATACCGCGGAGACAGAGGTATTGCTGGCTGATCATAAAGCCGACGACGTCTCACTCGCCTCCGCGCACACCCCTACAGAGGAGGCAGAGGACTCCGAGCAAGAGGAGGAGGACGAGCTTCCACTCCTGAAGCGCCGTCGTGCAGACGAAACGAAATCGACTGCAGAAAGCTCGCCTCCGCGTGCCACTCGAGGCGAGGATTCTGATTCTTCTTCGACTGACTCGGGGAGCTTAAGGGAAGTCCCCTTCGCGTGCAGCTTCACCGGCTAGGTCGCCGTCATTCAAGGCGTGTATAGACTATAACACGCTGATTCTCTCGGATGACGACGAACCTCAGTAAGTTTTGCTGGAACACATGTGTCATAGGTTATGCTTTATGCGACTGATTCTGATATGTGCAGGCTGGTCGAGGACGACCCACCCAAGGTTGATCTGCCACCGCCTGCACCTGAGGTGACGCCCGTTTCTTCTTCGGGTGAAGCGATTCGCTCAGAGGCCCAACAGACTCCCCGGCAGCTCCTCGACCCGAGCCTCAGGAAAACATGCCTTCCTCATCGGGTGAAACGCTTCCTGCACGTTATAACCACGTAAGTGCGATATGCTCTTTTTTGATTGTGTTTTGATCAACAGCTGAAGCCATGTATGCACTGATTTCCTGAGTTTTTATGCTGTACAGTCATTCATCCGTACTCTCCTTGAGTCGGGTGACACATATTTGCAAGTGGAGCAGGAACGCGATCAACTGCGAGCCAGAGTGGAGCAGTTGGACCGTAAGAATTTCCGCCTCTCCTTTTATGCCCTTTTGTTTGTAATGTTCTGATTTTTGCTAAAAGGTGGCTTGTGCCATTCGCAGGTGAGAAGGCAACGTCTGCCACCCGTGTGCAAGAGCTTGAGAAGAAACTCGAAGATTCACAGAAAAAGCTCGAGGAGGTGGAGGCACGCGAAACGCTGCAAACTCATCGGCTTCGCGCGCTGTCCCAAGTGCTGGGAGGTAATGTGAGAGAATATTTTCGAGTTTGATCTGACTACCACCAGTAGTATAACTTATGCTTTTTCCAACAGAAACTGTTGGTGCCGAGCCTGCCGTCGATGAGGGCTCATTCGAGGATGCGGCGAGTGCCTTTGACAAAATATGTGCCCGCACTCGAGAGGCTTTTCGCCGGTCCAAGAGTGCACTGACTTCATATATCAGACCGTGCTGCCTGCCAATCCCCACCTAAGACAGTGGAGGACTTGGCTGACATGTTTGCACCGGGGACAACCACCCTGGCGAACTTCGCCCGAGCCCAAATGGTAGGTGGATCCGAGACCACCCTCATTCTGTTAAGGGGCAACGGTGTTGCGGGTGATTTTGCGACAGCCTGGCTGGTTTCCCGAAGAGTTCTGGTGGAAAACCAGCCATTACGGACGCTATGAAGATGGAAGCTGGAACACTATCGAAGAAGATGGTGACCATGCTTGAGAAGCGTGCCGCGGCTGTGTCTGAGCGTGCCGGTCGTGCTGCTAGGGCTAGGTCTGAGTCGGTGTCAGACGTAGCATAGTCGACATTTTATGTCTTTTATGCTTTTGCTTGTAAAGAACTCGAATGCCGCCCAGGGCTTTTGTTTAATATGAATTGCATCTTTTGCTCTGCTTCATGCTTTCGTCATGCGTGTCTTTGGAGAACAGCCCCCGAGCCTGCTTGGCCGGGGTTTATGCAAGTGTGATGTGAAACTTACTTGAAGTATTTTTGTGTAGTCTGAAGGTCGTGCTGCGGCAACTGGTTCATCTGCAAGCAGCTCCAAGCCCAAGCACACTCGAAGCGTGAATGACCAGAAGCTGATTGAATATCTCACGCAGAAATTCACAGCTATGGAGGCAGAGCTGAAGGAGACCAAGGCTTCCCTTGCTGATCTCCAGTCGAGACCCTCACCCTCTACAGAGCGAGAGTTATTCTTGCTGGCGGAATTGGACAAGGTGAATCTGCAGCTCGAGTGTAAGTTCACCCGATACACACTTCTTTTGCTTCGGCAGGCTCGAATATGAGCTGATTATGCTACGAATGCGCAGGTGCCTGCTTTGATAGACAAAAGGAGGAGATCCGAATACGCGAGCGACTGGACGATCAGGCCAATAGCCAGAGTATACCCATCACCCCTTTTGGTCAGATAGGGATAGGAGTCAGACACTTGTGACTCTTTATGATCGCGCCTGGCGTGTGGCTGTTGTGCTGGAGAGCTGTAGGCAAGCCTTCTCCAGGATACACCACGCGTTGTTCCCCCTAAATGAGCACGGAGGGTTTCGGCCTTGCTAGGAAAATTTCGCAAGGGCAAGGCCATCAAGAAGTTTGTGCGAGAGCAACTCATCAGTGGAGCAAATGTGGCACTCGCCTTTGTTCGGACACACCACCCGAACCTTGATCTGAAGAAGATTGCCCTGGGACCAGCACCTGTACCTGGCGGTGGTCCGTGCCTATGGAGGAACATTACAAGGAGACCCGCGTGGATGCCCTTGTATTGGTTCATCATGTATTAAAGGAGGAGGAAAAATGGGCTCCACCCAAAGATGAGCCTGTAGATTAAGGTTTTATGTATAGGGGTCAGCCCCCGAGTGTAATTTTGCCACTTGTGTATATTTTGTTTGTGTATGCGCGCAGCCCCCGAGTGTATCGAGTGGGTTTATGAAAATACAGAGTATGGAACATAAATTGCACAGCCCCCGAGTGCTCGAGTGAGGCTGTGAATTTTTGCGATGTTTGAAGCTGCAACTCATGATTTGAGCAACTTTTTCGTTTATGTATGATTTTTATGACCCAGCCCCCGAGTATTCGAGTGCGGCTGGAGTATTATGTTTGAAGGAGCGAAAGCTCATGCTTTGAGACAGCGTAGCCCCCGAGTATTCGGGTGAGGCTAAGTGTGTTCGAATAAGTTATGCGAGTAGTAAGCAGGGAGAAATATGAGGAATCATTGATTATATTCCATTTTTGAATGTTAGGCTGCAGGCCGCCTCATTAAAAACCTTCCAGTCCCCAGGTACCCTGGTAAGGAAAAGAGCGCGTCTGAAACCTGCAGCCATCCGACATATGTGCCTATTACATTGTGCGACTGAACAATCTAAGCATAGAAACGGCGCAGCTGCGCAACGTTCCAAGGATTGTGAGAGTTCGCCTGTCTTCGCGTGCTTCAGTCTGTATGCTCCACCACCAATGACCTCGGTGATGATGAAGGGTCCTTCCCATGGAGAAGCAAGTTTGTGCACCTTCTTTTGCTTCAGTCGAAGCACCAGGTCGCCAACCTCGAAGGACCTGGTACGCAGTCGACGGCTGTGATAGTTGCGGAGATCTTGCTGATAAACAGCTGTGCGTGCTAGCGCCGTGTTGCGTGCTTCTTCGAGCAAGTCGACTGCATCTTCGAGTGCTTCATGTGCATCTTTTCGTTGTATGCTTCGACTCTTGGTGCATTGAACCTTACATCTGATGGCAGGATTGCCTCTGCACCGTAAACCATGAAAAATGGGGTGAACTGTGTTGAAGCGTTAGGAGTTGTGCGTAGGCTCCATAGCACAGATGGAAGTTCTTCGACCCAAGCACCCGCGGCCCTTTTGAGTGGCACCAGGCGTTTCTTGATTCCGCTCGTCACGAGTCCATTGGCTTTTTCGACTTGGCCATTGGACTGCGGGTGTGCCACGGATGCATAGTTGAGCGTAATATCTGCTTTGCAGAAGATCGGAACTCTTCAGCCGTGAAGTTTGTACCGTTATCAGTGATGATGCTTTGGCACCAAAGCGGTATATGATGGATTTTATGAAATTGACTGCTGTAGTGGCAGTCGAACTTGTGATAGGGACTGCTTCAATCCACTTGGTGAACTTGTCGACCGCCACCAGAAGGTGAGTATGCCCTCCATGGGAGGATTTTTTGAGTGGCCCGACCATATCGAGCCCCCATTGGGCGAAGGGCCAGGCCAATGGTATTGTCTTCAACGCCGATGCGGGTGCGTGCGGCTTTGTGGCGAATTTTTGACAGCCGATGCACCTTTTGACTATGTCCTCCGCGTCTTTGAGTGCTGTGGGCCAGTAGAAGCCTGCGCGAAAGGCTTTGGCTACGAGTGATCGACTGCTGGCATGATGCCCGCAGGTACCTGCATGAATATCACGAAGGATGGCTTGGCCATCTTCAAATGCTATCGTTGGAACATACCTGATACGCTGCGCTTGTATAGTTCGCCGTTGATGACGGTGTATGCTTTAGATCGTCGAGTGACGCGTCTTGACTCTGTTATGTCTTCAGGTACCTCGCCGCGGAGTATGTATGCGAGGAAAGGTTGAGTCCAAGTTGGCTCGATGAGGAGTACCTCGACTGGCGGGTCCTCTGTGCTAGGTGCTTTGCTCTTGGCTGGTGCGGCTGATGTAGGAGATGTTCGCTTTTTCTTGATGGACCTGTGCTCGATGCGCTCGAGGAAGACACCAGGTGGAACTGGTGCTTTGGTCGCGCCAATGTTGGCTAGCTTATCTGCTTCTTTTGCTCTCACGCCCTATGTGCACAACTCGCATTCGAAGCTGCCCTCCATGGTTGTACAGGTCACGGTAGGCGATCATGTATCTGCGATTGCATCAGGCCTTCATTGTTTGCTGCACCACAAGATTCGAGTCACCATAGATCATCAGTCGAGTGCACCCGAGGGCTTTGGCCATCCGCATGCCATGGATCAGGGCCTCGTACTCAGCTTCGTTATTGGATGGTAACTCGAATTCCATCTGCAGGATATAGCGAAGCTTGTCGCCTTTTGGTGATATGAGGATGACACCTGCGCCTGCCTTCGTTCTTCTTTGAGCCGTCGAAGTACATAGTCCATGAGTTGGACACATCTGGTGCTCCTGGCAACTGTGCTTCAATCCACTCGTTATGGAAGTCAGGTAAGACTTGTGCTTTGATGGCTTCGGGTAATCATACTTGATATCTCGTGGTGCTAGCTCGATGAGCCATTTTGCGACTCGCCTAGTTGCGTT